>JBBYHM010000011.1:2304963-2320758 GCA_038381775.1 Adansonia rubrostipa | reverse complement strand
AAGAAATTGGGTGAAATGCATAGAACATTTCACTTTAATAGTTTGGTGACAAAAATAGAAAATAAAAAAATAAAAAAAGGAAATGAATAAAACATACTTACTATGTAGATAGAATTTGTTGTAAAGTACGACATTGCCCAATGGTACTAATCGTAGTAGATGGCTTTAGACTTCCCAATTGAATTCTTTTTGGCTGAAAATTTTCCTGGTTTCTTTCCGAACTGTTACCAGGCAACTTTTGTGGTCCCCGTTATTTTCTACCGAACTTTGGTTAGATTTGATAATTTTAATTATAATATAAAAAATAATATAAATATTATATATTGAATATATATATAAATAGTTTAATAAGTAAGATATAACATATTTAAAATATTAATATAATAAAAATCATATATTTAATATATTTATTATCATATTTATATTTAAAATTTTAATATATTTAATAATTTTTATTATATTTATACTTATATAAATAATAAAAAAAATATAAAATACAACACACAAACGTAAATATCCAATCTAGGAAAGCTAGCTTAGAATTGAAGGACAGCTAAGGTCTATGGCCCACTTTTCCTTTTTTTTTTTTCCTGATAAAAATGTAAATGCAGCCTTCTTTCAAACCTAAAGAAGAAACTGTTTTTTTTTTTCGAGTTTTTTGTTTGATTTAATTAATAAATATATATTATCTCACGCTGTAAGTAAAATAGAAGTTTTATTTTTGAAAATTTATAATTTTTTTTAAACTAAACAATACAAATGATATTTTATTATTCATTATTAATATATAAAATTTATATATAAATAATATATCCAATAGAAATTCTTTATAAAATCAAATTTAGCTTTCAACTTAAAATTTTGAAATAATAGAGATAATTATTTTTTTATTAAAATATTTCTTAATTTATTAAAAAAGAACATATTTTAATTATATTATTAAATAACACTTTAAATGAGGATACAATGTCTTGATTTTGAAGTTTGATTTTACACCAACTTATGCATATATAAGTATATTTTTCTTGGCTTTTATATGAACCTCTTGAAACCAACGGCTCAGTTTGAAAAAAAAAAAAAAAAAGCTTGCAAAAACCAAACAATGAGTAGTTTCCTTTCATCGAGTCAAAACAAATTTCCCAAAGTCAACGTTTGTACCTGATTGGCCCGTAATTCTTACCCTCATCCGTTACAATTTTATTTTTTAATTTTTATAATTCTATGCACTCACTTTTACGCTATAAATTTGAATATCCTCATTCTTTTTCTTTTTATTGTCTTTAAGCCATTTTAATACAATATTTATGTTAACAAAATAATATTAATGTAATAATTGAATTTTAATGTATTATTCTAATTGATAGTCACACATTTATTTTATTTTATTTATATATTTTAAACATATGTTTAATGCTTAAATCTAGAAATGAGATAAATTTTCTTTGCATCCATAAGAAATTTCTGTTTTTTGCTTGAAATGCGTTGAGCTTTTGTATTCGTAATGTGTCGAGAGTTTTTTTATTCAACATATGATAAGTGTGTTTCATTTTTTTTTTTAGTTTTTAATTTTATTTTTAATTGATATCTTTATAAGAGTTAGCTCGTCCGGTAAGTCCTTAATTAGTTTAATGGGTTGGTCTTAGAGTAAATTTAATATTCATATACGATTCACTTGAAAAATTTTTTTAATTATTTTTAGTTTGTTATTTCTTAAATGATGTTCTTAAATAATTGTTTGATATGATAATTCATTGATTGATTTAAGATTCGTGATCGATATATTTAGAAAATTTTAAAATTGTATTTTATTAATCAATTTTAATTTTTAGATTTAATTTTTATTTTATTTTTAAATAATATATTTAAAAAGTTGATTTGTACTATGACACAGATTAATATGAGATCTGTACCTGAGAAAAAAGTAAAAGAAATTATTTATGTATTAATTATTGTTATTTTTAAAAATGTATTTAAAGAGATTTATCCACGTGTTAACTAGTAAGTCGTTTTAAAATTAATATCCTAAACTTGCTTTAAAAAAGTTAAAAGAAGAAACTTATTTTATTAATATATTTCTTTTAATTTTAAATAATATAATTAAATAATTAATTTATACGTTCACTTATAGGTTGAATTGAGATCCATACCATTTGCTCGAGAAAATTTTTTTTTTCATCTTTGTTTTATTTTTAAATTAAAGGCGTTGGTTCATATATTTATTTGCTCATTAATCTAAGATTCGTAATTAACCCACTCGAAAAAAATAAAATTTTTATTTTTATTTTATTTTTGGATGACATATTTAACTGAGTTGGTATGCTTATATTGACTGAGAAATTGATTCAAAATTCATACTTAATTTTAAAAAATTATTATAAATTTAATTTTTATAACAAACAAAATATAGTTATATTAATATTATATCAATTTAAATATAATGATTTAATTAAATAAATATTATTAAAATGTAATTTCAAATTAATTAAAAATATATAAACAAAAAACTGAAAAATCTCGCAAATAAATAACTAAGTTTCAAAAACACCTATGCACTAACATTTACACTATATTTGGATAAACTATAATAAAAAAAAGAAAAAATTGAAGAAAATAAAAAATATATATATCCTGTTTAGGTAATTTTTTTAATTTACTCTAAATTAAAGTTTATAAAATTTAAATATTTAAAAAAAATAATAAAAACTTAATTTTCCTCACTTTTCTTTAAATAAATTTTTTTATCCAAATAAAAAAATATTTTTTCATTTTACGTTACTTTTTTTTACCCAAATTCAAAACGTAGAAATAAAGACAGCAAAGTGGCAGCACTATAAATTCATTTACTTTCTGGAAACATTTACGTGGCAAGTCCTTAGAACTTTCGTACAAATAATCCTGGTTGCACCAAATCCAAACTTCCAGCTCCCCAAAACGTGAAACGTTAGCGCTCCAACACGCTCCCTCTGGCGCTTGAAATATCTTGTAAATTTAACTGCTGCGTCTGACGTGGATCCTTATTTATCTTTCACTTTTTACCCCCCTGTAAAGCCCCCTCCACTCTCACCTCAATGCCAATCTTATCCATTCTTCAAAACCAAATTAATGCTGATTAAATCCCAAGGCACAACTTCACCATACCCACCCGAAAACACCGAAATTCACCTCCGTCAAAAAATAAAATTAAAAAAAAATTATAATTATTTTTAATAATTTATTTTTGTCGGCTCACAATCTCTCTTCTGTCTTTGTGCATGCCTTCGTATTGTATTTCTCTCAACAATTGTTTACATTAAAAAAAAAATTATTTTCTTTCTTCTGCTTCTTCCATGGCCAAAGCTAAAGCTCCGAGGAGACCTCTAGAGTCTTACACAGTGAAACACATCAACAAAACAATTAAAGGTAAGCCAAAGGAGATAAAAAGATAAGAGCAAAAAGGAATTTTAAAAAAGAAAAGAAAAAGAGAGAAATTTATTGGAGTTTAAGGTTTTCTTTTTTTTTCCCCTTGTGGTGGTGATTTGGCAGTTGGGGATTGCGTGTTGATGCGACCAGCGGATCAGTCGAAACCACAATATGTGTCGAGAATCGAGCGGATCGATGCGGACGCACGTGGGGGAAACGTGAAGGTGCTTGTCAGGTGGTACTATAGGCCGGAGGAGTCGATCGGAGGGAGGAGACAGTTCCATGGATCTAAAGAGGTCTTCTTGTCCGATCATTATGATGTGCAAAGCGCTGATACTATCGAAGGAAAGTGTACGGTCCATAGCTTCAAGAGCTATACCAAGCTTGAAGCCGTCGGAAACGATGACTTCTTCTGTCGTTTCGAATACAATTCCTCCACCGGCGCTTTCAACCCCGATCGCGTCGCCGTGTACGTTCTTATTTTTTCCTTTTAATTTTTGTTTTTATAAATGTCTGATTTCTGAGTTAAATTATTAATTAGACTCATGTTTTCCCTTTTTTTCTCTCAAAATTTGTACTTTAATGGCTTAATGGGCGCTTATTTTTGTTTGATCAGTTCACCGCTTGACTAAGATTAAGTTGGTCACTATAAGTTGATTATATGTTGACTTGAATACTAGAAAAGAAAAAATATTAACTTTTTATGCGTAATGTTTTGATTTAATTGATGTGAACAACTAGTAAGTTAATCGCTTAAAATTGTGCATTTTTTTGGCATTAAGGTTGAACATTTTAGTGGTTTCATAGCTTAAATACTTTGATTAATTTATATTTGGGGAAAATGTTAAAGTTGATTTTGCTTAATCGTGCGTTATGTATATAAGGTTACTTTAATTTCACTTTTTTTTTTTCATATGGTTTCTTGGGTTAGCACATTATTTATCAGTGTAATTACATGAGTATTCCTACTTAAATTATCCAAATTTTATTGATCGAAATACAAACTTATCGGACGTAAAGTGAAATTGTTGTGTTTTGCAACTTTGGGTTTTAGATTTTTACCTGTTCTCGTTTGTTATTGAAATGTGGCAGTTATTGCAAATGTGAGATGCCTTACAATCCTGATGACCTAATGGTTCAGTGCGAAGGTTGCAGTGACTGGTAAGTTGGATGCTTGGGAAGATAGCTATTGAGTTGAGCCTTTTTAATCACATCTTATATGTCTGGTTACTCTGGATGAATATTTTGGATAAAGCTATTCAAAATATGCTAGAAGAGTTCTCTACGAAATGCCTTTCTTGCTACAGTGGATTTAAAAAAAAGAAATACTTCATCTTTTATAAGCTTGTATAATATCTGTTCTCATATATCTATTCAATTACATAAAAGCAGTTTAATAGAGTGGTGAATAGGCTATGGTTTTAGCTGTCCTTTATCACCAGCTCCTTGAAAAAGATTGGAATCAGTATTATTTTAGCTGCCACTTGCAATAGGAGCAAAAACGGTCAAAGAAGTTCTAAAGGTTGGCCCTATAGTGGAATGGTGATCCCTTCCTCTCGTTGTTTGCTATTCAACGGAACGTTATTTTTTTTTCCAGTTTTAGAATATTTTTACGGGTAGGGTTTAATTAGTATTTTATTTTAAGAAAATAGCTCTAAAGATGCTCCTTGTAGGCCTTTGTAAAAGCATTTATACGGTTTTGATGTAACCAAAGTCTTTGTTGTCCTTTGCTAGACGTAAAAGGTGGGACACCTGATTTTCTATGAGAAGGTTATGTCAAATAGCTGGACCTAAGCTTTACTTTATTTATCCCTTACAGCCTGCTTGGGAGAAGGGGCCTTTAGCCTTTAAATGGTCTGTGCTGTTGGCTGTGTTGATATAAATTGTTTTGATAGGCATGGTCTTTGCTTAGGTACAGTGTTCACGCATATAGCTCATGGATTTACAAATCAAGAATTATTGGCATTGAGTTGGTAGATTTTTAAGTGAAAACCCACATTGTATTATGGTAGGAAAGTTTTGAAAATTACTAACTGAACTTTATGATTTTATGTGTATTAATGTCCTTATTTTTGTGTTATAAAGAAGTAATACGATGCAAAAATATTAACATGGGGTGAAGTCTCAGTGGTTGAGAAGCAGGCTAACGGACAGATTTTTGATACATTTTTCACTTTATGTGCCTTCTTAAATCAAAGATTTATTTTTATTTACTCTACGAATTCTGTGAACAAAACGCATCCAATTTATCCGGTATGCCATAAAAACTGTTGCCATATTCAGCATACTACTTTTGAATCAGGTTTCATCCTGCTTGTATAGAAATGACAGCAGAGGAGGCTAAAAGACTAGACCACTTCTTTTGTGAAAGTTGTTCTTCAGAAGGTCAGAAGAAGTTGCAGAATTCACATGCCACTTCCCGACACTCGGATACGAAGGTCGTCCTGTTTCCTTGACCTTCTGTTCTTTTTAGGCACTCTATTAGTTTATTCAGCATAGAGTTTATATCTTCTTTTAATGAGAAATGTAGGTGCTTAAGCTCTGTTTTAGGTTTCAACTGTGCTAATGGTATGACTATATTATTCAGCTGGTATGTACTAACTATAACATCATTATTGTGTTTCAGGTGGATGCAAAACGACGCAGGAGGTGACAAAAAAAATTCATGGAACGTAGTGTTTTAGTCAAGAGACTCCACCTTGTTCTCACTGTTAACCATGGAGTAGGCTTGGAGCAAACACGGGAGACAAATCTATAACCTTGTAAGTTGATGATGCTTGGGCTGACAGTAACTGGTTTGGAAAAAACTTACGTCCTGTTTATATGTTTGAGGGGCTAGTCGGAAGTTAACGATGTGTTTGGTTGTATGTATTAGGTTTTCTCTTTCTTTCTCTTTCTCTCACTCTCACTCTGGTTTGTAAATTAGGGTTGTGGATAAATCAAAAACTGTTTTTAACTTATAAAAGGAACCATAGATTTCTGGGTTCATACAGGCTTTGAATGCTGCTCTATTGGCTTTCTCGCCTCGTTTTTGGCTCCCTTCAGATTTTTTACTTTTGCCGATTGACTATATATCTTACTGAGTGCTGATTGAATTGAAAAAAAAAAAAAAAGCCATTGCTCCTCCGTTTAGGGAAACTCTTCCTCCGGGTTGATAGTTGATAGGGACATGATCCAACTATTCGGGTAAAATGTTGTAAAAATGGATTTAAGCTCTGAAGAGAGAAAAGCCTATGAAGGAAAGGGAAAGAAATGGAATTTACGAACAATAAGCCAAAAAGGAAAAAGAATATGCCAATAAAATGCGCTTGTATGCTTGCACCGACCTTAACTGTTGGATGAAAATACTTGTAAATCTATTATACATGGAAAAAAAAAAAGGAATATGCCAATCAAATGCTCGTAACTTATAGTAGGGGAAAGAAAAGGAATCTACCAACAATAAAGCCAAAAACCCTCTAGCGGCGGGGGAGTACTTTTTTGCTCCAAGTTTACTATGGCGAGCGGTCATTTAGACGTTAGTTCTGACTCCTGGGCAAATGATTTCTCACTTGAAAACCCAAAGCATTGATGATAACGATAACTGAACTATCAAGGAGAAAAAGAAAATTTTCTTCCCATTGCCGTAACCCGGCTGTCTCGAGTGAGAGCCGAGAATCCTAGCCGACGAGACTACAACAGATTTGCTAGCTTTTGGAAATAATTTTTTTTTATCAAATTTATTACACACCAATGGCTACTTAAGAAGCAAAGAAGACTCCTGATGAGTGACCACAATTGCATGTAGGACGAGAGAAGCCATTATTATTGTTCCACCAATTTGATGAAAGAAAAATGGTATTGGCCGTATTGACGAATAAAGGTTGCCAATTTGACATCAATTGAAACAACGGGAATCCCGTGTCAGTGAGTGTCCTCGATGTTTGGCGTCTAGTTTTACCATGACAGTAGTTTGTATCTATTCTATTCAATGCTGAACTTGCATATTACAGATGACATACAGTCTCCAGAAACTTGGCAAGGATCCTATGCCAATGAAAAAATCTGTTCAAATCCACGTCTTTAACCAGATTAAAAAAAAAATTTACAATGCCGTTAGTTTTCCTTCCCTTGACTTGAACCAGAATCTCTTGTTTTCCTTTCATTGCGATTGCTTTAATTACGAAAAGGAAACACTATTATTTGCCCACATATAAATCAATCACATACAAGCCAACAACCTCTTTTGGCCGAGAGACAATAGTCATGTAATGGCTCGAGAACTTGAGTTCAAACCCTCACAAAAAAAAAATCAATCGCAAACAAATCCCCGAATTATAAGAAAAAAAGGACAATTAAAGGATCCAACTTGACCATAAGCTCATTAAATGAAAGATATTAGCAGATAGCATGGCTACAAATACTTATAAGAAAGACTATAGAAACATCTTTTGAATGCCCTTTTAATTGACTGATAACTGAAGGTGGCTCAGAGACAGTGCAAACTGTTAAAGTCCCATCCGATGCCCCATATGCAAGAGGATCAGAACTGTGCCCAAACTTCAAAACAGTAACTACACATAATACCAATCATATTGCATCATTTTAGAAAGATTGAAATTCACTGCTCAAAATAGTATGACAAAGAAGAAAGAAGTCTAGATTGCATTAAAGATTTATAAAAGGTACCAGTTGCTTTGCACTGATCAAATATGAACTGCATTCCTACAAAGAATATGCAGATTCAACTCCTCGTTGACGTGGGTGATCACCATCACTTATGCTAGAGCTGAAACTTGTTCTATGATTTGAAGCCAGACCGCCACTTCGTAAATCCTGCACGGATGGAAAAGTATGCAACTTTTATCAATTCTTTTGAAGAACTGTTTAAATCAAGGTTCAAGTCCTATAATAACTGCAACATCAAAACAAATAAGTTTCGAGCTCTTCATATGCAAAGAAGTTCCTTTGTGATGGATAAGAAAACTTGGATCATCTGTTCTTTCATTTTCATCATCAAGATCATGATGAATGAATTCTCTTAAAAAGCGATCAGAACAATAACAGAGAAACTATTCTCTGATTTCAGGTAGCAATGCATGACGCAAATTAAAAGCATAACCACGTGCCCTAACTTACCGAGCACAAAACGCATAATAAAACTTGTACATACCTTGCTAGAGTTCCAGCTTTCCACCTCGAACATATGGGTGAGTGGACTTGGAGTTGAAATCCATCGTCCACTGATACATCAACCAGTAAATTACCCTGATGTCAGAATCGTATAAAAAAATAAATTTTAAATCAACACTAACAAAATTAGCAGTTGATTGTTTATCAAACATCCTTAGCCGTAGCCACTACAAAATTCTGAGACTAGTAATGTGACTGCAATTCATAGCCTCCAATGAAGGAAAAATAAATTAACAAATGTAAAAAGGAAAAGGCAAAGTTTTGGATAAATTCTAAGACCTGTTTCCAAGAGTGCTCAAGTGGCTTGGTATTTGCAAATTTTGCCAGTTTTTTGGCCTATGTAGTTTCGATATGCGACGTAACCTTTTCCATTACATCTACAATCCTTCAAATAATCAGAGACCGTTCGTTCACCGGAAATTCAACAGGCCACGTGGATCGGAGAAAGCGGTTGATGATAAGATATGATCAAGAACTAGCTTGGGCTTGAAAGTTAGGGATAAGAAGCAGATGTAAACTTGCAATGTAGAAATCAATCACAAACACTATTTGGTGCTATTGGGATGTTGAAAGTTGAAAACTAGGCTTTGGGAATTTGGAACTGGGACCTCAAAACTGACTACTAACAATGTTTCTGCTTTGCCAGCGCTTCTTTAAAACTTGGAGGACCTCGAAACTACCAGGCAAGGGAGACACTTGGGTTAAAATTTCTTTACGAAGAAAAAGCAGGTAATTTCCTTCTAAATAAAAAAGTAGTAATTTATATATATATATATATATATTTATATATATATGTGTAAATAATTAATTATTATTTTAAGTAAAAAATATAAATATTTTTAATTTTATATTTATTAAAATAATTTTATCTAACATTTTTTTTTATAAATTCTTCAACTAAATCAATTTAATTTTATTTTTTTATATTTTTATTACTTTATACGTATTTATTTAAATATTTCAAATTCTATATATTATAGCAATACTAAGTATTTATTAGGTCCGATTTTTTTTTTTTTGCTTAAAAGTTATTTTTTTATTTCCAATTTTATTTAACAGCATGCTAAATTAAGTCATAAAATAATAAAATGACAACCCACATTAGAAGTAAAAAACCTCTTAACTACTATTAATTAGATAAAATTTGTTAACTTTAAAAAGCAATTTGAGTTTTCAACTTTCACCACAGCAAAATGTCAGACATGAAGTACATATAAATTCACTGGAAGGGAACTTCAGTAGGAAAATGTGAAGAAAAAGATTGGGAACTTTGGGGAATTTTTTTATTGATTGTAATTATATATTTTATTTTTTTAAAAAATGGAAAACAGCATGTTATTCCTCATTGAGAGGTTGCAGACTCATCAACTGGATGCCAGAATCTGTTGAAAAACCACATTGAATCAGCTTCAACTGCAGCCCCATCATGGTTACGGTGCCAACTATAATAAGCATGAGTCCGATTCTTGATATCGAAAATGGCATGACCAAAGCTGGCTTCGCGATACGCTGAATAAGCTGGTTGTGGCTCGGTCATGCTGCAAATACAAAAGGAAAAAAAAAAAAACATTGAACGTCAAATCCTTGCAACAATCATTGCATGAAACGATCATACAATAGTTAAGACCGATATATAAGAACAATCTTTTACTTGGTTGCTAAGCCTTCAAGATTCCCTCCATCGCCAATGGTTATGTATACAGGTGCAGACTGATCCTTCACAGGTGAGCAAATACCATTTACAATATTGTATGCAATGTTCGATACTCGTTCCTGTAATATACATAAATCAGTATAAATCGGTATAAGCATAATTGTGACATGAAGAATTTATCATTTTTAAAAGAATTTTCCGGCATTCAACAGATCTTGAATTTTAGTAGCTACTAGCAGATACAATGTCTAAAGCCCACGCAGCAGAACCTAATAACACAAGAAAAGAAGCTTACTGATCTTTCATAGGCATGGACATGACCAGCAAACACAACATCAACCTTGTACTGCACGAACCATGGCTCATACATTACTCTCATGGTTTCTCCTTCCATGTAATGGTAGTTATAGCTATTATACCATGGGGAATGCATAAGAACTATTAGCCATGGTGTTTCGGTCCTGTTAACTTTTGGTAGCTCTTGTTCCAGCCATTTGTACTGAGGAGTGTATTTACCTGTGGGAAAAAGCGTTGATAAGTTAACAGATGATCCTGCGTACATCTCTGCTACACCATCCAAGTCTTTAAATTAGGCAAAAGATTTATGTTAGATACCATAGGCCGAATATGACGACAAGACTATGATGTACGCTGAAGCTCTCTTTATTGAGTACCAAAAGGGAGCAGTACTCTTTGCTGCACGGTAAGGAACATGATAACGGTGAGTGTAAGGCTTAAAAGGTTTTGTTTCACCCTGCAACAGAACCATAATCATGATGTTAACAATTCAACTTGCCAGCCATCTTTAAGAGTTCAAAGGACAAAGCCCAAGATAATGGTGAGCTTCCATAGTTTTTCTGTAACTCCTATCTTACATAATCATGATACTTACAATTTCAGGGGCGAAGTCAATTTCATGATTTCCTGCAACCCATATCCATGGTTGATATGCAACACTTCTCTCAACAAACCTTCCCCATGTATCCCATCTTACATTATCATGATTGGGATAGTTATCTGCGTAAGAAAGATCCCCAACAAACAATACTGTTTGACCTTTCTGTGGATTTTGTTCATAATGAGTCAGTGTGCTGTTTGAATCAAAACTCTGCCCTAGATCCCCTGCGTAATGATTCCAAATTTTGATACATCAGCACATCTAAACATAAGCCATAGATATATACCTATGTCACTCCGACTTTTAATTTTTCTTAAAGTATCTGACATGTATCCAGACATGGATATAAAGATATGATCCTCCAAGTACCCTTCAAATGCATGAAAATCTTGAAAAACAATAAAATATAACCATATTTAACACTCACACTTGAGTTCGAGTAACATAGATTATATAATCAAAGACGGTACAACCACACAAACAGCAGCAAGCCAACAACATTAACCAGAAAAGCGCCAATTGTGAAGTGTGAAGGTCAAATAAAAGCAGGCTAGAAAAATTAGAATATCAGTTTCAAAATCAAATCAAGTATGTAACAACTCTAGCGAAATGTAAGCTTTTCTTATAATTATAGATCGAAAATTCTAATCAGTAACCTCATGAAGTATGAGAAATTATGGAGACAGTGGAATATTTCAAATCAAACTAGTTAGCGAGCTTTCACTTACCAATGAGACCGAATGTGTATGGGACGTCGGGACCAACTTCAGGAGGAGTTGTAAACCAGAATTTTCGTCTAGTATGATCCACACCAACCACATAGTAATATTTGGTGTTATACTGTAAAAAAATTCAATAACCAAATAAAGAGACACAGAATCGAAATCCAAAAACCCCTCAAAACTTGATTACGTATGACTAATAATGCTCCGTACTATTATCCGGAAGCCAAAGAGTATAAATTATAGTCTCACAGGCATAAAGCAGAACATTAACAGGGAAATTGTGAAAGTAGCAAACACTGTTTAACAATCAGATGGTAAAAAACTTTACCTCCAGATTTCTGATGGTGCAGTGATGAATGTAGCCAGAGGTGTAATTGTAGAACTTATAGCTATTGACTTTGCCTTCTGCCTTTTTCTTTTGCTTGCTGTTCTCACTCCAATAAAGCACCGTACTGGAACCGGGTTCATCCTCAGTCACCCATGAAACAATCACAGCTTTTCCAACATGATCTCCTTGTGTTATATGAACCTTTAATCACGACACCCACATCACAAAAACATCAATATAAACTCAAATCTTTTTTAAGTCAAACGCATATGAATAAATGTAATACCAAAGTTTTTGTAGAATTTTTTTTTTCTAGATTTTAACCAAAGGCCAGAGGAATTTACCTGTTGGGGTGAATTGTAACCAGGAGGGATCCGAAAGACATCGCTGTCAAGAGGCATATCAACAGTTTTCTCCACTTTCCTAACGTAGACGCTAGTCTTTCCTCCATTACATGACACTACTGAATTCAAAGCCAAAACCAGAGCAACAACAACAAAAGTCGCCGCAAAAGACGCAAAAGAGTTCATCTTTTGATCTTATCTTTTAACGCCACACTTCTCTAAGTCATAGTATTATAAGGGAATCAGTCTCCCGATTATTTATTTGTAATTTCGGAGAATATTCAAACTAAAGAAGAATATACCGATCGATGTCAACTCCTTGAAAACTACGAAGAGAATGGGCAATATGAACAAGTAAAATAAAAATAAAAAATATATAGTCAGAAGAAAATAATAATAATAATAATAAAGAATTTGAGATTGACTTGTGGTTACGGAGTTCTACAAATATGAAAGGAAAATGCAAGAGTTTCGGACATAAGAAAACATAGTTTAGACTTTAGAGTTAATTATTTACGCTCAGAGATAGGTTCTCATAGTCCGGCTGCATTCTCACTGTATCATTTTCCGGATTGCAGGATTTTTTAAAATCGTGGACCACTGAATTTATTATGAGCCAATGACTATAAAGATATAATTACCAACTCAAATGATCAACTATTCATATAATAATTTATATTATATAAATTTTAAAATATTTATATTATATTTTTATAATATTATATATTTTATGTCATTTATTAATTATTTTTTCATATTTAATGTTTCCCTATTTTCTTTTGATGCTTTGAAATTATTCAACAGAACTGCAGTCGTCGTCGGCCTTCTTTTTATTTTTCCGTAAACTAATTTTGACACATTGGCGAAAAATAAGTAAAATGAAAGAGGTTTTATGATTTAATCATAACTAAGATTTGATTTAACTTGAAATATTTATTTTACGTATAAATTATATCAAATTATTATAATTTATTATTTTCAGTATTATTACAAATGTATTTATAATATAAAAAATTTAATGCAAATTTTAACCTTTTTTTATTTACATAAAATAAATTGATTTATATTTTAAGCTCAGTTGAAAATTAAATATCTAAAGGTAAATTAATTTCATATAAATTTTTTATTTATTATATAATATAATCGAGTACATGGTGACTATATAAATTCTAATGAATCGTACGATGAAGGGGATAGCCTATTTTTTATGACACGTAAGTCAAATAATAAATTATTCATTATTTTAAAATTAAAAGATGATATTTATTAAAATTTTTAATTTAAATTATTTAATTAAATTTTAATTTTTTAAAATTATCTAAATGTGACGAGTTCTGAATTTAAAAATTTGATATTATCTCAAGATTAAATTGTAAAAAATATATATATAAATTTTAAAAGTTAATCATATTTATTCAGAATCTATTAGTTATATAGAGATTATCTCCTTTAAATTTAAAAAATATTAAAAAAGGTCTTTTTTGTTCAAATAAATTTTCCACTAATTACCTTCTATTTTTTTAAACTTATCTAATAATTATCTTTTATTTTTTTGATATCTTAAAAATAATATTCGATAAATATAATAAAAATATTAAATTAATTTAAAATTTTATATTATAATAAAATTATTATTTTATTAAATTCATCAATTAATTTATTAAAATATAAAACTAATTAATTATATATTTGTATGACTTAATTTTTTTCATATATATATATATATATATATTTATATGCTATCGTTGTCCTCACGTAAGATCTGAAAATCAATTTTTAATGAACTTTTTTCTAAACATCTTTGTGGGGAGAGACTTGTGTTTGAATTTTTACTCTCCTTTTATGGTTCGTGCCCAACACTCTGGAACCCAGTTCAACGCACTGGGTACGTTGTTTCGTCGTCCTACGCCTTTTTTGCTTTTTGGTTATTTTGTGGAGGAGGATGTGAGTTACACGCTCGAGAGATGCGAAGAGGCAAAGTGGTTAAAAAGAGGTGAGGGAGCTGCAGTCGGCAGGCAGGGTTGGACCAGAACACCTCGTTGACAGCCCTAAAACGGCTGGTCCATCATTAGTGAGCTATCACTTAAGGCCCACCTTGTTTGAAAGTGAGCGTATCCAGAGTCATTATCATTTTGACTTTTTATTTTTTAAAACATGTTTGCCCTCGTATCTTTTCCATCTAGTCTTAAAAGGCACAGATTTTTTTCCGTGCAGTTAAGTATCTCATGCCAATGAAAGAGATTGCTTCCCAACACACACACGCACATGTTATATATATATATATATATATATAAAATAAAATATAAATAATTAAAATATTATATAATAAAATATACTATAAAAAATAATATAAAATACGATATAAGTAACGAATATATTAATATTTATATAATATAAATTAATAATATATTAAAATTTATATATAAATATTTAATACTTTAAACGTAATTATAATATATAAAAATATAGCATACAGATATTAACTATGTATATGAATGACACTGGTTGTAATCCCATTTTGTATTTGAATTTTGCTTATATAGTTTGAGTCCGATTAACTAATGTTTATAAAATAATTTTTGTAATATTTATATAAATTTTATAAATAAAAATAAATATTGAGCAAATATTTTTAAATATTGATCAAAATTAATATGAACTCGTCTACGGATAAATCTAATTTTTTACCGTAGAATACAAAATCCAGTGACCTTTTAGTTATTTGTACGTGACATCGAAGAGAAACAATGTTAAGAGTGCGATGCTAAATTGGTAAAACAAAAAAAAAAAAAATTGTTTTTAGTATTAAATCATGATTTGATAACTTGAAAAAAAAAACTAAAAAAATAGGGTTTTTTATTTAAAAATTATTTTTAGATAAAATAATTTTATTATCTTCATATTTTTAAAATTTTATTATTTTAAATATATTTTTAAATATTTTAATTTTTTAAAATAATATCAAATATTTAAAAATTTTTAAATCATGCACATTTTAAATACTTTTTTTTAATAGTAATGCTAACTAATTAAAGTATACCTGTTTTCTAAAAGAGAAAGGAGGAGATGCTACTAAGTAGACCTGCTCAAGGGCCGGGCTACCCGTCCGAGCCCGAAAATCTGCCCGAAATTTGGGAGGTTTTGGACAAACATAATAGGCCCGATTAAAAAATGGGCCGGGCCTTGGGTTTGACTTTTAAAGCCCGAGCCCGGCCCGGCCCGATTTATTATTATATTATATTATATTTATTTTATATTTTATGTATTATGTAATT
>JBBYHM010000011.1:2286591-2300826 GCA_038381775.1 Adansonia rubrostipa | reverse complement strand
ATAATTTTTTGTTTGACCAGAAAATCAATTCTAGTTGACTCGACCATTTTCCGACAATCAAACACTGAAAAATACTCCAAACAATTTTCGGAAGTGAAACCGAGACAGCCTAAGATAAGATAAAACATTTGAGTTTGATTTGAATTTTGAAATCGGCCAACAATTTTTTTTTTTTTTTTACTAGGGAAACATATAATTTAGGAGGTTATCTCCGGAAGGTAAATTGACATTTTCGCTGAGATGATATCGAATACATCGAGCTTTAAGTTCTTCAAAATGTCATCGGCTTCATTGTCTTTACTAACCGTTGGATTGATGGATTTATTATGATTTTGACCATGGGTTTCGATATTCAGTTTTAACCGAATTAATCAATTAAAATAAAATTCTTTTATGATTGATCAAAAAATTTTTGATTCAATTATTTATTAAATAAATTTAAAATATTAGATTATTAGTTAATTCAATTCGGTTAACAAAATTAATCGAATTACCTTAAATATATATAATATGATTTTTTTAATCTAAATATTTTAAATTTTATATTGTTAAATTTTTAATTATTATAAATATACTTTTTAATCATGGTTGACATATATATATCTATTGAATTATTATACCTATTTAATTATAAAAAAGAAATTAAAATTTTAAAATATAAATAATTAAAAATTGATTAATTTAATTAATCAATTAAAATAACTAAAATAATTTATATTCCATCAATATAATTTTATTTTAATTTAATTTATTAATAATTAAAAAAATAAAAATTTTAAATCGATCACTTAACTGATCCCATCGATGCGTTGTCCTTAATGTTGACGGCGTTAAATTAACGATGGGCTGGTCGGATCTTGGACTTGGTAGCACTCATGTCCTAGAATTAATAGGCGTTGAACTAACAGTGGTAGGATTGCTTCTTTATATCCTTTTTAAGTGAAAAATTAGTTGCCACATTTGCCAATCTTAAATTAGTAATTATTTTAACCGTGTATATTAACTAATTTAATGCCAATATGAAACATTATATCGATCATAGATCTCAAAGAAATTGGTCAACAAAGATTTATAAAGTAAAAAAAGTTTAGAATAACATTAGAGTTGATATTTTAAAACGCATTTTAATATTAAAATTATTAAAGTTTTTGAAGAGAGACCATGCAATAAGATAACAAATAAGGAATAAAAATTAAAGCTTTTAATAAAATATTACATCTTATATATTTATTTATGTGATCTAAAATTGATTTATCTTTAGATAAACTATCTGATATGATAATTGATTTAAGTCAATAATTGAAATTAACTCTTTAGGGATCAATACAAAAAATTACTTAAGCATTTAAAAAAAACACATTAGTCATAAAAATTATGGTTTTTTAGACTTTGTTCCCTCATTAATCGAGTTTCTTGTTGAGTATGTTAACGAGAAATTTTTTAATATAAAAAAACTACTTTTAATTATTCAACCAATGGCATAATGCTAATATTAGAATTCAGTATTAACTATATTTATAAGAAGGTGATGAAAGATAATAACATATTAAATGGAAATTGGTTTTAAAAATGATATGCTAACTTTAAGTCAATGTTTGTAAGCCTACTAGTAAAAAATGGAGTTCAAATCATTCATTTCTCAATTTTGTTTATATTATATGCAAGCCTATACAAAAATTAAAATTTTATAATTACCAACAAAACGTGTGATTTATTCCATTCGACGTTAAACAAAAAAATTATCATTCTATAATCCCTTTTTTTTAATTGAAATATGGTAGATATAAGAAATTAAATTATTTCCTTTCAACATTTGTATTTGTTTAGACATCATAATGCTATTATTTTAATCTTCCCCACTTCCCAATTTGGACCATTATATGCAATAATAATTACATAAGTAAAGAGAAAGTCTAAAAGGAAAATCATATATTTAAAGAAAAAAAAAGCATTTGCAACTGAAAGCACTAAATCGGGATATTATTACATTGGGACTAATTAACTGCAATTTTAAATTATATAAAATTTATAAAAATATTACTTGAAATTAATATTTTAAATTATAAATTTTTTATAATTGCATGTTATTATTGGATAATTGCGAAAATATGATAAAAAGAATTACTGTTAAAATACTTTTTAAATATAGACCGAAAGAAAGGGTTGAGATTTTAGTCTAGCTTATTTTAATTAATAATGCATTAAGTATATTAAATACATACATATATGTTGAGACTTCCTCTTCTCAAGTAGAATAAAATAATAATAATCTAATTATTTCGTCCCCGTAACAACGTTAGATGTAAGGGCTATATATTCATTTTAATCATGAAGAATCATCTTGTTTTTGCCTTTCACTCTCCTTTTATGACTCGTGCCAAACACATTGAATACATCCCAGGATGTGAGTGACACGCTCGAGAGAAGCGAAGAAGCAAAGCGAGTAAAAACGATGTGAATAGTAGAGGTGGTGGGGGGGGGGGACAACGGCATGCAGCAAGTATTGGAGCAGAACGCCTGGTTGACTGACCTAAAATGGCTGCTCCATGCTTAATGACCAATCACTTCCGTCACGCCCACATTTCTTTTGTGGAAGTGCGCGTGTCTAGGTTCGCTTGCCTAGTCACTTTTCGATCCAACTTTTGTTAACTTTGTTCTGTAACGCACGGGGTTTGCTTCTCTTTTGTTTGTGCGTATAAGATGCTTTACATAATTGAAAAGAATCAAAATATCTCGAAAGACAAAGAGATAGCTTCCTAAATTATAACGGATCTATATATGACTGTGATGGAACCCATTCTCTTGGCATTTTGCCTATATAATTTAAATGACAAGCAAAATCAACCAAAAAAAATTCCAAAATCAAGGGTATACTTAGCTCGTAGTTATTAGGAGGGATTTAAATTCTGCTTGATCATATTGTAATTATAAATGTAATAAATATTATTATAAATAATTATATGAATATGATAATAAAAAAATTAAAACCATAAAATAATATTACAATTGCTCTTTAAATTCATGATTATTTGCAGTTAACCTCAAAAAAGAATCCACTATGACTCCAATTCTTGTCGCAATTTCAAATCTTGTCTTCATCTCTTTATTAAATACGATAATATTAAGTCTTCTTTTGAGCAAAAGTATTCCCAATGTTGAATGACCGCCATTTAAAAAAGTTGACATTGAGCACTTTTAAAAGAGAAAAGAACGGGGTGCGCTGACCAAAAGGCAACCAAAAAAAAAAAGTAAAAAGGAACACAGAACAAGGTGCGAACTGCTAACCTAAGACTGAAGGTTGGACCAAACTTAAGTGCAAACCCAGACTCGGCTGTTTGGGCTGTTTTGATATTGTTCTCAGTTCTCCAGCCCAGATCAAGCATGGACCCAAATTGACTGTCTCAATGGATAGAGCCACAATTTCATTGGGCCTCTGAGCCAACACCCAATTTCGGCAACCACCACGCCTTGAATTGGACTTTTTTTTTTATAGACCATCCTGAATTTTTTAAATTTTACTAATGAGATTAATAAATTAAAAAATATTTTTTTGTTACGTTATTTATTATACCTTAAATAAACGTGTAGTCCTATTGAATTTATTAAAAGAATTTTTAAACTTCACTTGATGATGTATAATATAATTTTTTATTTTTTATGAGGTTTTTGTAAGGATTGTAAGTGTCATCGTTTCATCATTGTTTTTGTCTTCCAGTAGAAGGTGCAAATAACTGGCTTAGCCTTAAGAAATGCAGAGTCGGCACAAAGCTAAAGGAGAAAAAACTGTATGTTCAATACAAAGTGGTTGGCCATATTTCTCTTTTGTTTTTGCGGATAAGGAACAATTTGCATTGGATTACCTTATCAAGAAATTATGACTAAATATATAGTAATGAACGATTTGCATGCCATGTTTGGTGGCCGCAATTCTTGAAAAACAACTAATTACTATAGTAAATATCGATGGACAAATATCAAGTCAACATATTTCATTAAACTCATTTAATCATTATTATATTTTTTTTTGGTGAATAAAAACTTAAAAAAGAAGCCTTATCACATTTCAAAGTTAAGCATACAGCTAGACTTATTCATAGTCTTGGATAGTCCCTTTATTAATTTATATAGGCTCGATTTGATTTAAATTGATGTTTAATAATTAAAATTTATATTTAAATTTATATATAAATATTAATATAAAAATATATTTTTTAAATTTTTATTAATTATAAATAATAAATATGAATAATATAAGTGAATCGAGATCACATATATTGTTTCAGTACTTACATATTATTGACCAATGAAAAATGATTGGCAATATGGGTTTGAGTATAGATCTATTTCAACGAAATACTTGATTTTTGTGGACTAATTCAATTGATAAACTCATATAATTATTGCTAAAAATGAATTTGATTAAAATTTTGTTTACTATAAGTTTTAAATAAAAAAAAATGCATGACAATTTTCTAACCACTGAAGAGATAATTTTTTAAAGATTTAATTATAGATAAGATGGGAAAATGTTTGAAGAACAAATAAAAAAAACAAATATTATTCCTCGAAAAATAAGAATGGATTTATGTTTTATATCTTGTCTTGCGTAAACACAAAGCCATCAATCAACTGATGCAAACAAAAGTGATACAAGTTAAGCAAAATGATTATTACAATGGCATCTAACAAAAATTAAATAAATATAATATAAGCGATAAAATACATTCATTCATTTCCCTCTAAAAGCAGCCGCTGATCTCTAAAGGATTCATTTCATACACAAAACGAATGAAAAAGTAAAAAGAAAAAAAAAACACTAATACTGTGTCAGAAATTAACCCAAATTCCACAAAATCCAAATCCACCAACCCGAGATCTTTCCTATTTTGATGGAATTTAATTCTCTTAACATGCAACAAAACAGCCCAAACCCAAAAGCAATTGCCATTTAACGCCAACACTCCACTCCTTTCCGCCACGTGGCTCTCTCCCATTGGTCCTCCTTCCCCCACACCAAAGCAACCTTTTAAATCCCCAAAATACCCCCATGACTGTTAGTTTTGACTCTGAAGTACCTACCGCATCGATGTGCCTATAAACAGCGCACCTTCGATTCCTTCTTCGCTTCAACTTTCAATTAAAAAAAAAAAAAAAAAAGGAGGATGGATCATCGCATTGCTTTCTCTCTGTTTATTATTTTGTCTTTTTTATTCGTTGGCGTGATTTCTGGGGAGACTTTCTTGGCCGACGGATCGGAAGAAGTTGATCCTTTGATCAGGCAAGTAACGGACGGTCACGATGTAGCCGAGCCGCAGCCCCTGACCGCAGAGCATCACTTCTCGCTATTCAAGACACGGTTCAAGAAATCATACGGGTCGCGGGAGGAGCACGATTACAGGTTCAAGGTTTTCCAGGCTAACCTGAGACGGGCGGCGCGTCATCAGAAGCTTGACCCCTCTGCGACTCACGGGGTGACTCAGTTCTCCGATTTGACTCCGGGGGAGTTCAGGAAGACGTATTTGGGATTAAGGAGATTGAGACTGCCTAAAGATGCGACCGAGGCTCCGATTTTGCCTACCGATAATTTGCCTGAAGATTTTGACTGGAGAGAAAAAGGAGCTGTTACACCCGTCAAAAACCAGGTTTTTAATTTTTAAAGATCTGTAATTTGTAATTTTTTAATGAATGAATTGCTTTTAATTTTGTTTATGTTTGGTTGATAACTAGGGTTCATGCGGATCATGCTGGTCTTTTAGTACAACAGGAGCCTTGGAAGGTGCTAACTTTTTGGCAACTGGGAAACTCGTGAGCCTTAGCGAGCAACAGCTCGTGGATTGTGATCATGAGGTTCGATTTTTTTACCTTTTTTTTTTTTAATTTTCTTAATTTGTAGCATGGTTTTGATATGTGGATTGATCCGGCTAATGCTTATTTTTTGTTAAACTCCTTTCAGTTTCAACTTGCTATCATTTAGATGATCACTAGATCTTTTTTTTTTTTTCTTTCTTTCTTTAGTTCATGCTAAATGATATGCGTATTGGAAGGTTTTAAGTTCCCTTAAATTTGAAACATGATCAAAATTGTTGGGTTTTTGATGATTTGTAAAACTACCTTGTAAGTTTGCAATTTGATGAATTGCATTCGAAACTTGTTTGCTGCTTATTGTTTCTTTGTTTATCATGATGATCATAATATGATATTATGAGTACTTGAGGAAGTTGCCAAAGGAAAGAAATGATGCATATTAGGAGTTGATCATCAGTAAAAGCTTATGTGGTAATTGTAACTAGCTTTTGACTCATTGAGTGTTGCATGATTCCCCTGCCCAAAGAGTAGGGTTCCAACTTTCAAGCCCTCATTTTAGCTCAATTGGTACCATAGTTGACAAGGACTCCCATTTAGGGGGAGATCTTGTGTTTGAACCTAAGGAGGCGCACCTTTGTGGGCGATAAAATCTTGAGAGCTGTGCCCAAAGAAGACAATACATGAATGTATGGTGTGACACCAATCGCTCCTACGGGAGTAGACAGGATCACCACTCATACCAAATCCTCCCTGTGAGTGTAGGTAGGATCCTTGCATTGGTCCTCACTTTAAAAGGCAAATCAAAATATTGCCAAATGCAATGATTGAGGAAGTATATGACACTAAACGGTAATTGTAATCTTTTTCGGTTTGTACTTTGTAGTGATCTTCTTTGGTTTGTACTTTTGTAGTGTGATCCGGAGGAAGCAGGTGCTTGTGATTCTGGATGCAATGGTGGGCTCATGAATAGTGCTTTTGAGTACACACTGAAAGCCGGTGGACTCATGCGTGAGGAGGACTACCCTTACACTGGCACCGATCGTGGGACCTGCAAATTTGACAAGGCCAAGATTGCCGCAAAGGTGGCCAATTTCAGTGTTATTTCTCTGGATGAGGATCAAATCGCTGCCAATCTCATCAATAATGGTCCTCTTGCAGGTAAATAAATACATTTTTAATCTTTAATTGTCAATGAATAATGGTTTTCATCATTCTTATCTGTCGCCTTCCTTTCAATGCAGTGGCTATCAATGCGGTGTTCATGCAGACATACATTGGGGGAGTTTCTTGTCCTTACATTTGCTCGAAGCGGCTCGATCATGGAGTATTGTTGGTGGGGTATGGTTCAGCTGGCTATGCTCCGATCCGCATGAAAGATAAACCATACTGGATCATTAAGAACTCATGGGGAGAAAACTGGGGTGAAAATGGGTACTACAAAATCTGCAGGGGTCGCAATATTTGTGGAGTAGATTCAATGGTTTCAACTGTTGCTGCCGTTAATACCAACTCTGATTAGGATGCCAGTTTGTATCGTTACACCAGTTGTTTGCATATAATCATGTTACATAATTATTTGGGAAACAATTGTAATGTTGTTAACTGTTGCTGCTAAACTCTTGATGTTTTACAAAAGGTTTATATTTCTCATGTTTCTGAAGAACTGTGTTAAAAGTTGAAACAATTGTAATGTTGTTAACTGAAGATTAATTAACCTTTTCTTCATGAACTCCTCTCAATTTATTATCGACAATGAGTTAGAAACGCCTTCTTGATCAGTTGGTTTGAAAACAAATAAAAAATTATTATCGTTTTTGAAAACGTCACCTTTCAGGATTTAGATTTAAAAGCAAACACAAATTAAAAACCCTGTAGATCTGAGAGAGAAAAGGATTAAAAACCCTGTAAATCGAAAAAAAAGGAAAAAGAAATTACGGTCTTAAAGAGAGGAGTTACCGTCGTTGAGATTGGCTTGAATTTGGGTCCTGAACAGCCCAAAATTCTCAAGTAAAAAAAAGGGCATGATTAACTTTGTATAGCCAACAGCCCATGTTGGTTAAGCCCATGTACTTAACGATCCATGATTCAGAAATAAATTAAGTTTTCATTTCCCTACAAATATGATGTTTTAGGAGTAATTAATTGACACCAAATTTGTCTGTTTGACCTTTTCTGAGCCAAATTTCGTTGATAATGCAAGTTAGTCCACTCAGAAAATAGAGGCTTCTTTAATTATCAAAATCTGAATAACATTGTCAATAATCAAATTGGTAAAATATTAAACTTTTAATTTGATAAATCTCTAACAGATTCAAATATAAAAAAATTGAATATATTTTTCTTTTTTTTTTACTAAAAATTTTAAATCTAATTCCTTTTTCTTAGTACTATGTATATAATTTTCCAACGTTTTAATATGACCTTAAATTCTTTATTAATACTTATACCCATATTTCATCAATTGAAGATTTTATTTAAAAACATTTGCTAATATTTTGTGAAGGGTGTAGTTTTCTTTTTCCTTTTTCTTTTTTGATCAAAGTGTCAGGATTCTGATCAACAAGTCAAAGGCTGGTGCCATGAAACCCTCCAGCATCAAAGGAGGTATATATAAGCATAACCACTGAGCTATACAACAAACCAGAGGTTAACAGCATTGTGGTTTTAGGTTTTAAATGTTTGCATCAAAGACCTTTGAAGTGCATTTAGGGGAATTCAAAGAAAAAGAAAAAACGAAAAAGACAAAGAGATTTGCATTAACAGGATATGAATCACAGTGGGGAACATATGTGAGAGATTGCATTTCTCATCAACTGATTTTAGTGAAACCTAACCCCAGATGCTTGCTGGATATGAACAGATCATGAAAAGCATTCAAAAATGCTATTGTTTTTTATGGTTGCAGAGTGTAATGAATATTATCACGCGATCAATCACGATGAATATCAAAAGTCGTAAAAAACCAAAATCTTATTGTATTCAATTCCCATCATGAATGATTGCATTCATTAGAGCAAAGAAATGAGAAGCAAAACAAGGAAATGCGAAGGTGAGTGCGTCATTAGCATAGAGTGCTCAAAGCACTACGGGTAGTGAAACAATTTGGAAGTCTATTTGCTCTAATGGTACATATTTAACATACATTAATAGCTTTTACCCAAATTTACTATAGCAAAAAAGGCAATCGATCAATGGAGTGAGAAATGATCTCACCATTACTGCAGCAGCGCACCTTGGGTATGTTAGGGTCGCCAATACTGTTTAAACTAGGGTTTATACCAGATTTTCATTGACTGTAGTGGTTACTCTCAATGTATTCAAATAGCATTTTTTAAGGAAATAATAAAACTTCAGTCTTACCCTGAATACGGCTGAATGACATCCTATTTGAGAGGTTTCACTCAGTGTATGACTGTTTTACTTCTGGTAACTGTTTTTACACTGAGTAGCTAGGAACCTTATTTTCATGGAAATTACAGTTTTTCAAACAAAATAAATAAATAAATAGAAAGAAAGAAAAGAAAGTAAGGAATAAATCTTGTCTCTCATGATTTCCATTTTTTTTTGCCCAACCTCAGGACAATTTTGAATAGAAAGAACTAAGCTTTCGGGTGATTAAGCAGCCGTGAATGCTGAGCTAGTGAGCAAAAATTTTTTTGTTGCTTTCATTGACAAAAAAGGATCAAACTAATAGTTGCCCATCTTACAGATATGTGGATGAAATTATTAAAATGGATTTCAACATCTATTTCCGGCATGGAAAGGATGTTTTGAATATATATCAGGTAAAATTGATAAGTATTTGTCATCATAATCATTTAACCCGTTCTGGAGTTCATGGCCTAGCTAGTTTCATTTGGATGATCAACTCAGGTTCATGTACAATGATCAAAAGTATTGGTTAAGTGGAAAGAAAGTAATTTCTTGGCTGCACCAAATTTGCCTTTAGAAAACCCTATTCATATTGAATTATAAGGGAAAAAAAAAAAAAAGAGAACAAATTAAGAGATGGAACCAACTAGCAGATCTGTCCAATGGCAAGCAAAATTTTATCCGTCCCACGGAGCTCTAGAGGCAAACAAGCCAATACCATTTTATTCCTCAGCTTTTCAGTGGATTCATGCCAACTTGTAATCAACTAGGAAAATCTAGCTAGCAACCATTAACATTGAAAGGAAATTAAGCTACATCACCTTCATATATACCTCAATTATACCAATGAATCTCAATCTAATTATAAAAAAGGGAATGCTTGTCAATTGTTGCCACTATTTCGTGATCTTTCAACATAAATATATAGTTACTTATATGAATAAAACAATCTTTGTAATTATCCCATAAATTTTAGCATAAATTCCAACGGCAAATTTAAACAAAGAGAGGGAAGGCAAAATGCAGAGAATGTGTTCTTCAGGACAACTATTTGCAATCACTTTTATTATCTCCAAATTTCGATTTCCTCTATAAAAAAAAAAGAAAAAAACATTAAAAAAATATATAATTAAGTGCTTTTAATTTGCACTCAAGGTTTCTTAATTAATTAAGATCATGCTTTTTATAATGTGCAAACCAAAATGTCTAATCCTGCATAATTAGTTTTTAACTGTTACTTCTTTCTTTCTACCACAGTTTTTCAAACTATAATAGGAAAGCCATCCTAGAAGTAGAAGCTCCATCACCTAATTAAAGACGAATCCACTTCCAAATATACCACATTTATAAGGCAATTACTTTGATTCTCGATGCATTTATGCATAATACAACCCACTCATGCATATATATATATATATATTATTATGGACTTAATTTACATGGTTTATCTTTCCAGTACCAAGGGATATATTCCATTTTTTTATTACTATTTTTTGCCATTGAGTAGGCATCAATCTTTTCCAATAGTTAGGGTAATTGTGCCTTTACCATAAAAAAAATCAAAGCTTATAATATATATTTCTTTCTAACTAAAGTCATTGTCATTTCAAATTCATAAGATGCCCCCGCATAGTCTTTAATTTTAAACTTCTAAAATCATAAATTATTCATCTCAAAGAGCTTAGTTCATGCTTTATGGGCTATACCTATAGCTAGGGATGATTCCCATGCCACAATTTTGTTTAAATTAATTTAAGATGTGTGCCGCACCTAGCCAGGGTTTTATACTATATATTATTAGACACTGAGAAAAGATTTAATAAAGTTTGTGCAATGCATGGAGGAGAACTTAGCAGATATTCATACGACATTATGCAAAATTCAATAATATAAGTCTTTTTATGCAGCAATTAAAAAAAATATATAAAACAAATGTGCTAAAGTGTGACAAGATTGCATATGAAGTGAACCTTCTTCGTTTTCTGCAGTGTTTTAGTAGCTGAAGTAAGGGTCATGATCATAAGTTCAGAACCTGATAAATTAATCTTTTTTTGCATGTTTTCATTCAGAGCTTATGCATTTTGAATAGCTACCTAAGTTTGATTCCAATGCATTGGGAAATTAAAACAAATGCAGCCAATTAAGAGTTAAATATATAAAAGCTTGTGATCATCTATTCAAAATCTTTGTGGTTTTGGAAGCATGTAAGAAGTGCTTTTGTATATGTCGGGCGATAGGGCTGGTTCCTAAAACCAGCAAAGAAACGGATAAAAAGGAAAAAAAAAAAAAAAAAAGAGTGGCTTTGAAATTGATAAACAAGGAGATCAATGCAGATATTTCAAAATGGAACTCATGAGAGAATATGAATAAAATAAATAAGCAAGAAGACAAACAGCTCAACCAATCTGTAGTTTGCCCAACATTTTAATATTACAGACAAGATCATATAATTGCAGTCCTTGGAGCTTGGAAACAAGAATACAGAATTAAGTCACTTCTTCTCTCCCCCCATTTTTTTAATATTTCTTTATATTTTGTTGAACATGATCATCAGAATATGCACTAGGGCAACTGCAAGTGATGAGCTGCTATGACCAAAAGATGATTAAAATTGCTAAAGCAAAAAAGAGTTTTTTCTTTTTTTTTCTAAAGCAATTTTTCCTTCAAAATTTTCTCCATTTTTTCCCCATACACAAAAAGTTGCTTAAGATTTTGGGTGGAGGAAAAATTGCGTACCAGCTGATATGAAAGCATTAAAGGGAGATGCATATGCAAAAGGAAGAAGAGTTTCAGCAGCAACCGAAGTCGAAGTCGAAGTCGAAGTTGTACTAGTAGCCATTGTTAGAGCAGCAGCAGCGTTGATTTGATTTGGCTGCTGATGGGGCTGAGTCTCTCGAGAGGAGCATTCGCCTAGTGAGTAATGACCTTGATCGGGGCCTTGATCATAGAGAATACCCTTAAACACATGCCCTCCAATATTCACAGCCGTCCGATAAGCATACTGATCTGCTGCATCTTCAACCGAGCTCACTCGAACACATCGAAATGTTGCCGGACAACTCAATTCAGCCGGAAAATTTCCCACTTCTAACCCTAAAAAATACACCCCATAAATAAAAAGAATGCGAAACTTAAACCAAGCAAATCAACTTTACAATATAAAAATAGAAAAAGATTGAGACATGGCAGTTCCTTGTCTCTCCTTGCATAGTTATGTCCTTGTCAAACTTTCATTCTCACACAGTAGAATAGAAACAAGAATAGTAGAAAGCAACTAGCTAGGGTTGCAATGAATATAGTAAATAGATCTGTCATCTGTGTATATATATATTTATGATGTATGCAAAATGCAAAGCTGGTAGGTGGAGTACCAGAAGAACGATTTTCCCTAAGCCTTTTAGGGTTATGCGAAGGGATTGATAGGTGCTGTTGTGGAAAAGGAGAGGAGAGTTGTTGCTGTTGTTGCTGCCGCTGACGCCTTCTATAGGCAGGAACCCAAGTGCTTTTGATGTGAGTTTGGCATTCAAATCCTTTGCTCCTACAACAAGTCCTGCACCTCATGTAACCACAATCTTTCTTAGCTTGGTTCCCACAGTCTTGACACCTCGTGCCACCTCCAAATCCTCCTTGCCTACTCGACATCATCGCTTCATTCAACCACTTGTACAAATCCCACTCATTTCCTAAAACCACCTTCTTCTTCTTCTTCTTCTTCTTCTTCTTCTTCTTCTTCTTCTTCTCCTTCTCCTGTCTTGTTTTATACTCTCACTGACAAGGAAGATGTTTTGTCTAGGTAGGTGGTTGAGGTGGTCGAAATGATGTTGAAGCTTTATCTTGTTGAGTTTTGTCTTGGTGGGTTTCCAGACATGATGTTTTTGAGTTCATGGCTCAAAATTTGCTTGGTGGTTTCTCATTTCCATTTTTTTTTTCCTTTTACAGAGCAGTGAAAACAATTATAGGAAGCCTCTCTTTTTGGATCTCTCTCATTAATAAAAAAATTAAAGAACTTTCATAGACTTAAGAAAATGGTATCCCAGCAGTGTCAAACGCCGCCACAGGATCATCACCTGCTCAAGTGTAGTTGAATTAATGAATCACTCTCTCAGAAAAAAGAATTAAAAATAAAGGATCGATATGTCTAAATAAGTTGTTTTTTCCAATTTTTTTTCACTTCAAGTTACTTCATCTGTACCTGAATACAGTGGTAAGGATAATTTTAGTACAATTTGGCTTTTCTTTGTGTTTTTTTATTCATGTGATAAGTTGGGAACTGTTAGAAAAGATGATGAAAAGAAAAAAAAAAGGGTTACCTGTTCCTCAGCAATTTTTGCTTTTGGATTGGCTAGTATGGAAGTATAATAGATTAATAGATCTAATCATTCAAACAGTTTGACGCCCAAGCCACTGCGTGTAATGGTCCATATTCTCAATCTCTCGCGGTTAGAGATATATAGAACTGTGGGTAAATTAAGAACTGACAGCTTTCGCTTTCCAATTTGTCCTTTCCACCCCAAAAACCCGCCTCTCCCCATGGCTTCAACCTTCAAGCCTTCAACTCAAAGGTGGTTTTTTTCTTTTTTATTGCTTTCTTGTTAGGGCTAGATCCCCTTCTACATCCTGAATTCTCTGCAGATTTTCACCTAAATAGTAGTACGACGCAAAGGAGTAAAGTGGGATCTAACGATGGGTTTTGAACTTTCGATCTTATTCTGCAAGCAAACTTAATGAAAAAAGAAAAAA
This sequence comes from Adansonia rubrostipa, assembly GCA_038381775.1. NCBI lineage: Eukaryota > Viridiplantae > Streptophyta > Magnoliopsida > Malvales > Malvaceae > Adansonia > Adansonia rubrostipa. The sequence continues at coordinate 2,286,909 of JBBYHM010000011.1, read as the reverse complement.
GCAACACTGTTCACTTCCCTTCCCTTCTAGTTTTACTAGCTTTCCTTTTGAATATCTTCCATGAAAGGGAAAAAAAAAAATGAAGAAAAAGAACCAAAAAGCCTCGATCATAACCTAGCTGCTGCTTCGATTCCTTCTTTGAATTCAATGACTTGAAATGAATTTCAAGTTTCAGATTTTCATCGAGACACACACTACACTACATAATCCTTAGTTTTGGGGGAAAAGTCTGCGACTCTTTCTTTTCAAATTTACGCTTTGATTTAATTGCCCTCGACACATTTCCATAAAATAAAATAAAATAAAATTCCAATGACT
>JBBYHM010000011.1:2266415-2286491 GCA_038381775.1 Adansonia rubrostipa | reverse complement strand
TTATTAAATTAATAAAAATTAAATTTAAAAAATATATTTTAAAAAAATAAATTATAAAAAAAATATAATATGGGCGGACCTAAACGGGCTTGGACTATCTATTAACAAATATGGACGGGCTTGGGCAAAATTCGAGGCCCATATTTCAGGCCGGGCCGAGCTTGGGCAAGCATATTTAATATTAATATTATGCTCAATCCCGGCCCGAATCTGGCCTGGCCCGGCCCACGAGCAGGTCTACTACTAAGCTCTAACCTCATTATTTTGGGCAATTAAAAGCCAAGGTTGGGCCAGGGTCACATGTCTACGAGAACTCAGCTTTACTGGTATGGGGTGTTGATTCTCCCAGACTAGATCAGGTATGGACCGAAACTGTGAGGGTCTCAATGAATAGAGCCCAAGTTTCCTTGGGCATTTCGACCATACCCCAACACAAATTGGAATCTGTTCTATTATTATTTTTTTAAGGATATACTATATTATCTATATTTAAGAATTTGGTCGGTTGTCATTTATCATTGTCTGTCTTTGTCTTCCTATAGATGGTGCAAGCAATTGGCCTTGGCCCTAAGCAGATGCAAGAGGTGGCATCAAGCCAAAGGAGAAAATACTTTAAACCGAATGAATAGAAAAGGTGTTGGTCATCTTCTCCTGGTTCCTCGGATAAAAGCACAACTTGGATCGATTTTAACACGTATATGATATAAAAAATAATTAAAATATTATATAATATTAAAAAAATTATGAATACGATATGAATTTATAATATGTTAAAATTTATATAATATAAATTATTAATATATCAAATTTTATATAATACATTAAAAATAATATGACAAAAAAAATAATAGATATAAATTATTGGGTTTTCCTTATCCTAAAATTATGACTAAATATATAGTGAAGAACAACTTGCATGTAATGTTTACTGACCATAATTCATGAATGACGAACCTAACTATGATCGTAAATACAGTGTCTATGAACAAATATCAAGTCAACATATTTCATTAAAAACTTACCTAATTATGGATAAAAAAAATAATAATTAGGATCAATTATAAGGTTCATGACAAAATATTATAATACCAGACAAAATGGATGAACAAACATTCTTCCTTGAAAAACAAGAAAAAGAAACATGCCTTTAGATTTTTATAGTTATATTCTATATCTTATCTTGGTACTTAAAAGAAAGGTTTATTTTACATTATTGATAGATTTTTTTTTTTAAATTTAAAACTATTATATTTTTTGTTTTTAAATATATTTTAAGAAATATGTGTACATTTAAAATTTTTTAAAATCTCACTCAGGATAAAATAAAATAACATAATTTCTCTAGTTAATGCCCCACAATTAGTCTAAATCCTAACAAAAAACCAATATTCACCAAATGTCAATGTTGGTCTGGCCCTAAAAGCAAGCCCTACCGTTCCAAATTAGCTGAGGCAAACAAGACTGTTATATTTCAACAACCTAGAACGGTTATTACAGGAAAATCCTAGAAAATCCTAAAACATTGTCAAAGTTAACCGAACCAAAGCCCAAATTCCCCACACTCCAAATCCAACTAACCCAAAAGCCTCTTTGTCTATTTTCACGGAATCTAATGTCCTTTTAACAGTTGTAAAAAGAACAGCCCAAAACCCAAAAGCAAACGCCATTCAACCCCAATACTCAACTCTTTCCACGTGTCTTTCCACCATTGGCCTCCCTTTTCCCCGCAACTAGGCAACCTTTTTAAAATCCCCAAAATACCCCCACGACCGTTAGCTTTGAAACTATAAATACCCTCGTCGGTGTGCCTTTAAAAAAAGTACCTCTAGACTTTAGTTTCCTCTTTTATTCTTCACCTTATGATTTAGAAACAGAAGGAAAAAGAAATGGAATATCGCATTGTCTTTTCGCTGTTTGTTATTTTATCTTTTTTCTTGGTTGACGTGATTTCTGCGGAGAGTTTCTCGGCCGAGGGATCGGAAGTTGATCCGTTGATCAGACGAGTGACGGACGGTCACGATGGAGCCGAGCCGCAGCTCCTGACCGCCGAGCATCATTTCTCGCTGTTCAAGAAGCGGTTCAAGAAATCGTACGGGTCGCAGGAGGAGCATGATTATAGGTTCAAGGTTTTTCAGGTTAACCTGAGACGAGCGGCGCGTCATCAGAAGCTTGACCCGTCTGCGACTCACGGGGTGACTCACTTCTCCGATTTGACCCCGGCCGAGTTCAGAAAGATGTATTTGGGATTAAGGAGATTGAGATTGCCTAAAGATGTGACTGAGGCACCGATTTTGCCTACCGATAACTTGCCTGAAGATTTTGACTGGAGAGAAAAAGGAGCTGTTACACCCGTCAAAAATCAGGTTTTAAATTAAAAAAAAATGAAATTTCTAAGTTTTGATTTCATAATATACGTATATATAGATCTATAAAATAAATTGCGTTATTTATTTTTGGGTTTGGTGATTAGGGTTCATGCGGATCGTGCTGGTCTTTTAGTACAACAGGAGCCTTGGAAGGTGCAAACTTTTTGGCGACTAGGAAACTCGTGAGCCTCAGCGAGCAACAGCTCGTGGATTGTGATCACGAGGTTCGAATTTTTTTTACCCATATTTTTAATGTTCATATTGTATATATATGTTGCCTGTATTTATGATTTGAGCAGGCAAAATGCTAATTTTTGGTTAAATTCATTTCAATTTGCTGTCATTTGTATCATCATTAGATATTTGATCTTCGGTTGATGCTAATGGGATGCGTAGTTTTTGTGGATTAAATTCGAAACGTAATTAAAATTATTGTGTTATTGATGATTTTTCAAACTACCATGAAATTTATTGATTGAATTCGAAATCCGTTCTTAAGAATTATTTCTATTTTGTTTGATATGACAATTCACTGACTGCGGCAAATATATATATTTTCAGTTGTTTGCTTATAACGCTGAAAGGTAAATTTAATGCATCGTCGGCATATAAATTTACTTATTAATAAAAATAATAATTGATACCTATAAGTCTATATATATATATATATATATATACTGATCGATTCAGATGTAATTCCCCATTTTTTTATCATTCGGGGCAAATATAATTTCAGTTGTTTACTTATATATAATCTTTGGTTTGCAGTGTGATCCAGAAGAAGCAGGTTCGTGTGATTCTGGATGCAATGGTGGCCTTATGAATAGTGCTTTTGAGTATACCCTAAAAGCCGGTGGACTTATGCGCGAGGAGGATTACCCTTACACCGGCACTGATCGTGGGACCTGCAAATTTGACAAGACCAAGATTGCCGCCAAGGTGGCCAACTTCAGTGTTATTTCTCTAGATGAGAATCAAATTGCTGCTAATCTTGTCAAGAATGGTCCTCTTGCAGGTAAATGAATCTAACATTCATGGTAGTACCTTTAAAAATATGATTTGTCTCTTCTTACCTACTAACATCAATACTTAGCAATGATTAATGGGTTTTAATAATACTATTCTTGAGTGTTACTTTTGTGTTGAATGCAGTGGCTATCAATGCGGTGTTCATGCAGACCTACATTGGGGGAGTTTCATGCCCTTACATCTGCTCAAAACGCCTTGATCATGGAGTATTGTTGGTGGGGTATGGTTCAGCTGCCTATGCTCCAGCACGCATGAAGGATAAACCATACTGGATCATTAAGAACTCATGGGGAGAAAACTGGGGAGAGAATGGATTCTACAAAATCTGCAGAGGTCGCAATATTTGCGGAGTAGATTCGATGGTTTCAACCGTTGCTGCCGTTAATACCAACCCTCAGTAGGGCTGCAACGCCAAAATTGTTCATTACCACCAGTTGCTTGTATATATCGTGTTACAGTTAATCTGGGAGCTTGGTGTTTTACATAATGCTCCTATTAAAGTTCTCATATTTCTGAAATTGATTTAAAACAACCGAAATGTTAATTAGTGCAAGTTTAATTAACCTTTTTAATCAAGGTTTTAGCTCTTATTCCCTTCGCAGTTTGCCTTCCAGAAATTGAATTTCAAATCTCTCTTTGCCATTTGTTTATAGAACATGACTTCCGCTATTGTTAAACCGGAAGAAATATGATTATTCTTTAGTGCAGTCTTACTTCTTTTGGTATTTGAGGCTAATGTTTATCGACATATCAACCTCGGGAATCTCAAAGATTAAACTCTGATCGTTGAAACTAAAAAAATACTTTACGAACAAGCCACAGTTTGGTGAATTATAGACCTCAAATGCGTCCTAAATATCACATTATAAACTTAAAAAAGAGTTGTGAATATTAGCCTTTTTCTATGCCGTCTCGAGAAATAAGAGAAAATTATAAGTACTTATATTCGAATGCCAAAACTCTAAAGAGTATTACATGAACTGCAAGCCCCTTTATTCTATTCACCAACAGGATGAATGATTATAAAGATTTGAAGTTAATTAGATTCTACTATCAACTAATTTAAATTATGGCACGTCTAAGGATGATAGTAATAATCATCATCACATGCGAATTAATGACCTTATGAACACAACCACAACAGCTAAACAACCATAGGTAAGTTCTAGATAGAAAATTTTTTATTATAATTTAAAAAGAAAAATAAATTAAATCTAAGTATTATTATCACATAACTGCTACGACGTACAAAGATAGCAGCCCAACCAGTAGGCCACTTATTCCTTCCAAAAACAAGCAACTTTTAACCTGGAGGGTAAAGAAGAAGCAGTGTTTAGGCTGTAGAAAGCCTCCTCAACTCTCACTACAGGGTGAAATCTAAATCGATTTCTCGTTATGTTTAAATGAATAAATCAACATAAACTTCTTACTTTATCCACACTCAAGTCCGATCAACCCAAATTTTTATTCAATTTCAGTGCATCAATCATCTTCATCGTCTAATGCAAATGAAAATGGATCGAACTTGTAACCATTTCCCTCGTAGAATTTGTTCTGGAATTCAACCCAGTGAAGTCGCAAAGCATGTAGGAAAGCACTAAGGGTTTCCATAACTAGCAACACGCCAACGGTTGCAAAAATAAAGACAATGAAGCCAACGACGAGGATGATTATATTGTTAAACCTGTAGCAAGCAAAAATTGCATCATCATCGTGCATATCCACATGCCTCTAGATCTATAATGTTGTAGAACTCACTGAATGAAAAAGAACTAAGAAATGGAAGGAGTCATAAGAGCAATATAATATCATAAGATATAGAGTGCCTAGATTTGTTTTGCTCTGCTCGAGTACATGTAAGTAGGGAAAATGTGAAGGACGTACCCCCAAGCAAGAAGAAGAACCTTCTCATAGAACACAACTGACAACTCGGCGTGAGCAAGACTGCAAAATAAAAGAACAAACAGGGTTCATTGCTGTTAGGTTTAAATCAGATAATATTAATACAAAAGAAAACATGGAGAAATGTTTAAGTGACTATAGCCTATCATGTGGCACATATGCTGGACAGCACCGAGCAATTTCTCGGTGGAGATCAGACGTGTTAAATACTCTGCCTGTTAATTTATCCTCATGTTTTTCATTTTTAAAAAATATACGTTCATACAATCACATAGGCTTTGTGTCACAGTCCACATCAACCTGCAATGTATTGTTTGTTTCAACACATTGGGCTCACAGTTTTGTCCACAAAAGAGTCTCACAAATTGAAAATGGTATGAACACTAAAAAACTAAGTCGAATTCTAGTACACAGCCGATGTGAGATTCATGGCTTTCTCTAAGACCATGAAATCCTCCCTCACTTCGAGGGCCCACTGTCCTCAGTGGTACATCGCCAAAACCCCAAGAGTCAACTCTGATATCAAATGTCAGAGTCCACACCAACTTGCAAGGTATTACCCACTTTGACAATTGGGCCACACAATTTTGTCTATAAAAGGCGCCTCACAAGCTGGAGACGGCGTGGACACTTATATACCCAATCAAACTCTAATATACAGCCAATGTAAGATTCACGGCTCCTCTCTAGGACCATGTTACCAAGCATGCACAAAACAAGGCTCGTCAAAGACTTAATCTTTTTGCAAATCAAACCAGAAGTAAATTTAGGAGACAATGTTATTTCAACCAAAAACCAGTGAAGTCTAAGCATTTAAATACTAATGACATACCTGAGAGCCCATAATCGGAGGTATGAGGCTGTATTTGAAACTGCACCAAGCACAAACTCTATGGTATGTATGAGTTGATGCACAAAGACTTCACTAAACTCAAATTCCTCATGACCATGACCATGGGAATCATGATTTGCCTCTAAATGGAGAGCTTCACCCGTGCTTTCAAGTGGTGTGTAGGATTGGCCCTGGTGCCTCTAAAAAAAGGCACATATAATAAGTGATGGAAAGAGGATGAAAATAAAACTTAAAATATGTTCAACAAGAAATCGAGAAAGCGGAGTATACATACATTTTCATGCTGTTTTTTTAGAAGAAAAGGCTTGGGCAATAGCATCCAGGGCACAGAAACCAGGGCAAGAAACAATAGCACGAGCTGGAAAGAAATGCACAAGAATATTCAAGTTAGATGTAAATTCCTCCGATGGATGGTATTAAATTTAAAAAAGAAAGAGAAATAACCTGTACAGTTTTTTGACCAGGAAAAAGCTGATTTTCACCCAATTCATCTGTAGGACTCAGGAACATGTATATCATTATGTGGTACAAATCAGCTTGTGAACCAGTCCACCATTTCACAATGATAAGGAGTGATAGATAGCCAAATAGACTGTTCAAAAATATCATCTGGGGAATAAATTGGAACCTGAGCAACACATAAGCAAAGGCAACCTTTTAGTTAGCAGCTACGTCAAAAACTCTCGAGCATGAGCAAGCTAAGATCTTGATTGGGATATCAAACTTACCAGATGTTCAGACTATTACCAAAGAATGTTGCATTGAAATAACTCAAAATAATTCCCAGGTTCATCTGAGCCACCCCAAGAAGGATTGACATTTTCATCTTCAGAGAGTTCAGGAATGGCAGCTCACTACGGCTACCATGCCATGCAGGATCCACCCCAAAGGGGTAAGTGTCGCCTACCTTAATCAAACCAGCAGTAGTAGCATCCCTGCAAAAAAAAAAAAAAAGCAATCAAAAAGCTGTCACAAAGGGCTTATACGACATTTGGTATCATTATAAGTGTAAGTGAAATACCGGCAAGAAAGATCACGGCAAGCATAAGCTGAGTGACCAAATAATTCAAATGGCACAGAGAAAAACTCGTTATAGACCAAACCAGTATAAATTGAGAAGACTGACATCATCAGTATAACATAACGACCACCAAAAGTCATTTCTGTTATATCTCCAAGCTTCTGCAGTTTCCAAAAAAATTATAATTTAATTAGGTTCCATTCACATAAACAATAGACCAACAAGGATAACAATTACAAGCAAGGAAAACTAACAGGTCAAAATTTTGAAAGTAGCCCATCAAACCAAATGCTCAGACATCGCAAGGTCATATTATCACAAAATCTATGAAATGATATTGTTCACAGTACACATCAATGTGACCCCTGCCAATTTTTCCCGTTCACAAAATAAAGCAGAAAGTGTTATATTATATAATCCCATGTCACGATTATTTACTACGTTAGCAAAAATAATATGAAACAGTTGAGAGATAATTAACGACTTTAGCAGCCCAAGTAAAACATCATTGAATCTCATTGCTTCAGCATTTAATCATTGATGAGACCCACAAAGAAGTAGCAATTACATAGCAGGTGAAAAGGGAGCTAATTTAAGGAACTCTTACACAAACAAAACATTAAATACACCTCAAAGAAGAAAATTAAATAATTTTGTCCAAGTTAAATGGGAGATAGGGTTTTCCAAGTAATCATTAGCCTTATGAAGTATGAATAAACATATCTTTTTCCCTCTTTTTCTATAACTTAAAGAAAAAAGAATGCAGGAATAAATATGTCCTCAAATTGTTTTCCATATCAGCATATAAGCCATAAGGTTGTATAAATCGAAAACTTGATTACACCATCACAAGAGATTACCTGACTAGAGAGTTTCTTTTCCCGGACAAGAAAAAATAAGGTTGCAAGTAATAGGCATATTCCGTGACCCCAATCACCAAACATGACAGCAAAAAGGAAAGGGAATGTAATAATAGTGTATACACCTGGATTTGCTTCTTGATACCTTGCAACCCTTCAATAAATGCAACAAAAAGCATTATATTTCTCTTTTTTACTGGCAAATTAACACATGAACATTGATGCAGAACATAGATACAAAACACATACTCCCAAACAGGAAAATAGTGCTGGAATCCAATAATAAGGCGAATTTACCTCTAGTAAATAAAACTAATACACAACAAGAATATAACACGTATAACAAAAAAAATGAATACCGAACCATCTCATCTTTGAGATCAATACAACCTTAAACAACTTTTCAGGATCTTCATCAATGCATTAGGAAGAGCACTTATGCCATAATATCTATTTTCCGATGCTATGCAGCTTGGCAATCAATAATTTATTAATCAAGCCACTATGAGTATCTCCTTAATGTCAACAAGCTGTATTATAGATCTTATCCCTTCCAAAAATTATAGCAATAAATTACAGTGAAACGCAACACATAAAATGTATTCTCCTAATTACCTAGTCTGAAGGGCAAAAATAATCGTAATTTTAACTTGGATATGCATCCTGTGTATAAGCAGATAATCAAAAGGCCACATCAATATGCACAAAATGCCTAAAAAGTGCGCGCAGGTATATATCAATTAGGATACACACATATACACAAACTCAGCACATATGGGTATCATTTTTGATGGATAACAGTTCTTTTTTTTAACTGTGAAATGCAGTATCAGTTCAAACAATCTTAATGTGAACTTACCCATATGCATCAACAATTTCCTGAAAAGCAGAGGTAAATTTATTTGTGCGGAAGTAGGTTGGTGGTGATTCTCTTGTATGCAAGACCTGGAAAATGGCTCCAACTTGAGAGTTCGAGTCAAATGCACCCCGCTGCAATGCCTCCTGAATCTGAACCAAAAAAGCTCAAACTTAAAAATAAATAATCTACTGCAAAAAGCATTCCTCCTAGATTATAGAGACCAATCATAATTCAAATAAGATTAGGATGACACCAATTAAAATTTTCAAGCAAGGACAAAAGGAACATCTGTTAAAATGTAAAGCACAAGAGGAAGAAAATCAATACCTGTTTTGTGGCGAAAACAGGAGCCCATCCCTCAGCCACAAGACATTTCTTCGTTACATCAAGGCTAAGCATATTCAGAGTGTGATAGATTGATTTCTCCTTCTTCACCTTCGGAAGTTAAAAGAAAATATAGTTTATTGACTAGACTTAATCCAAATGATTTCGAGCATCAGTCTATGACTTCAACAGTGCAATACCATCTCATTGAATTTCTTGTGCAAGAGGAAAATATAATCATATGTTACATAATATATGAAAAACTGAGAAAATTTGACCATCAAGTAACATAATTCAAAGTTTAGAACAGACTTTAAGGTTCCATTGCTCAAACTGATCTCCAATAGTGCGCAACAGATTGTCCCGGTGAAGCAATCCAGCATCTATGGTAGTTTTTAGCTCTGAAATTCTTCCTGAAACCTGAAATTTATGATGATCATAGAGATCAGTCAGGTAAAAACATTCCCAACAGTCATAAATGAATTGCAGAAAGATTCAAGTTTTCTTCATGCATGAAAATAATTGGAACAAGGCCACAAAGGGAGGGAAGGAGGGGTGTTCCCAATCAAGAAATAAAATTGAGAGAGTGGTCTGTCAAGAAAAGATCTAGCTGACAGGCATATTCAGACAATCTACTTAATAGAGAACTGGAAGGGCTGGAATGTCACAAAGGAACAAACATATGATGTTAAACAAGCAAGCACCAGTCTGCCAAACCATCAAGAAACTAAACAGAACTGATAGTCTAAAGAAAAAAATAACCACACCTCAGTAATCATGAGAGCCTGTTTGCCTAGGTCCTCAGCAAAAGGATAGCGATTAGCTCCAAAAGCTTCACATATCTTGAGAATTTTGTTCTTTGCCCTTTCTCCAGAGTAGAAAACCACAAATACGTTTTTGTCCATCTGCAAATTAACATTCAAAAATCAAATACAACACAAAACTCGGTACAAGATTAGACAATAATCTATTAAAAAGTCCAAAAGTTGAAAAGTAACTCAGGCTAAACAACACAAATAAGGATGACCCAAGTGGATTACATAATAAATCCTACATTTGGTGGAACTTGAACCTGGAGACTTAAAGGTTCCAAGGCTTGCTCCTTGCCATAGGGACAAATTTTCATTGACAAGTAAATAATAATTTTGAAAAGATTAATCTCTGTAATAATATAGAAATATGCCACACGAAGTTCTAATCGAATATTCTTATTGGCGTACGATCATATTTTACTAAAAAGATTTATAGCCATACATATAAATATAATGAATTTTTAAGACATCTATTTTGAAAAAAAAAACATATTAGATGCTACCCATTTTTATTATAAAAATTGCATGAAAAGTTTATTGTTTAATTTGACCCCTCTTTTATATATAAAAAAAAAACAACAAAAAACAGAAGTTTACTATCACGTCTATACTAAGTTTAGTTATTTTAGCATTGAATTGGTATGTGGCTATGGTCCTGAACACATGCAATATAATCTTTGTTTGATACTCTTTCAGAACACAAAATCTCAGGTCTTCAAATAAATGGCACATTTTCTGCACATACTCTTTATTTGATACTATTTCAGAACATAAAACCTAAGGTCTTGAAATAAATGATGAATTGTCTGCCCAGCACATTATGAGGACTTTGCAAGTCTGAGTAACATAAAAAACATTCTTTCATGTACATGTGAGTGATATACATCTGCAATTTGTGAAGCAAATACTTCAAATATATTGTGTGTGCCATAGTCAAATTAAGCTCCTGTCTCTCTTCTTTCTCAAAATATTTAATAATTTGAACAAAACTGCAAAAACAAATTTAACCTTCTCCCCAGAAACAGGATCAGTGACGGGTTCCTCCGCAGGAACCTGCTTGAGCAACACATTGCCCCTAGTTGCACGAAATAAAATCCTCTCAAATGCCATAGATTTTTCCCTAGGAACAAGGCCTGTAATAAATCCCAATTTCACTTGCTTTGATGAATCTGTTGAGGTTTCCTAAGAACATCAGAGAGATTTTTATAAGTGAAGGTATGACATTATAGATAGATATTACATCATACTGAAAGAGAGAGGGTGCTATACTTGCTCCTGCAATAAAGGAGTTTCTATGGATTCATCAGCCATTTGCCGTGATTCCATTTCTCTCTGCTGAGCTGTAGCACTGCGTTGAGCAGAAACAAAAAACTCACCAGCCTGAACAGAAAAACAAGTTAGCATTTTATGCAATTATTATAAAGCATTACAAGCAGAAAGCAAATGAAACTTTGAAAAGAGAGATCCTCTTGATTGTAGAAAGAGTGACGAATATTAAAAACTTACTTACTTGAATTTAACTCCATTAAGAATATACATATATAAATCAGAACAAAATATGACATAAAAACTACGGCATTGAATTATCTTTTATCTAAGTTAATATGAAGTAACAGTGGCTATTGACTCTATCCAATTAGTTGCCCAGCGTCTCAACTCAAATGTTTTTGTCATTCAAACATGTATAGCCAAACTACATACATCAGCAACTTTAATGGCCATATGTGTGTTACTGTTTCTCAAAATGTAAAAATATTAGTAGGAACTAGGAAGAGAACCATGACAAAAAATCACCGGAGTAGGGCAGCAAACAAAGCATACCTTTTGCAAAACAAGCTTATACTCAACCAGCTCATTATAACTACGTTGCAACTTTTCACCATTTGCATTCATTTCAACGAGCTCTGCCTCAAGTTCTCCAAGTTTCACCTAAAACATAATAAAGAAAAAAAAAGTTAAATTCAAGAATAAAATAAAGGACTGATTTCTAGGCAATAGATGATGTACCTCTAAGTCATCCAAATCAGTGTCAGCTCGTGCCACAGATTTTGTTGAAGGGAAGAAACCTGCTTTTAGTATTTGCTCCTTGAAAAAACGCAACTTACGAGCCATCTCTCCACATCTTTTAATCTTCATGAGAAAGAGATGTTAAAAAACAATGACCAAAAAACACAATATGAAGAAAGAGAGAGAGAGAGAGAGAGAGAGAGAGAGCAAATTATGGAAACAAAACATCACATCATAAAATTTGTTTATACAAGTATAGTCTCCAATACAATAGAAAGAAGTAAGCTGAGCTGTTTCAAATAAACGTCCATCGTTTAAAATCCAATAAACCCAGCTGAACTCTTCTAGGACTTTCTAAATACCAGCATATGCTATAAAGTGCGTACAATAAATCAGAACCTGAGCTTTCGGTTAAGTGATGTAGTAGTTTTGGTTCAAAGAGATGTACCATTATTTATTGTCAACATCTTTCAGCCAGTGAAATTTCTACTAGAACATAAATTCCAACCCTAAAGTTCTTCAAAGTACAAGAAAAAGAAAGAACGAACAGCAGCAGCATGTGTTAAATATTAATATATCAATCACACTATTAAAAACGCAGTAAAGAAATACCTGAGCAGCATAAGTTCGCTGAAATGGACTTTTCTCAGAATTGAGCTGTAAGACATCACCAAAAAAAAAAAAAAAAGCAGTATTAAATCTCCACCAATTGATCCATCAAATCTTCAAGAAATTTAAAAATAAAAAACTAGCTTTTCATGAAATTAAAAAGAAAAAAAGTAGAAAAGAAAGAAATTGATGGACAAAACCAAAACCCTAGCATTAGCAATCATCAAAAAAAAAAAACCCAATAAACCGATCTCTACTACAAAGAATTCCCGGCAAATAGTTCCAGTCTAGGGTTTTTATGAACTGCGATCAAAGACTAAAGCACTGAAATTCAAGTTTAATTCTAAAGTAGAACAAAGAGATACAACAGATTCCGATAGAATTTCGCATCAGAGAGTAGCATTAAGAAGTGTTCAAGAGTAAAAGACAATGGACGGACGTCTTTGAATTGAAGGAGCCCGAGGTCGCCGAGATAAGAGACAGTAAGGTGAGCGGACTCGATAGGGATGATGAGCTGGACCAACTGCATCGGCTCCGAACGGAACAGATCCATCGGAGGGCAGCATCCTCCACGAACGTCTCCCATTGGGTCCCGACCGTTCGATTATGTTAATTTTTCGATCACGAGAAAGCACGCCGAGGTCGATCTCTCGAGTGTTTTCCTTTGGGATTTTTTTTTTTCCGGAGTTCAAATAATCACTACGTACTAAAAAACAAAAACACACGGTCAGGGGAAAGAGAGTCTAAGGAAACTGTGGGGGAGAGAGAGAGAGAGAGAGAGCTGTAGATTGTAGGGATTTCGTCCTCTACTTACCTACCGCCACAAGCTCCCACGTAAGCCTTTCCTTCTTTTTACCGGTCGAGTTATCGTAAGATTTTTTTTTTCTTATATTTTTATTTTACTTTTGAGAATGCTTGGAATATTTTCACTTTCCCCCGAATCGCTTATAATTTTTTTTCCTAAAAAATTGTGATTCGTCGTGTACATGTTCTTGCATTAAAAATAATAATAATAATAATAATAATAATAATAATAATATTTTCGGTAAGTTGATTTCTAAAATGATGATAATACCTTTGATCCTGGAACTTCCAATGTTTATTCTTTGTTTGTTAAAAAGTTAATTACAATGCTCTTAAAATTCACAAGTATAATTTTTAATCTATAAAAATAAATTTTAATTTTTCTTAGAGATGAACAATACTTTATAACAAAAAAATAAATCGTTAATATTTGCCCAAATAATAATAGTAATTACTCTTTCAGTCTCAAATTGTCATTTAATTTCATACTCAAAATTTTTTAAAAGATAATCAAATCATCTGGTTTCAAGCTATGACGCTATGATTATAAAGTCCATGCTATAACATAGCCATCCGAGTTCGGGATCGCTTGAAAGCCATGGTTGGAACTTGGAAAAAAAAAAATTTACGCAACGTATCAAAAAAGTAACACTTCCAAATATTATCACTAACCTACCATTACCAATGGATGGCAGACCAGATTAGCCTTGAACCTAAATTCTGGATTTGTTTCACCAGTTCCCATGCCCTTGGATTACAGCTTTGTACCACTTAATTTTATCGTTTAGAAACACTAATTTACGCTTATTATAAGATGGGGGGACAAAAAGAAAGACATGGAAGCATAAGCTCTGTGCTACAACTAGCAGCAGTTAAGGATATGATACATGTCACAATCGACTACTTAATTGACATACCAAACACTCAAATTATCTGTTCTTTCAAAAGCTCACAGGCTGAGTGATCCCAAAGAGTAAATCCCGCTTACAGAGGATAACTGACAAGGTAGCATTCACGGTTAGCACGTTAGTTGGGCTATTTGACTTCCAATAGTCTCGATTTTTCTCATAGCTCGTCTTCATATCCTCTTAACGCTGTCACCATGAAGAACAACAAATCCCTCACCGGCTAGAGTTGCAACTGCATTTCTTAGCTGAATTGGGCCCAAAAAAGAAAAGACAAATGAAAAATGTTTCTAAATCAGTTTGATCTTATATTCATTTTTACTGGAGTGTGTAAGGAAGAAAAAGACTGTATTCTCACATCATGAAGGTGAATTTCGCTGCCAGAGCTCTGCTTCTTCAGTTCATCCAATAACTGTAGGATTTAATCAAGCATAGTGATCAATAAGTTGATTTTTGGGAGTAAATGAAAGCATCCAGCTTTAAATCTACAAAACCAGCTTACCTCTAACAATCGTATCGATGGTCCCCCAAGTTGTAGCTTATCCATTATTATATTGCGAGTTGCTGATAACACATTCTCCCTTCTCATCCTTTCACTCGCAGAAACTCCAGTGGTGATAAGATCCATATCAATAGTTCCTTTAGAGAGCCAAGAACAAATGGAAGCAATGGAAGCTTTCATTAGATTGTTTTTATGGGGAAAAAAGGATTTGCAATAAAGGAGAATTGTGGCTGAATTATTACCAGTGGAGTAATCAGTTGCCGATTGCTGCATAGCAACTTCCAAAAGCCGGAATGCCTCAGTTACATCACTAACTTCAACCTAAAAATATAATAATGGAATTTCATTATTCTGTTCATAATGAAATCACTACAGCGATAAGCCTATGCTAACTAACCCATTCTGAGAAGCGAATACGAGCCAAGGCTTCACTGAGGCGTATCAGACTCTCAATTTGCCTTGGTGTTGCTGTGATGACCTGTTGACATATTGAAACACGGAAAAAGGAGTAAGAACAAGTTAGCAAGAAGGTACGTCTAGATCATACTTGATCTAGAATTCAAGATTCTGCTAGCAATACAGGGTTCTCTCTATCCACCAATGAATGATCATACAGAAAGTTCGATAATGAAGAAAAGAACAGGGGATGGGAAAACTAAATGCATTATACCTTTTTACTACTGCCAGGGAAATTTCCTCTTTTCCTCATCTCAACATATCCTCGGGTTAACTGTTCAGCAGCTTCATCAGATAACTGTGGGTGAATATTCTTGCGGGCATAGCTCACGTATGCTGTTAAGGTAGCAAGATCTAAGACATCCCGTTCAGCAACCTGCTAGTAGAGGCAAGGAATTACATTGATAAACCAGGGACAAAATCCCAAACAAGATAAAGCATAAGAGTTCAACAAACCTCTGTGTCCTCAAAATGTAAAGAAACAATATGCTTAGCTAGACGCCTATCTGTCTGTTCATCAGCCTTGTCGAGAATCAAGTAGATTAAATCAAATCTGGGAAATGAGAGCCAATTAGGATGGAATTATGGTTACAGATAACTGCATAACAAGGATCCCATACTTTTCAAGCAATATCAGACCTAATTCTACAAAGTGCCAATTAATTATAGCTATAACTGACAAACATGAGGACCACAAGGCTATGAATATAACACCTCCAACAATATTTGAAACTTGATATACAATTATTTAAATCAAGAAACATGGGCAAGGCAACTATATGATAGTATCAAAGACCTTGAAAACAGCTCAAACTTCAAGTTGCATGGCACTTGTTAGATGGTAGAATTCATCTTTACCTGGACAGCAAGGTTGGAGGCAGATGTATGTTGTCAATCACAGACAAACGTGGATTATAGCGTGATCCGCTAGGATTTGCACAAGCCAAGATTGAAGTCCTTGCATTGAGAGATGCGATTATACCAGCCTTTGCTATTGAAACAGTTTGTTGTTCCATCACCTGGAAAATTGAAATACAATCAATCAACGGTTGTCAACTTTCATAGCATGCACAAGAAGAAAATGATGAACAGTTGAAATATGGAAAGCATTAGCCACTACAATTTTCTCATATTCAACATTGCAGCAGTGCATAAATCATGTCTTGATAGGGAAAAAGAAAGGCAAAGCATTACCAACCTCATGCAGCATGCTCCGTGCATTATCAGACATTTTGTCAAATTCATCAATACAGCAAATGCCTTTGTCACTTAGAACAAGGGCTCCACTTTCCAAAACCTGAAGGTTATATCATAACTCATAAATGAAGTCAACCACCAAATTCCTATATTCCAATTGATATCTAGTTAAGAAAGTAAGAAAAACATATCATACAGTTTCCCCTGTTTCAGGATCCTTGGTGACATAAGCAGTCAAACCAACAGCAGAGCTCCCCCTTCCGCTGGTGTAAATGCCACGTGGAGCAAGCTTGTGAATGTACTGCAGTAGCTGGGACTTGCTGGTTCCAGGATCACCAACTAAAAGGATATTAATGTCACCACGGAAGCTAGCACCGGATTGTAACTTTAAAGCGTTCCCACCAAACAGCTTCATTGATTGCAAATAACTAGCTATTACTATCTAAGCGAAAAAGAATGTCTAATGTCTAATACCCAAAAACGATAGTCATGATACCTGGCAAAGAAGACCTTTCTTTACATCATCCAGCTCCCAGATGTTGGGTGCCAATGACCTAGTTAATCTTTCATATATATCTGGTTGTTTGGATAACTCTTTCAACTCTTCCACCTACATTTTCAAAAAGGGCCATTATACAAGTAGCCAATATAACTGAATTTTGCCAGAAAAGGGTAGGCGATCTGTTAGACCTTCTCTTCATCAAACTGGACATCATCCTCGACCCTTTGTGAGACCTCATCAACTTCCATAGGGTCCTCAGCCATCATTCTTGACTTATCAGTTTTCTTTATGTGAAGACAATCAATATAAGTCTGCATGCAAAGGAAATCAAAAAAAAAAAAACTTTATTGAAATGCTTGAAGAGCTACAAATCTAACACAAGTATAAGAGAACATATACCTTGAACAGTGATTTCACAGTTCTTTGTGTTGGCCCAACTCTGACACTCATAGCCCTGTAAATGCCAGTGACCTATTGCAATATACAAGAACATTGAGCAAAAACAGCCAGGCTATTGTGTGATCACAGAACATAATTTCATAAGGGTCTAACCTCAACCCTGTCCCCAGGTTTTCCAGCATCCACCAGCTTATCGTGCATCAACAAGCTCACTGTGTGTGGTGTCCCTCCTTCAGGGATCTCATCTGGTGTCTCCTGGAGCCTCACAATCTGCTTATCAGCAAACCTGATGTTTTGGCATACAAACAATTAATTTTGGTCTCGTAATAACTCAAATGCATAAAATTTTGATTCCAAACGAACCAAACCTATTTAAATAAGCAGGATCAAGTTAAAATGAACTCAATGATATATAAACAACCTATAAACATGGAATTAAAAAGTTAAGCAGGTCCTAACATCAATGCAACTAAGCAAGTTCACTTACCGTAATACCTACTGAAACTTAAACTGTTAGTTACCTGCATCGATTGTGAACCAACGTCATTGAGTTCTTGGCAAGGCACTCTTGCTTCGAGCATATTGTAGGCTCAGTTATTCGTCCTTATAGCACCAACAAACAACAAACAATTCCATTAGCAACATTACCCCAAAAATCAAACTTATAAAAAGAACATCACATAAACAATTACCTCTATCCACGACAACAGGATCAGAATGGTACCCACAAACAATACACCTGAACACTGCTTCCCTAATCTCGGGAATTATCGAACTACATCGAATAACCATCCCCTTCAATGACAGCATCTTCTCAATATCTAAACCAACCAAAAAAAAACCAAAAAAAAATAAAATCAATTCAACACACATATACACACACACACACACACACACACAAAATGAACATTCTAAGGAAAATAAAAGAAAACTGACCGGATGGGTTGAGATTTCTCATGGAAGTAGAGCTCTTCAGATTATGAATCCGAACTTGCACGTGTTTATCAAACAAAGGATTGATCAAACTAACTATGTCCATCAAAACAATATCGAAAATTGCTAAAACCTCGAGGGGATACCTCATCATTTTGTTATACAATTCAGAGTCATAATTAAAAACATCATGAGCATCAACGTCAATCCACTCTCCTTCTATTTCAAGTACTCTATGTATCAATCTCGTATACTTTCCTTCTCCATAGATATCACTGCTTAATTCTTGGGGTTCTCTGAAATGCTTGATGAACATTTGGATGGCATTTTTGACGTCTTGGACGCTAATGTTGGTACCCCAAACGAATGTAGGAGTCGCCTCCTCCATATCGTCGCCGCCATCGGATGATGGTGGCAGGAAATCGTCGGTGGATGATGGGGTGGCTGCGGCGGAGGCAGTTGGGGATGTGGCTGAGCGGCGGCCACGCCTGGTGGAACGGGATGGGGTTGGGGTCGATGACGAGTTGGCGAAGCGAGAGGGGTTTGGAGGTGGGGTTGCGGTGGCGGATGGAGTGGAAGTTTGGCGGCGACCACGCCGGCGACGATGAGCTGGAGAAGAGGTGTTAGCGATGGGGCTGGAGAAGGAATCATCAGGTGATGAAGGACCTGCAAACATTTACATTTAAAACCAATAAAAAAACCCTCTAAATTACACTCTAAATATATAAAAAAAATTAAGGTTCTAAAGAAAGGAAACCACCATTGTTGAAAGTGGCGGGGGAGGAATCAGAAGCCATGTCTAAGAGAAGAAGAGAGGCACAGAGCGAGGGAGATTATTTTGAGACTAAAGTGAGAAAGAGACCGGCATCGCCTGCTGGGGGTAAGCGGATCTTATTTGGCGGGAAATGATAGATGATTTTCGCGCCATAATTGATGTGGGCTAATGGGCTTTCGTCTTTTGCACATTCAAGGTGCGGGCCTTTGGCGCCCTAGCCTCTTCATTCTGAAAATAATAAAAAAAAACTAGATTTCCCCAATAGCACATTGTGATTGGGCCCATAGACATTACTGTCAGTTATTTGGGCCACCGGCATAACGGTCTCCTACAAAGATTTTTACCAGAGTGTTCAAAGTCCTACAGCCGTCTCCCTATACATATTAATATATCTTGTGTCGCTGTGACCATCAATTTTTCTCACAAAGTCAATTTTATAGAAGGATTTTATGTTTGATGTACTCACCTCATATAACTTTATATATTCTCAGTGAATTAAACGATACTATTTCATTAAAAAAATTATTTATATTTATTTTTAAAATTTTTAATTAAATATCATTATTTAATTCATTAATATTGTATAAATATATATATATACACCATAAATATATCAAATATAAACTCTTTTATAAAGTATGCAAGAACCATGTTTACATGTTCAGAAACTTACTCTTTTATAATCCATGCGAAATTATGCTACTTGTTTATTCTCCGTTAGTGCTTGACATATGGTTTTTTAATCATCCAATCCATGAAGCTTTGGGCTTTCACATCCTACGTATCCCTCTTTGGTAACCTGTCATACGCATCCAAACACTTAATTTGAAGTTGAAGAATTTAGGATTAACTCTAATACTACTTACTAGATGACTTTTACATTATTTTTTTTTTTACAAAATTTTATTAAAGTGCGCAAGGCACATGCCTTACTCTTTTATACTCGATTCATTCATTTATT
>JBBYHM010000011.1:2238341-2252953 GCA_038381775.1 Adansonia rubrostipa | reverse complement strand
TTTTGGAATATTGGCTGTATTTTAAGGCACATTTGGTCCCGATTTTGCAGATCAGGCTCTCTTTTTCACAAACACTCTTTCATCACCTGGCATGCACTCTTGGATAGACTAGCTACTCTCTCCAGACTTAGTTCATGTGGGATTAAAATTCCAAATTTGAGCTGCTGCCTATGCAATGATGAGGTAGATTATAGAGATCATACTTTTATCACTTGCAGATCTGAAAGCTGTCTGACAGAATATCCTCAAGCTCTTATTTGTTCATAGCGAACCTACAGGCTGGTCAATTAAGCTATCGTGGGCTGCTCAAATTTTCATAGAGGAATTACTTGTTTCTCTACTTTTTGGTCTGGCTTGGTCACTTGTTTCTAGTATGTTTTGAAAGTTAGGAATAAATGCATATATTCTGGCAAAGTACCATCTCAGGCTTCTGTTCTCAAGCAAATTGTGAAGGACATTCAAGCTAAGATTCAAAGCAGACCTGCAACAGCTAATACACCCACTAAAGAGGAGTTTATGTGCTATGGTGCTGGTTGGAATCCTTTTCAGTGTTAATTTCTATGTTTTATTTGTATGAGTTATACTAGTAGCAGATTTTTCTACTTTGGTCGGTGAAATAAAACATTCATTTATCCAAAAAATAAAAAACAACAGAAACAGATCTATCCTTTGGAAGTAGGACATAGAATACATAACACCACTGATTAAATGTATAACATATATGCGTTCATGCAGGTACAGATGTATCCTGCATAATTCAATCTATAGTTCGGTTGACATTCATTTTCTCGAAAACATCAGATCCAGAAGGTTTAAACCAAGTGCAACCACAAGAATCTCTATATTAAATCTAGATCCAGCATCATCATACGCATCAGAAAAGAGCTCCATGAATTTACGTTGACCCAATCCTAATTAATCGGTACAATTCATAATTTCACATTTCAATCCATAGATCACTAAAATAATCAAGGAAGATTTATTGAGCAGAGATAAAAGTAAGGGGAAAAGAAACTAAATCTGAACCTCCAGAGACAAACAAAGGCTGAGACATGTGGAAATGGACGCCGCGAACAGGGCCATCGTGTTCGTCGAATCGATCAATCAGAGTCCCCATTCGATAGTCCCATAACTGGATAACGCCACTGTGGAGACTAGCTAAGATCCATGGCCTCTTAGAGTGAAAACTCAGTCCCTTCACTCTATTACTCTTCGTCTCAAATTTCGTCAACATCTTCTTCTTCCTTTTTCTTTCTCTCCAACCTCCAAGTCTCTGCAAAAACCGAACCAAATCGAGCGTCTAAATAAGCAGCGTAAGCAAACCGGAAGAATAGGATTTGAGAATTGAACAAAGAGATGAGAAGAAATTACCTCAGATCTGATCCAACATCTAAAATTAAGAGCAAAAATGGAAGCGCCTTTGTATATGTTTGGGTTTTGTAAAAAGAAAAAACAAAAGAGAGTCTTAGATTCTCTCCCTACTCTTTTTTTTAAGATCTGAACGACTTTTTTATTCCTTGTACTTTGTACAGTCTTCCTCCCTTCCTTCCCATTTTACAAGCTGTGACGACGACGTTTTGGGTGTAGGGAAAAATATTACTACTGTTTTTAAAGGAGGATAATTAATGGGTCTAGTCCTAATTAAGCAAATGTAGACGGTAAAGCCTAAAATGTAAAGCTCACCGACTTTTCAACTATTTTTTATGCTTACGTGGATTTAGAACTTAGACTTGTTCTCCTCCGCTGGATTATTAATCTAATATATTTTAGTTCAAATCAAATTAAATTTTTAATATTTTAATTTAATTTAATAATAAAAAATAAAAATATTAGTATGAAAGTAAAAAATTTTACTATATTTTAAAAAATATAAGTTTAATTATTTTTTAAATATTTATTTATTTATTAATAAAGTATCATATTTTACGATTTATTAATAATATATAAATTTATAATACATTAAAAATAAATCTTATGTTAAATAATAAAATAAATTTAAACAAATAAACAAAAAAATTATTAGAATCTAATCGGAGCATAAACATCTCGGATCCTTCTGCTGCAATTTTTCATGCTAATACAAATTGTTGAAGATAATGCTTCAGTTTTCATCAGCGCAGTTGCTGGCAAAGTTACCCGGTTGGCTTGCGGGCGATTTTTCTTGAGCCTTCATCCGCCGCCAATGGTATCTCTAAGGTTTACATCTAGAATTAAGATTTAAGAAGCCAGTTTTTGGTAGAAGAAAATCTGTGATCAATTTGGAGAGGAAGAAATGTCCATACGGAATGTTTGTTCAATCCGTTTGGCTTGGATCAAACCTTGTATTTTTTTTCTTTATTTTTCAGCTATTTTGACAACGGATTTTTTTTTTCTACTTATGTAATTTATCATTATGTTGAGAGTTTCATTTTCCTTCATTGACCTTTATTATAGTATATCTCTTGAACACAATTAGCCCGAGACTCAAAACTGCTAATGTTCACATGCTGTAATTTTGGTAATTTATATGTACCTATCATATTTTACATTTTTACATTAATTTTATAAATGTAATATGAATTATTAAAATTATTAAAATTTTAAATACAAATACAATATATGTTAAATTACAATATTAATTGCATTTAAATCACTACTTTATTTTTATTAAATGTTTACGTTTGTGTGATATTTTTTATCTTTATTCAAAATTATCAAAATATAATTAAAAGAAAATTTACTTTTCGGCTTTCAAGTTTATAGTCCTTAAAAAATAATAATAATAATAATAAAATAAAATAAAAGAGGAGCAGAAGAAAAAAGAAAAATTGCTTCATAGGAAGCGTTCATCATTTCTATACATAACAATTGAAAATCGAAAGATCAAAAGACAGATCATAGCCTTTGCTAAAACAGAGCAACATCTTGTATCTGAATTTTTGGACATACTGATTTTAATTTTCACCCACTTTTCTTCCTCTTTTTTTTTTTTTTTTTTTACTTAAATCATTTTAAGTTTTAATCTCTTCTTATTTTTACAGCCTATTGATATTAATATACCTTTTTTAAACAGTTTTACATACAAACTAATGAAAGAATTGCACCGGCTTCTCACATTGAAATTATCAAACAGGTGATCACGAATCCTGCAAATGGAAGAAAAAAAGATTAAAAAAATTTTGTCAACATTTCATGATCTGAAACAGCTTTTCTTGATGCGGGATACTACACCGAGAAGCACAATGATTAGACTTTCTTAATTTTATCTTATTTTATTCGGAATAGAAGATCGAGAAGCACAATAATGAGACTTTCTTCATTTTATCTTATTTTATTCGGAATAGAAGTTCGAGTGGGGGATATTAAAAATAGAAAAGGATTAATTTACATGACCTTCATTAGGAGGGTATAAATAGCTGTATCAAGAAGTGAATGCAAAAAGCCTGTCCGCGATCTTCGTGCGACATATTGGACACTCGGAACAAGCAAGCGAGCAAGATTTACATACTGCAATAAAAACCAAAACATAGGCATTTTTCAAAAATGGTTGATGAGCCACTAAGGAGAAAAAAAAAAAAGTCAGTATGGCGTAGAAGGTGACTTACAACAAAAATGCCGACAAGGGAGAAGAATTGCTGCAGTTGGTGATTCGAAACATACTTTACACATATGGGAATTGGCATCTCCATTTCCCAGAGATTTGAGTTCTTTTTCCTTCATCTCTTGCATTCGGGCCTGTAAATATTAAAGACATTAACTTCTACAAATAATGTGATAATGGCCATGGAATAATCATACCGAGCAGAGAAATCTTGTCTCCCATTAACAAAAAAACAACAAAATCCTAAGCCTATCAACATTAATAAAATATTATGCAATCATGATATAATTTCAGAATTCTAAACCTAACTGTATGATTTGACAAGGAAAAAAAGCACAATAACTGTTAAATGAGCATGCAAGAATTAATATAAGCAAAAATGAGCCTATTGCTAGGTGTGACGCATGCTAATATGAAACTTGGAAGTCTATCTAGCAGAGCCTAATGGTTACGTTGGGAATAATCTTTCTTCAAAAAGAAACCTCCGGAAGTTTTATATGATAATGTAGTATGCCCAACCAGAACACCAAGGTCTGGTGGGAGTGAGGCGAGTGATGCATGAGTCCTGACAAAGACCTGAAGCCTCAACTAAACAGTTAGGATCTAGTGCCTGAGAAAGTATCCAGTGTTTACAGATGCAATGAAGGTCCCGGATCTATGGGCTTGATCTCACCCAAGCAAGACGGACCTTAGTTCTAAAACGGGAACAAACATGCCATATATCAGAAAATCTTGAGTAGAGTGAAGGAAATGAGCCAGGGGGGACGTGAAAAACTGAAGTCAGTACAAAGATGCATGTACAGGAACAAACCTTCAGGCGAACAACCAGGGGTTCTTCCTTAGGTATTTCATTAGCTGGTTTTGATGACACTTCTGAAACTTGTCTCTCTTTCAGGATATTGTTACTCTCAATGTTGTTTGCTTTTGGATCATCGACATTATCCATACCATTACTATGCTGCTTATCTGTATTACTCTCAGGGGTAGTAGCTCCCTCTTTCTTCAACTTAGCAACAAGCACCCACATGTTAGCTAAATCATTCTCCAGAGCTTCCTCCCTCTTCTTTGCTTCTTCAACCTTTTTCCTGTATTCATCTTCTATGAATTCCTTCTCAGCTAGTGCAGCTTCAAGAGCTGCCTCCCTTTGTTTCCTAGCTTGCAGTTCCATCTTTAGATCATCTAGATCAAGATTCCACAACTCAAAGTCATCACCAGCTGCTCCAGAAAGGTCATGAGAGCGGCCAGAGAGCCGCCCCTTCCTCCCAAGTCTCGTGCTGTCATTGTACTTGCGGTTGACACCATTGACTATTTGATTAGCAGAACCTCTGGAGTGTGACAACTCTCGAGCAGCCAATAATTCCTTCTCTAGTTTTGCATTCTGTACTGACAGCTTGGTCACCTCACCAGCCAAATTCTTTAACTCAACAGCAGCAGCAGATGCCAATTCTTTTGCATACGAAGCTTCTTCAGCCAGTTTTTGATTTTGAACACGCAACCCACTGTTTTCCTCTGAAAGCTGCACCTGTTCTAATTTTAGTTTTTCATTCTCAATCTCCTGCACGGATAAGCATAACTTAGACCAGTTCAAAGGTTCAACAAAGACAAAGGACTATGCTAAAGACAATCAAATCCATTCTCTTAACCTGTAGATGTTATCATATTATATAATTAAATATGTAAATGCACACTAATGAATCATCTTAATACAGCTCTTCTTACCTTCATCGGAGCTTAAATTTTGATTAAATATTTAAGAAAATAAAAATAAAGAACAGAAGAAAAATCTAAGTATGTAATAGGTATACCTTACAATTTCATAACAAGGGTCTTAAAATCAACCAAAAATGTTACTGATTTAGGGACAAGAAGTAGAAGCAGCATTCAATAGGAGAAAAAAGCAAAGAAATGCTTCAATTGTGTTAAATGGCGTATTAGACAAATATATCAAATGTCGTTGCAAAACTTTAGTTGCAACTTGCAACTGATATGCTTTGAATTATGTTAAACATTCATTCACAAGGCATATGAAACAAAAGAGAATCAATTGATTACCACATGATTAAAATGAGTTTCTTTGCAATTATCATAGAGGTGAGTTCAGGCAGAGGCATGTTGGTAATATTTCATGAAATCATATAATAGGAGACACTGCTACATGCAAATAAAGCAGTTGAAGCCCAAAACTTGTGACAACAGAAAACTAAAGCTATTGTAGACAATCCCAGCAATAAGTATTTACCTGAGATTGAACCTTTCTTCTTAACTCGTCCGCATATTCTTCAGATATTCCCTGTTCAGAGGACAATGATAATCTGTCACCGGGGAGAGATGCTAACCGCTGCTCCAGGAGATTCACCTTCTTCTGCAATTCCTCATTCTCAGTGCACTGCCAACAACGAAAACCATAAGTGAAAATAGTATCAACAGGTACAATATATTGATTTAATAAAGAAGCTAGCACAACCTAAAGAATGACCAAATGCTACACTAAAATTTATATTAGAGAGATATTAAGTCACTTTATGAATGGAGAAAAAAAGACATCAAGCACAGGGCTTTCACCTTGTTCTGCAGTTGTTCTTGGAGGATACGATTATCTGCTGATTTTATCTGTATCAAGGAGAAGAATCAACTTGATTACACCATTAACATAAATAATCACTGTTTAACAAGCCTCAATCAGTAACGAAAAAAGTGTCAATCAAATGTCCTTCAATTCTATAAATCAGAAGATGGAACCAAATCACTCACCTCCAGCTCAAAACTCTTTTCATTACACTGGGTCATCAATCTCATAACTGTCTGTTGCAACAAGAAAACATTTAGAATTAATTAAGCAAATGCCAATGGCAATGCCCTAAAAAATTAAGATGAGTTTGAAAATATTGGTATAAGCAACAATATCATAAACGGGATGACAACACTACCTGCTGCATATCCACAAATGATGCATTAGCTATTGAAGCTTCACCACTCTCAATTATACGCTGCTCTAACACCCTCATTTGCTTCCTCTTTTCCTCAATCTCTCTTTCCAAACTATGAATCTGTATGAAAAAAAACACCTATATTAGGACCTTAAGAAAAAGAAATATGCGAATTTACTATGGAGTAGATACATACTGGAAATACAAGTAAGAATTGAAAGTTCAGTCAACATAAAACTCCCCTTTGCATCGTTAGATTCAAACTTAATCTAATAACCTCATGGACATCCGGATAATATTAAAATTTATAAATGGACTGGAGAGTAAGTATTAATAATAGATCAGCACAATCTTTCCTTTTTGCCATAGAAGAATAAGTTGCACTTGCATCTATAATACAAACAAAACCCCAAATTCATCCAGCCACAGGAACGTCCAATGGTATGGCCTCTGAATTAACAAATGCTATAGATGTAAGACAAAGGTAAACAGTACCTGAGTTTTTGGGCTGTCAGGATCATTTGCAGACTGGTCCACCAGGCGTTTCAGGGTACTGGTGCTAAATGCAATCTCTCCAGCAAGCATTTTAACTTGCTCAACAAGAAGGTCCATCTGATCTGATGTCATCCCACCCTATAGCCACAGATATATTTGCTTTTACCATTACATTATCAACAACAGTCTAGGAAAATTAGAAAGATTGATATCAATGAAGAAGGCAGTTTTGATTTGTGATTCAAAGAAGTAATAATGGAGGATGGTATGTCATTATATTATGATATGTAAGAACATCTTCACACAAAACTGTCTGTGTTGATAGCCAGGGGATGCCAAATTTCATCTGCAGACAGCTAAACTAGAAAAGGAAAGAAAGTGGAATAGAGTAAGAGAGTCAAACTACTCTCTGCACCTTGCTGAAATGATGCTCCTCCACCAAAGTATAAATGTCCAAAAGGGTAACTTAAAAGAAGATAGAAAAGGAATACGCCAGATGATTTACACGCATTCTATTGCCTAATATTAGCAATACCTGTTTATAGTTCATTCATATATTATATTCCCCAAAAAATTTAACCAAATAGGTCTAAAGGCACATCTTTTTGAAGGCTACACTAAAGGAGAACCAAAGAGACTTGGAACCATTATAAAAATATTTAAAAAAAAAAAAAAAAGGATGGGGAGGACTGGAAGTTCAGCCATAATTAAGAGTATCTATCCAACTCTGAAGTTAGAAAGAAAGAGGTTCGATAGGGAAAATAGAAGGAATCGTTTCAAAAAAACATACCAAAATGAGATTTTGAAAGGTAGAAATAAATGAAACAAGTGAAACATACTGCCAGCAGTTTAGTCCCACTAATAAGTTCACCCACTTGATTTGCCTCAGTGACAGAACTACTAACTGTTGAGAGCTCATTGTTCCTCCTGCTGGAGGATCTTCGGTGTTTAAACTCATAAGATGGATCAGAAGCAAGTGCTGCAAGTGAAGATAGAGAATCTTTTTGATTCTCACCATCTATGAGTAAGGTACCATCATCCTGTAAATCCAGTTTCTGAAGGAAAAGTGCCAAAAATTAACATCGTAATCATGTTACTAGACGAAACCAACACCTACAAAAAGTTCTTATGACTGAGTAATGCAGTTCACTAAACAAAAGCAGACAGGGATTTTAAAACTCAGTAACAGAGATATATGATTTAGAGAAACAGATGCATAGTATCAACACTCAAATTTTCCAGGTTATAGAACATATTTTGTTTCATCTTTTTCATCATTTTGAGCCATTGCCCTTTTCTGTGAAATAATACAGATGTACATACAGACACAGGTGTGGCATACTAATTGTGTAGTCTTACTTCGTCAACCATGAGTATAAAAGAATCACACTTTTTGTTTGACCTATTTATGATAAAAGCTTACATCATCATCACCAACAGAATGACTCCTTTGATGGGTTGGCATATCACTCAAACATCCGGGAATGGTATTTTTGGTAGAAACAAGTATAAGCTTGGTAAGTCTTTGGATTCTGCTCATCAAAGCAGCTTTGGCTTCCTCTTCTTCCTCTAATCTTGATTGCATTTTCACCTGACCTTCCTCCAACTGTCCCACACAACATGTAGCATGAAGAATAAGGTAAACAGTTGTGCCATCAAAAGGAAGAATATGACTGTGTAAAGGAAAATGCAAAAACCTGTTGCCTTAAGATCATAAGTTCTTCATGATTAACACCAACAGCCATTCCCTGCCTTAGATGATCAAGTTCTTGTTTGAGGACTGATATTTCTTTTTGGTATTTCTTAATCAATGATTTTTCATCAATAATCTGAAATGATTTAGTTTTGAAAGCAGCATAAGATTGGGTCTTAAATAAATATAATATATATATATATATATATCACAATAACTAGCTAAGAGAAATAACACGTGAGGTTATAGAGACCTTATTACGAAAAGCGTAGATTTCCACTCGCTTTGCCCTGCTTGCAAACTTCAGGGTATTATGAGTTTCCTCCATATTACTAGATGCAGGTGTTACTGTGCAAATAAGCTGTTATTTGGAGAAAAAATTGCAAAATAGATTATAACCTTGGTCACATATTGATAAGAATACATAATCGCAGACAATAATTATGTAATAACATTAGAGAAATAATTGAAAGATAAAGGAAAACTAAGATTTTTGTTGGAGGGAGGTAAAATCCAATAGACCTATAACAATTAGCATATAATGCCCACTTCAAATAAGATGATCAACTCACCGAAACATGTCCATGCCCACTAAGTGATGATTGCAAAAGGCGGGTAAGCTTGGAGTCTCGATATGGAACATGGGATGCTTTTCCTTCGCTTAACTTTCCAATTACCTTCACATCAAATTCAAAACCAGATGATCTACTTATAAAACTAAAAAGAGTAGTCAAGATACCAACCACTGAAAAAAAGTCCGCAATGACTAATTTGACCAGAAAACTTTGATCCACTCCAGAATGTTATTGCCATTAGTAATTAACTAAGAGTGCTGGAGAAAATAAATTTCAAGATTCAATTCCTTTTTTTGACCAACTTAACAAGAAAAATAATCCTGCGGAGTAGTTTAGGTGACATAGTCAAGGTTTTGCATATTTTTCCCTTATAATAGACCGCAGGAGTGCAGCATTGGGAAAGAATAAACATTCATCAATATAAAAGCTTATAAAAAGCACCTACAGTTCCAAGAGTCAGAAGACTTTTATTTATGTAAGATCCTTCCTTTCTCCTTAGCCCGGTAGTCTCAGTTTTTGAACTCTCAGATCCAGCTAAATCAATCAAATTCTGGACAAAGGAACAAAGAAAGTAGCAAGTCAAGCCATTTATTAGCGAGGAATATTCTTTCCTGAAAAATGACAGAGACATTAAGTCATACAAGTTGAGAGAAGACCACTCCATCATATTCATCACCATGAGCACTACTCTCAATCATCTGCAAATTTGCCAGCAGTTAAGAAAGAAAGGGCATGTATGATATAAGTCTCCATTCTGGTGAAACAATAAAAAACCAGACACCCAAAAAACCCTTTAGAAAAAGTACACAGTGAATAAACCAGTTTTGAAATTTACTCAGTTTTGACCAGGAAATGAGTAAGTTCCTATATCAAAGATTGTTTACCAGTGTGAATATGGTGTGACTTCGGCTACTGAACAGATTGAAGTTATTTGAACCAACATGGCGATGCTCTGCCCACGAACACACACATGGGAACTTAGTAGAAAAACTCTCACAAGATCATTCATTTCATATAGCAGGGGAAAAAATAGGAAGGAAAAAAACAGGGAGACAGCAAAGGGATCCCCAGAAAGCACCTTCCCCTGCAGCAATAAAAGAAAGGGCATGCCCGGGAGACAAAACCACTTCCTCTTTTATACCCTCAACGTAAGTTCCCTGGAAAGATAATGCTAACATAAGCAAAAGTTTGAAATACATTGATTGCAAGCAATTCCATTAGCGACTTTATTGAAGCATTTCTGATAATCTCAACCCGTAACCACTCAACAAGGAAGAAAAAAACATTTATAAGAAGATTAATTAGATTGATATTACATGTGAAGAATGGCGTGTCTTTGTGTGAACATGACTTTTTGAGAGAACGAGACTGAAGTCATAAACCAAAATAGACACAATGCAAGAATTTGAAATAAGTTGAGCAAAAGACCTGGGCATCTTCTCTAACACGCAAATTTTGACCGGTTGGATCAAGTAAGTCATTTATCACCTGATATAAGAAGCACAATAACACAATATCATTTTAAAAGAATTCTAACTTAAACGGAAAGGAACTGAAGACCAGATATTGAACCACATAGGTTATAGAAATAACGGTTGAACAATACCATTCTCACAAAAGCAATATCATAAGATAAACAGCAGCAACAGATGTGAAACATGAAGAAAGAAATTCTAACTTGGTAGGTCATGTTGAAGATTTAATTATAAACATAAAACAACAACTCACCTCATTGTAGATTTCAAGATATGACACACGGAGTAAGAATTCTCGCCCTGGAGTCTGAATTATGAGCACAGTTGGTCATTCAAACTTTATCCATACAGTACTATGGGGGAAATAATAGAGTGCAAGTAAAGTGTGCTGCAGCAAGCAAGCATTTCTGTAGTAAAACTACTATTATCCAAGACAATCAATGTAACTAAATTTTCAACCTTAAGATTGCGTTGAAACATAAAAGACAAACAGATAAATAGAACCATGGAGTTAAAAATGACAACTAAAGACCATTTGTAAGTTAAGTGCCAAAGGTAGCGTCTATAAAGGAATGTTGTCCCTACATGCATACTTCAATACATAACATGTTACCATAAGGTGTATAACTAAAATTCATCTCAAAGTTCTGTAGTTGGGCATAATAAATGAAGTCAGAACACTTACATCTTGGCGTTAAAAATGTCGAGACCATTTGTAGACCATTTGTTAATCAAGTACCAAAAGTAGTTTCTATAAGGAAATGTTGTCCCTACTGACATACTTCAGCACATAACATGTTACCGTAAGCCTATAACTAAAATTCGAGGAAAAAATGGGGCAGTTTGCGTCGAAGGCAATAAGGTCAAGTCAAACAGTTGCAGGTAAAAGGAACTACACTTCATCAAAATGATTGGATAAATGGCATTGATCTCACAGTTCTGCAGTTAGGCCTAATAATTGATGTCAGAAGACATACATCTTGGATAATGCTGAACACATCCTTTATTGCCAATGGTATAATGCCAGGAGCATTTTGATCTCCCTGTGCATATGG
Source organism: Adansonia rubrostipa (assembly GCA_038381775.1). Lineage (NCBI taxonomy): Eukaryota > Viridiplantae > Streptophyta > Magnoliopsida > Malvales > Malvaceae > Adansonia > Adansonia rubrostipa. The sequence continues at coordinate 2,241,153 of JBBYHM010000011.1, read as the reverse complement.
TCAAAGAAACAAGTCAAAAGTAAGATGACCGGAAATAATTATATTGTTATATGACTCATATTAAAGAACATAAGGAAAATTACTGATAATTCTCATGATGTATCATGCTGAGACTGTTAAAATTAATTGGACTGAAATAGTAATATAAACTAAAATCCTCAAGAGCTTAAGACAAAAATCTGTCTTCCAACAAAGGGGTCCAGATGAATATACGGCTCTAATGCACAAGAAAATGCCCAGATAGAAGTTAACTGTTAAAAAATACCTTAAAATTCTTTCTTCTTTTTCCTTTTTCATACTACATAAGGGATGCAGAGAGTATGACATTTTGAATTAATAACGAAGACAAGGTTTGGTTTCATTAGTACTTATGTACAAGTAAAGATGTTCTGATCAATGAACATTTTCCTCAAACATTACCCATGCTACAAGAGTTATTACAAGCTTTCAGGACAGATAAATTTAGCAAATTTAGGAGTTGGGATTATGGTTCTCAAGTTACTAACTTCATGTAGATTAACTGTCAACTATAAACACAATGTGATAAAAAAGGGCATTGAGTAGACGGTTTCAATAAACTGATGCATGACGCTTATGCCTACGAAGGGATATTGCAAATTTGCAATGTATAATATCTATACTGTTTGTAACTGCATATTTGTTGCCATTCGTATGGAAAACTCTAGGGTTATTCATTTTGGGAGCTGTCTTTCCCAGCTGCCATATCAAGAAATTTCAATCAAATGAAACATATACTTGCCAATTTGCTACAGTTAAGAATCAATACGCATGGTTAAGCAAGCAAAATTGATACTATAATCAATAAATAGGACTAGTTCATAGAAAGCAACAAAGATTGACCCAACTAGATTTTAAGAATTCCTATGATACTCCAATTAAAAATAGGAAAATAGTAGATTGGGGGCAACTAGACTTACATGCATAGTGTGCGTCTTCCCACTACTCGTAACACCGTAAGCAAAAACAGTTCCTATAATTCCAAAAAGCCAATATTAGCTTCAATTAAATACGTAATATAATTTCAGAATTGAAACGAACCAAAAAGATCAAGCAACATGAAAAAAATTGATTTTCAATCAGTTAATCTTTAGGTTTTTTTTTTGTTTAAAATTAATTACCAATCAACGAAAAGATATCAATATTTAATTCAATTTCCATACCATTTACACCTTCCATTGCAGCCTTCACTACAGGTTTAGCAGCTATTTCATAAACCTCTTGAGAAGTTGCATGAGCTCCAAATACTCTGTCTGTCAAAAATAAATCCAATAAACTTCATATGAAATCCACATATGCTAAATCATTTTAAATAAAAATTATCAAATCTTTATAAATTAAACTCAGGTTACTTGACACCACCAAATCCCCCAAGAAGTTCATATAAATTTCTTCATTTAATTGACAATAGATTTCAACCAAGAAAGTGAAAAGGTAATTAGGAATTTACCAAATGCATAAGCTGTAGCTGGATTATACTCATTTCTCACAATCTTATCTCCGTCCGCATACCACGCGATCTCGTCCCCTCTCTGAAACTCCCTTTCACTATAAACAGACAAAACAAAAATGAGTAAACAAATCAAAAACAAATTGCATTACCTGAAACATAGAAAACTCTGACAAAAATAAAATCGAAAAAAATCCTCTACGTAGATCTCATAAGCTACACTCAGATCTACACTTACTTCAACGGCCGAAACCGAATCGTAACTGAAATGCTATCTCCCGATCTTTGCGCTTCCAACGGCTCGCCAATTATCTCCTCCGTCGCGTAAGCCACCGGAGTGGGAGCATTATAACCGCGTGAACCTTGGTACATCGAATCGTACCCGGACCGACTCGGCGTCATGGATCGAGAACTGTATCCACCTCCTGAGTTGAAATACGAAGACGCCGACGACGAGCACGTGCGAGGCATTAATTTGTTGCTCATAAACGAAGAAGTTGAAGAAGTGGATGAGAACGGACTCGAAGGTTTCCTATATGAGAACGGCGAGCTGCTCCTTGCTCGAGAAGATGACGCCATTTTAGAGAGATTACGTGGGACTCACTGAGTCAGTGACTCGGTAAAGAGAATGCGTAAGAATAGAGAGAATGAACTAAAAACAAGAAGAAGAACAAAGAAGAGAATGTGTCAGTAAGCTCACATGGCTTGACACACAAAAGCGAAGTGCATTTCGTTTTCCTTTTCTTTTTTTTTTTTTTTGTTGAAATTTTATTTAACGCTTTATTGCTTTGCAAAGAGAGTAGAAGCAAACAGACGGAGAATTGTTTTCTTCTCCTAAACTTTACGACAAAGAGAAGAGCTGCAGAGAGACAAATTTTTTAAAAAATAATAATAATAATAATAGAAAGTTTGAAGACTTGAAATTGAAATGAAGGATTCCAAATCCAGAGTGGGAGATCGGTGACGATGGATTTTTTTAATTTTGAAATTATGTTTTAAGTTATTTAACTGTGGAGTGACGTGGAAGGTGTCGTTGGGAGTTTAATGGACCCTCGCAGTTGAGGGATTTAAAAAAAAAAAAAAAAAGTGCGTGCTTAAAATGAGCGGGAATAACTGCGGGGCGGAGATTAGGACAAATTGGAAAATGGCGAGTGAGGACAAAGTTAGAATTAGTTTTTTTTTTTTTTTGTTAATCAGAATCCTTGGGCAATTTCTAAAATTAATTAAAATATTATTTTATAATTTTTTCATCGTATATATTGTATATAATGAAAATTATTATATAATTATATTTATTATAAAATCTCTAATTTAATTGATATCATGAATAAAGTAAATAAAAAA
>JBBYHM010000011.1:2162565-2197424 GCA_038381775.1 Adansonia rubrostipa | reverse complement strand
CTAGTAAGCAATATCAATTTACTACCAAAGTCTTTTAATTGTTGATTTTTATTAAATTATTTTTAAGGTTTTTTTTTATTTTGTTTTAAATCAAATCTCTATTTACTTTTTATTCTACTATTTTTACATCACATAATTTCTTTTCTTTATATTATCAAAATCAGTCTTAAACTTCTACAGGTGGGATACGATCTCTACTTTCCTAACCTACAATTCAAAAAAAAAATCAAGCTAAAGGAAGTGAGCAATATAAATGGGTAGCATCGACAACTACCAAAGATCCAGAAACATCTTCTATGTGGGACAAAAATCTACGTTAAAAATGTCAAGACAATACTCATGATTCATTCCAGTCTTTGGTTTTCTAGGTGGATCAATGGATGATTGTGTTACTCACCACATATTCACAAGTGATCTACAAACCACATGTGATAAAAACAAACTACCCACGTAAGGAATTTGGAATTCATAAAATTTCATATGGATTGAGAAATGATATCCTTCAATTCGAACCCTGAAGCCATTGAGCAAAGGAATTCATGTAGCACCGTATAAATGAATAGACGATAGATTTATAGATAAAATTCATAATCCCCAAAAAAGTCTAGTCAAAAAATACTATCTATACAATTAATTTATAGCCAAAACCCACAGCCTCCAAATATGCATTAGGAGAAAGAAATAAAAGGGAATAGGAAATACCTCGAGACAGACAGAATGGTTACTCAGCATGTTTACCACACTGACGAGTAGAATAATCTTTGTTATCCAAGTAAACCAAGCAACCAACACGAGCATACTTGAAATCTATAAGAATGCGGCCTTCCTTGGAAGCTTCCACCCTACAACCATAGTCCCATAAAGATCATACCAATATTTTATCAGCAACCGTAAGGCAATTCGGGCCACTTTTAGAGATTCTAATAATCGAATTAGAATGTATTAATTGTTTATCAAAATAGGATTAGGAAGGAAATAATTAATTGATATCACATATAGTGCTAAACTACATGTATAAATTATCCCAAAAAAAGTATAATGTCTGCAAAATTTCAAATGGAATTTTACTTTACATATAGAACTACTCTATGCAGCTCTAAATTTCTCAAAATTTAAGTGTGCATATAATCACATGATGACCCTTTCTTGCAGTGCCCACTTTCATGGAATTTGCACACTCTGTGCCCTTTAAAAGGTGACCCTGAAGAACCACCTCCACTGCTAAATGATAACTGTCTATTCCAACGTTTGGGACCACCAAAAACTGAATCACCACCCTGAGAGTGAGAGCCCCTATCCCATTGATTTGAAAACTTGTCTCCATTGTGATTCGGTTCACTTCCACACATGCCTGAATTTCCAGAGGGCAGCACATAACTAGGATTCACACTTCCTGTAGCTGCCCCTTGCCCTTGTGCAACGCATCCAGAACTTGCATTGATAACAGCAGGCCCTTGGCCAGGTGGTACCCACCCTTGCATTGCATTCCCAGGAGCAGTCCAACCTGAGTTTGCATTCGCCTGCACTGGTGCTTGGCCAGGTGCAGCCCAACTAGGACTTTGATAAACAGATGTTGATCCCTGACTAGAAGATCCCCAGTTAACATTGGTACTTGCAGGGCCAGGTGCTCCCCATCCCATGCTTTGATTCCCAGGCATGGCCCCCCAACCAGTGTTCTGATTTCCTGGTGCACGTCTCAGAGCAGCATCTTGGTTATCAGCAACAGTCGTACCCCGAGGTAGATTGGATGGAGCAGGAAGCTGAACATTTGACTGAAGTGGAGCGGTAGGCCGCCAAGAATCTGATAACAGCAGAGTTGGTTGGCCAGGAGAAGGAAAAACCCCAGCAGGATTTCCTGTTCTGAAAGGAGCAGCATTTTGACAGGACTGTGATGAGTCATTCCAGTGACCATAAGCAGCAGGTTGAGCAGGCATGGCAAGCAAGGGATTTGGCTCTAACTTCTGAGCTGAAGCGCTTCCCCATGCTTGAGTTCCAGTCGGAGGCATCGAGGATGCAGCAACTGCTTCATGCCTTGAGACTGACCAAGAACCCAAACCATGAGTCTCAAAAGAAGGACTAAGAGAACTCACAGATTGAACCATATTTTGAAGAGAGACACCTACATTTTTCATATCAGCACCTAAATTTATTGAAGCCTGAGCATTGACCTGTGTCCTGTGTGATTCACCTGACACCATCGTACAAGAATGCACTATAGCAGCAGCTGGGCTCCCACTCTCTGAAACCACAGTAGGAGTTTGCAGTCCTGTTGCACCTCCTTGGGCTGGATTAGATACTGAAGGAGAACCCGATGACTGAACAGGTGTAGGTGACCATTTGCTTTCAAACGCTTCACTCCTAGTCCCACCAGTGAGACTTTGTTTTGGGGTAGGAGAAGGTAGATTTGTGTCAAGGCCCCACGGATCTCGAGAATACTTTGGGATCTCAAGTGAAGATGGAGCAGGTCCGACTGTGGAAAAATCGACTTCAGTTTGAGATTTCCAACTTTTTCCAGCAGAATGGCCAGATGAACTCAAAGTACGTTGAGGACTCCAAGCTACTTGATTCTGATTAAACGTTGATCTCTCTCCAACTTGACTTTCCATTCCTTGTTTCAAGGTTGCTCCAAGAGAATTCCAGTACAAGGCCATTTGAGCCATTGGAAGGCTATTATCTGTTACCGGAGGGTCTTTCTGAAACTTTCCAGCCAAGACATCAGTCAAAAGTAAAGAATTATCTTGCTTCTCATTAGTTCTCCAAATTTTTAATTCAGCAGGGAAATATCCGGTATTACTCCATTTCCGGAGCTGCACCACTGAAAATGGTCCTTGGACCTTGCCAGATGGATCCTGGTAATGCCAAATTTTCTCCGTTTCATTGATTTGGACAACAGTTGGTGCTCCTGCAGACAGAGGTGCAGGTGAAATCTCTGACACAACCTTCAAAGATGGTTCCTGTATTACAATAGAATGGGAATTCCTCGTGCCAATTTCTGAACTCGAAGCAGCTTTTGGCCTTTCCCAACAGTTTGGTTGTTGTGTTTCTCTCTCTCTTCTTAGGTTCCATAAATTTTCATTCTCCATCTCACTAGCTCCAACCGAATCATCCCCTTTGCTCGTAAACCCTTTATTAGATAGGTTCCTGCTTAATTCCCGACTCATGCTAGAATAATTTCTAGTCCCACTCCAAGAATCACTTGAACTGAAACCTCCCTTCCAGGGAGAATTTGGCTTCCTCCCTCTACTGCTAAAGCCACTGCCTCTTGGCCTCGTATAGTTATCTGCATGAACCAAAACATTATCAAACTGAATGGCAAGTAAGAGATATAAGAGAGGACCATAAAATTTCACAAGAAAAAAAGGACCTTGTCTCTTATCATCTTCTCCTCCATCTTCTTCAGATTCATAACTAGGATCCATATTAGGGTCTACATGTATCTCTGGAATCTCCTCTAATCTACGCTGTCGCTCCTCAGGTGTCTTTAAAATCTGCAATTTCTCTACACATTCTCTAAGCGTGAATATAAGTCAAGGACAACATTGGAATTGGTGGAGACAAACAGTTATTTTCATTAGAAAGAAATATATGAAGCACATAGAAAATGTAGATGAATTCAGAAAACAACACGAAATTCTAAGAATTCAAATTAATCCTTTCACGAATTCAATTCGTCACTATGCCATGGGAAAGGTATTCCCAAACAACTAATTCAACAACTAGCATGATACATTCAGGGTGTCGCTTCAATTTTTTATTAGAACAATGCCAATAATAATTTCATCCAGATTGCTCACAGGGTAAGGCTATATGCAAATATCAGCACATTTTAGAGGCCAAAACCAAAAATAATGAGCTTAGTGTTCAAATGAATGGGTAAGTTACAAATCACACCATGGAGTTTCTAGGGGAGTTTAGTAACTAAACATGAATCCCACCATGATCTAACCTTACTCACAGAACAATGAGAGAAAGACAAGCACAAGATAACCATGTATTGAAAACGAAAGATAGAAATTGACGAGCATGGAATTACAGCAAACTTCACATTTATTTTTCACCCAAATGGCTTACATCAAAAAAATTATCTTAGTATATTGAATCTATCAGTTCAAAAGCTTAAGCAAAGCTTGAAGTCCTGTGTGAAATCATGTGGGCACGAATTATCTATATCATTCAACACAAAGCACCTGCATGAACATCCTGCTTTGTAACTACTAGGAAAAGGGAGGAGAGGGAAAAAAAAAAAAAAAAAGGAGCCGGAAAGGTTTCTGTTTTAGATTACTTAAAATCAAGAAGGAAAAGGAAAGGAAGGGGTATATCACCAACCTTGTTTGAATAAAGAGTGGAAACAGGGGAAAAAAAAAGAAGATAATTTATTTTGCTCTTTCAGAGTTATATTCTTTATAAGTTACATTTAAATGTTATAAAAGCAATTCCAAGTAATATATTTTCAATGAGGAAACCTTCCCTACCAAATCCTCCAATTTGGAGAGCTGAAAAAACTAAGTATTCAGGGTCTCGGAGGGATCTCTCTCCCTTTCTTCTAAAAGATGTTATGAACAAGGGAGGCGCAACTTGTCCTTCTACCTTCCCTCATCCAGAAATCACAGTCAAGCCTCAAAGCAAATGCGCAACGTATGTCAGATGAAGTCAGCCATCAAAATATCACAGTCAACCATCCAACTGCAATAATCTGATAATTGAATAGAAAATAAGATTATACAAGCAAAGGATATTCCTTTCTATGCCCTTTTTCACTGGCTCGATCACGAAGATGACTGAGACGTATTATCTCTGATTCCAACCACTGCATTATGATAACAGAAAAACTCAGCTTATTCCTTTGTACTAAAAAAAAGGCCACAAATAAATTATTAAAATATCAATTATAATACCCATGCAGACCAAATTCAGGATTAAGAAAGATTGTGATCCATTTTTGCATATTATCTACATTTCAGAAAATTTATTTTTTTGCAGGTGGCTTTCCTTTCTGTACAACAGTATCATACTGGGTCAAGAGTGTTGCAAATTATGCTTTTCAAAATTGCAGAACATATTAATTAACCATTCTACACATATAAAAATATTTGTTAGTGCATGTGTCTATACACCCCCCCCATATGTAATAACCATAGTTAGGAAGAATGATACTTACATCTTTAACTCGGACTGCCTGGATTGCCATGGCCTTTTCCTGTATATCTCCCTGCAGCAACCAGTTAATCTTCTAAAAATGACTCCAAATGAGATTTAAAAGAAAAGCAAAGACAACTATCGCATAGTTTATGAAAATTTGATATACGAAAAGTGAAAATTACCACAGTCAGCCGGTTGATAAGTCCACACTTTATGCTCTGGCGCAGACGCTTGCATTCATCCTAATAGATTAAGTCACAGCATATTTTTAACAAAAATAAGATCTAAATATAACAATCAAAAACAAAATAATGGCAACTAGGCATGCCCATAAAACTGCTGCTATTGACGCCTTTTATTTTCTCCATGTACAAGAGAAATACGTTTTTTTTAATTTTTACAACATAAATTAAACAAGCCTCCGAGCATCTAAGTGACAAATTAGGAAAAAGTTCTAATAGCGATGTATTTGAAAGGTGTCTAAAAGGAGTGAAGCCTTTACACTTATACTCAATTTTCTTTATAAGATCATGTTTATTTTAATCAGAGAAAAGGAGACAGAAATCCCTTCATCAAAGATATAAAAGAAAAATCATCAAAAGGAAAAAATAACATGAAATTCCATGCTGAGCAAATAATTACCTCAGTGAACTCTTGATTTGATATAATATCAATCGATATGGCCTCTGTCTTATTTAAATTTAAAACCTGTAGTAGAAAATCAGTTGTTCTTTTGCCAACTCTATATGGTTCAGCAACTTTGCTTGTCCCTGGATAGCAAATAATTAATTTGTTTAACAACTAATGAGATTTTGATACTTGCATGCTGAAATAAAATTAAAAAAAAAAAGTGCAAAGATAGACAGAAATCCAAGTATTTACCTACAACTTGCACTAGCCTATACAAATCTTGCTTTTGACCAGCACCAGATATTCTTATTCTAACAAAAGAACCAACAACCTTATCATGGAATGTTTCAGAATCTTCAATCAAATCCTCCACCAAATTTCGTCGCAAATAAATTAGATTGATATTATGCATATCAATGGCAGCATAATCATCTAAATTTGATTGAAGTCCCCTTGCATCACTCTTTTTATGTGTTTTACGTTTCTTATCTTTTCCAGTCTTTGTCAAAGAATCAGAATTCCAATCAGCCTCTAGCTGATTAGATTCAGCATCAAAAACACTCCCTTGAAGATCGTCTGTCTGAGAATCCTCCTTCGTGAAAAAAATATGAGGGTCAAGAAGATTTAACATTTCAATATGCCCCACTCTCGGTTTTCCAAACAGATTCTTAAGCCTAGAGTCACAAATGACATAGGACTTATTGCGGCGATCTCGAAGTTTGTGCTTTTGAATGTAATCCAGTATAAGTTGACTCAGTTCCATTCGAGATAAAACAGATTTGTCACCATTTCTCATGTGACTAACAACTTCCAAGAGCTCTTTTGATGCCCACTCAGCATTTGGATCTGTAGATGCCCCTTCACCACTAGCTGTCAGAGTGCTTCGTGAATCACTGTCCCTTGATCGTGACCATGATTGACTCCTAGTCTTTCTTCGCTTAGAAACAGTTACTTCTGCATTTCCAGAAGAACTATCTGAGCTAGACCCTCCACCATCATTAAAACCATAAAGTTCATTAGGTGATTCCTGTTTAGCAGCACGATTTTCAGATACTTTCCTGGGATTTTTTGCCTGAGCAAGTTCATCTGAAGTTATTGATAATTTCCTTTTTAAATCAATCCAGTAATCCTTGAATAGATATTCCCAGCTACTTCTGTCATCAAAGTCTACTTGTGCCTGCAAAAGTAACAACAAAATATAATGGAGAACATCAAAAAATGAGGATTTCCAGATATTTGCAAAAATAAAGGGACAAACATACAGCCCTAAAACCCAAACAAGGAATGAATCAACATTTATTATTTCAATCAACATGTTATTTCAACAAAGAAAAACATACTTAATGTGCAATTATTTCAACAAAGAAGAAAGCAAATGTAAGGGATAAATACAAACACACAAGCACACACAAAAAGAATGGTACAATAATACCATTTCTTCATTTACCTGCTCATTCCTTTCAATCAACATGACAACATTCATGCATGACTCACAGAGGCCTTTGTTACCCCTAATACATAGGATTACAGAATCTTTGATGCATCCCTTGCATAAGGAAAAGGTACATGTGTAACACAAATAATAGGCATTCTTCTTACAGTTGCTGCAGATATGCCAACCTAATTCACAGAAAGAACATTACTGAAATTAGATAGAGATATAAAAGACAACATAATAACACTGTTCGAAAACCATAAAATCAAAACAGAGATTAAGAAAGATCATGAGCAAGAACAGGTCAAGAAGTAGATATTACACTTGAAACACTACAATAGAAAGTAACAGCAAGCAAGCATTGACATAATTATTGGAAAATTAGATGAAATTCATAGAACCATATGCTATGATTCCCCTAATGCATGAACACCATGCACCATTAAGGCCTGAAGAAGAAGACTTGCATCATCAAGAACTATAGAACTTATTGAACCAGTCCATCACTTTCTTCAGACATTGCAAAAAGAGAAATGTGCGCAAATGTTTGACAAATAAGCTCCAACAATGGTATAACCTTGAACGTCTCATTCTTGGATGATCCCAAGTGCGTAAAAATCTGCACATTACATGTTTCTCACTCAGTAGACTATGCCTCAAAATCTATCTTATCTCACCCAATATAACCAGAAACTAAAGCAGCCAGTTCTATGAACTGTCTTGCCCAATGCTCATTCAAGCCAAAATTAATATTCTCCATTCTACACTTTTCATTCATATCTTTACACAAAAAGAGTTGTACACCCTAGTCCTCATTGCTTTTTCTCATACTGATGAGCATTTAAAGGTTCAACTTTCTCAAAGGAAAAGGAAACCACTTACGGCTACAAAAGAAAAGAAATTTTCTAAGAAAAAGTAAGATCTTAACCCAAAAGATTTGCCCGTACTAGCAAAACAGTAGCATCTGGTCCCATTATCAATTGACGCAAGTCACTGAAATTGCAAGTTCTTATTTCTTTCAATGCCTGTTCATCACATACTAACAATATAAAGAAACAAAATAGATGTATTTCCCGTTGGCTCAAGTAAAGTGCATTTAGGGCAGATATATATTGCCTTTTGTAAAGATAGCTACATGTTATTCTTGGTCAACTTTACATAAGAAAAAAATTGAGCCAAAGTCCAATTCAGCATCCATTACATTTCCTGATAAATTTGAGCAGTACTTAGCAGTAAGACATTCACAACTTTAAAGGTTCCAAATATCCCAACTGCACATTTAAATGCAAGTGCACATCTGCCATTAATACAAGAAAGTCGATCATTTTGCAGATGCCACAACTGATGCTATTATTTCCCGCCCATTTATAAGTACAGCAGTTGTATCTACACAGAGGCTGGTAACCAAATACTCTCAAACCCTTGACAAGTTGTATCAAAAATTTATACACCTAGATTCACTTGAAAGCTCAGCTTTGGAGACCCTGAATTGAATTTTCCATAAGCCAAGGGCATCTAATGGCTAAGAGATGATAGCATTCCAGGATAATAATCACAACTTGCTGTTTCACCAGAAATCCAAACATTGCCAGTAGCCATTTGCTTGACTTGGAATGATAGATGAACAGAAATAGTGCAGAATGATACTACGCTTCATATGTTCTTTTGAGAACCATTAAACCAATTGGAGGAGAATGCAAAACTTAAATGGTGTGATGAGCAAAACGGGATAATGAACTTCCTATGCCTTCAGAGAAGCCCTTCCTGTAAATCAAGCCTTTTCCAAAGAAAAGAAGTAACAAATTCAATAACGTTGCAATTAAATATGAAAAGAGAAAAGGATGTCACAATTCACAGATTAGGTGCTCATGTTATATGTATCAGCCAACTACCAAACATCTATCTTTTTTCCCCCAAACTGCAAAAACTAATCGAAAGCATATGACACGCTCATAATACAAGATAACATAGCACTATCATAAAAGGTGGCAACGTATCCCAGAAAGCCTCAACATAAAACTCAGATATTAAAAGTTAAATTGCGCACACAGAAATACAGCAACTTACCACAATTCCATTTACCCTTTGCTCGAAAGAATGCCTCATCTCGACCAATACAAGCAGAGTGGTAAGCCTTAGGACAACCCCTACAGAGGGAAAAAAACAGAAAGCATAATATTAGGACAGTGAATCCCATGCAGATCATAGAGGGATGAGAACAGCTGAGGTAGCCCCACCTGCGGTCACAAAGCACAAGCTCACCGCCATCAAAGCAAATGAAACAGATATCCTCTTCCACCTTCTTCCTCGACGGAGCTCTTGCCAAAACCTTATTCTTCCTATTCTTTCCCGGCTTCTGCTTGCCACCGCTAGCTTTACTAGCATCCTCTACCTCTTCTGTATCCTCCGTCTCCTCTGCTACATCCGTTTCTACTTCTGTCATGTCCAGCATCTCAGCATCCTCTACTGCTTCCTCTGTCGCTTCTGCTTTCTCAACATCCTCTGCTACATTTCCTGTCTCCATATCTTCTGCATTCTCCAATTCCTCTCCCATCACTGTGTCCCTCCCCACCTCAGCCATATCCATACCTGTTACCCTCACTACATCAGTATCCTCCAAATTTTCACTTGGCTCAGACACATTAGCTACCGATTTTTCTTCCAAAATTTCACTTTTCTCAACCATGTCAATCACCCTTGTTTCTTCTAGAATTCCTTTTTGGTCCGCAAAATTAACCTCCATTTTATCCTCCGGCAATTCCCTTTTCGCAACCATGTCAGTAACGCACGTTTCTTCAGCAATCCCAGTTCGTTCTGCAACATCAACTACCGGTTTCTCATCTAGCAATTCAGTTTTCTCAGTCATGTAACCCACCCTTATTTCTTCCAGAATCCCAGTTTGCTCTAACTCACTATCCACTTGTTTCTTCACCATCATTTCTCCTTTCATAGCCACGTCAACCACCTCTCTTTCCTCCATAATTCCAGTATTTTCCATCACGCCATTCATGCCTTTTTCCTCCATAACCACAGTTTGCTCTGTTACATCATCCACCTCAGCCGCCTCAGCAATTCCTCTTTCCTCTGCCACGTCAGCCAGCTCATTCTCCTCTGGCATCTCTATTTGGTCTTGCACATCATCCACCACCTTTTGCCCCTCAAAATTTCCCACTTCCTTAGCCAACTCAGCATGTGGCTGCTCCACCACAGACACCTCCCTCCCTTCCACTATACCTCTTTTCTCATCAGATACATCAGCCTTCTCCATTTCCTCCATCACACCATCCACTGCCATATCCTCCATGTCGGGTTTCTCCTCATCTGCCACGAGGCTCTCCTCTCTATCACCCACACCCTCACCCTCACCTCCCTTATTACCATCCACCGGAGATAAAACCTTTAATTCACCACCAGCATCCAACATCTCGTGCTTCTCCTCTCCAACGATCAAACCCTCGCTGCCCTCCTCATCACCAACCGCTGCCTCGTAAGCCACCTCTGTATCAGCGACTCCTTTGCCGTCAACTTCTTTAGGTAGTCCCCACTCATCCCAGTCGGAAGCGGACTCGAGCTGGCATTGTTGTGACTCAGTATTTTCATGATGAGAGCCGGAAGCCGTAGCTGTAGACACCTGGCGGTTATCTTCCGATATAAGAGAAGACCCAACGTTGGGGACGTGGAGAGGCTCCTCTTCCTCGGAATCCATAGAAGAGAAAAGATTTGCAAAATCAAAGGGAAACCGTAGAATCGAGATTGAAAACCCTAGCGTTTTGACCTCGGGATAAAATTTTTTAGCCTCGTTTTTACTTTTATTTATTTGTTACTATTGGCAATATTTTTATTTTGCGAAATGAAAGAATCGTTAAAGGAGAGCCACAGAGAGTTAGAAAGCGAAAGAGAATTGAAGACACTACCTAGCCTCAAAGACTATACTCAACTCGAGAGTCGAGAAAGTGTTTATTTATTAATGAGGGTGTGTGCAGAGAATGACGATTATGTCCTAAATTTGGAACATGTAATAACGAATCTACCCTCCTGGGCCCCTGGCTTTGTTGGACTCCTTTCTCCTCCTGGCCCTACCTGCCACAGAAGTGCCCCGACGTGGTCATCCAGTTAACTTTAGGGCTTTCGATGGATGGCCACGGGCCCAAGGCCATGGCCTGGCCTGGCCATGTTATTTCCATCTTCGGAACCCGGCTGTCGCAACTGTGTCCTCATTTCTTATTAAAGTTATTTTGATTGACACATAGAAAAGCAACCAGAGAAAAAAAAAAACTACTCAAAATTGATGATCTGTTTCACATATACACATTCTCAAATTCATGTACTTGGGTAAGATTGCCCACTGGAAAAATGAATTCTGTATGGGATTATTTTAGTAAGTGTTTTCAAGTTCTTCCATCCACCCCTCATTCGAGAAAAAATCGGATTGTGGAGTCAACAAGCAGGCTTAGCCCTTTATATATATATATATATATATATATATATATATACACGGTAGCCAATAATGCGTTCTAATGAAAATAATGAAAAAATATATATATATATATATACGTATGCTTGATTCAAATCAGCTCCCGCAAATTACTACATTAAAATCCAAATTCGGAAGTTCATCTTAGTTCCAAACCTTCATATCACCAGTAAAGCATAATGCTAACATAAATTAGCCACGGACACAGAGCTTGCCATTTGCATCATCAGTACCTCCGAGGGTAGCGGTCCAAATACCTCCCAGAAGGACACTCATACGCCATGTGTCCTCTTCCACCACAATTGTGGCAGATCATCAAAGGGCCCATGCAATCCCGGCTCATATGACCAAGCTGGTGGCAGTTTCGACACACAATGTCTCGATGGTCTTGGTAACCACCACCACTACGACCGCCACCACCGCCTCGATCTCCTATCATATTGGCTTTCGGGCAATGCCTAGCCATATGTCCAGCTACATTGCACAAGTTGCAGATCGGATCATTTGTACAATCACGTGCCAAGTGACCTGGCCTCCTACAGTTGTTGCACGCCTTGTCATTTGTACAGTCAGCAGCAATATGACCAGGCTTATAGCAGTTGTTGCATAACCTCACATCCCCAGGTGGCATTGGGGGAGCTGTGCAGTCTCTGGCCCGATGCCCAGCCTTCCCACAGGTGTGGCAGACTCCCTCATTCGGACAGTGGTTAGCAGTGTGGCCAGGTTCACGGCAGTTCCAGCATAAAGACTTGGTGGTGCATTCTGATGCAATGTGCCTGTTCGGATGGTTCCTGCACGGTTAGAACAGTTCCCCAATTGCAAGACTCTAAAAAAAGAAAAGCAGCATCGCTGGGGCTAACAGCTCCATCACAAAGACGCTACAAGATTAGTCGTAAAACGACAAAAAATGACAAAGAATTAACATAGAGCAGCTGAACTTCCCCCATTATACCTAGTTTATTTGCTTCAACTACTCATTCCAAAAGGGGAAAAAAAAGTTAATCGAAGTATAAAACACCCAAAAAAAAAAAAAAAAAGAATTTGATATATGCAGCATGACAGTGCAGGATAAAGACTAACTAAAAGAACTAGTATTGGCAGAAAATTATATGCTTAAACAAAACAAAAGCCTACAGCTATTTTAGACACCTTGAAAATAAAAATGCCAAATAAAAGGTTATTTAGACAAAGGATAAACGAACTTGAATTAACTCAAAAGATCTATCAAATTCAGCTTCAACTGCAAGGAAAGAAGGTTCCTTACCCAGGGAGATTACAATTGTGACAAATTGCCACATTAGGGCACTCTCTAGCATAGTGACCTGGTCGTTTGCAGTTCTTGCATAGATTGTTTTGGCTGGAAAGAATGTAAAGTGGAGTTAATATTCCAAAAATTGTTAGATTACTATTCTTTAAGAAACTTCTCGTACACAAAAAAGAACAAATGCATACAAGTAGAAAAATGGAAAGGAAAAGTGGGTGCAATATTAAGGGAAAAATTATGAGATATATCCATCCAGAAGCCAGGTTATTACAGAACTTTCTGACATATTGCAAGTGGTTAACTTCTTCCATCAACTAAACCCTCGACCTAAACTTGCTGAAAAGCTGCTGACATAAAAAGATTATACGCATTGCATGATAACAGCCACATAAAAAAGAATACCCTACTTCTGTGCAGTAATTTTGTAGTAAACACTCCAGCGCAAAGAAATATAGAGCCAGGTAGTTCAAAATATCTTCTTAATCATCTTTTGGCTGAAGCAGAAAACAAGAAACATGTTATAGGTTCCTTTTCAGCGTGACACTAAGGGACAAATTATCCAGACAGAAACCGTTTTCACTCAATCACCATGACTTTGAACACTTGAGAGACATGGGTTATTTTATTTGTGAAACCAGCCAACTCAATCACAGAAAATAGCTGAGATTGAGAATGACATGCAGACTCATGTATTTTTCTCTGTGGAGTTATAACATTATAGTCCTTAAACATTTACTTACAATGAGAAAAGAAAAATTTTTGAGAACGATACATTAACACGTTTTTCCCCAGAACAATTATCTAGCTGAGGAAAGAAAATTAACTCAATGCTTAAAAATTAGAAAACCTGAAACCCCGACGAGACTCCCTCCTGTAGGGTGCATTACGGTAAGAAAAGCGATCAGATCGGATCTTACGATCCATGGGGCTCCGGCTCCTGCTTCGGCTCCTGCTGTCTGAACTCATGTTCAAACTTACGTTTATTAACGGCTACCACCACAGATCAGCAAAAACACCACCTCAACCAACACACTAACAGCTCCTGCCTCCTCCCTGTCCACAGCACAACCACACACCCATCGTCATCCATGAGCCACTATTCCTCCAAAATATAAACGCCAAATCCCAAGAGTAAAAGACACATTACACTTAGCAAGCAATCCACATCTTATATTGATTACAAAACACTCAATTTGGCATCAAGGACTTGATGATCCCACACCTTAAACAAATTCCTAATGAAAAGTTCAACCATCTCTTGCAAATAGTCATCACCCCAGATACATCAGGCCCAGAAACTCATGGAAAGACATGTAAACTCCGATTCAAAGCCATCCATCCATTCTACGCGTACAAAATTCATTGGCCAGTATCCAAGAGATAATTATATAAAAAAATGGGAGACACATGGTTAACTATGAAAAATGGGGAATGGCTGATTGAAGAGATTCTATGTACATAAGGAAAACTGTTGTGGTTCAAAAGAGAAAACAAGAAGAACGAAGAGAAACACACAAGATAGCCAAAATGCAATTGGAAAAATGCTCCTAATTTTTCTCTGAGACTTTCAAATTTAATTGTCACAATATAATTCAACAGAGTAAGAACAAATTAAGAATTTGAAAAGACTGGTCTTTTTTGAATATCCAGGAGGCTAGACAGCAATTAAAAAAAAAAAAAAAAAAACAGTGCATCAGTTTGCATATCAAGAGAGTCTACATGAAAAACCATGTTACAAACTATTTAAAATCCATCTCCAAGTTTAATAACTTCCGCTCAACTTCCTCCTCTTTCACCCACGTCCGCTGAAATTGTTTCTCATTTGGACTCCTTTTTCTTCCTCAAACAACTCAAACAAATGCTCCCTTCTCAAATCGCAATATATAATATTAGAAGTTTAAACCCTTTCTATTTTTTCATAAAAGCTGGAAGCAGTGACAATTGACAAAATCCTAAACATCAATTACTTTAAATAAGTATGTGCCGCCGACCCCCAAAAAATTTTGCCTCATTAATACCCATTAGCAAATAACATGATTCGGGTATCCATGCAATCACATTCAACCCAACAAGAAAAATTTTCAAATAACTTCGAAACTTAGAAAAACAGAAGCCAATTGACTACTTAAAAATATGAGAAACCAAATAAAAGAAACAGCCAATGTAAGTTCATTGAAAATTCATGGAAATAATAACCTTTTTTAAGTTAACCTGCTCCTACGGCAATAAGAATGACGCAGGGGGCGCAAGCACTGGTTTTCCTCTCTCTTTCATAAGTTTGCTCACGAAGTTTCTTTTCCTCTGTACTTTCATGTTGTTCGAATTCGCATGAATACAAAAATAATAGTAACCCATTATCGTAGAAACAAAAACTCAAACCTGTAAACGTAATGATTTCAAAACAAACTTAAGATTTAATTTGAATTTCAGATTTCAATGGCAAATCAAGGGTGAAAACCCTAACTAGCAGATTCCGAACCACAATTAATCGAAACTGAAAAAATAAGGCGAGAAATACCCTGACCCTGACGAAAGGAACAAAAGCGAAAATCAGAGAGCGGAATCGAAGGAATATTAAAAAAAAGAAAGGTACGAACCTGAAGTTACTGGGCGCAGTTTAAACGTTGTTCGTGAAGGTTACGACCGAGAAGGAAAATGAATATAAAAGATAAAAAGGGGAAAAAAAAAAAATGTAGGAACCAGTTAGTGGCGTGAAAGTGGGAATTGGAGAAGGAAAGAGCAGCCGCTAGTAAAAACGAAGGCTAAAGTCAGCATCCGGTTATAGAAAACTTTAGCTTGAGCTTGTTCATGGGGTCCAACTGTCTTCATCGAGAGGCCAGTAAGAGGATTGGGCCAAAGAGTTGAATTCAGCCTCGTGGCCCAAACTTTATTGGCAGCCCTAAACCGACTGGAAAGAAAGAAAATTCCTATTTAGACCCGGCCGAATGTCTACTTGCAATTACAAATAACGTTCTAAAAGAAAAAAATAAGCTGAGTACAAAGCATCAGCAGCAGCACCTCTTTTAGGCCATCTTTGGGTGGGGGGGATAAGAATACTTTTCTAGCTATTTGTCCTCACCCTTCAAGTCTTACTCAGAAACTCGGATACCCATTTTTGCTTGTCAATTTACAAGACAAACTTGAACATATCTTTTTCATTTTTTCGCCCTCTTATAGTAAACAATAGTCGGCTGCACCTTCACTTAATCCTCGACTGCACCACAATTATATACCCACAACTTATGTTTGGTTGCTTTTAGACTGTTACTGTTTTAGCCTTCAAGTTTAGATGCAAGTGTAGGAAAAAAAAAACCCTGAATCGGGGGCAAGGTTTGACGTAAGTTAAATTTGTTATCTGTTTTATGGCATGGTATTAAACTACACATACTAATAACATATAAAGTCAAATCTAAATGACTTTGGGAAAATGAATATACAATTTTTTAATGTCTTTTAGGGGTTATAGATGGAAGACAAGAGGAGATATTAAAAAAAATAAAAAACATATAAAAGAAGAAAAATAGTAAAAAAGATATCAAAAATTTAGAGTTAAGATTTTAAAACATATTTTGATACTTAAATGAATAAAAGGATAAGAAAAGTAAAAAATTATAAAAGGGGGTAGAATATTAAAAAAATATGACTTCAAAATTTTGTACTTATATATTTTATAATTTTATAATGTGAGAAAGTTTAATAGACAATAATCAAGGTTGTATTTCTAACTTAGGGACTTATACTTAGATTTACTCATAAGTCAAACCGTAATTTGAAAAATTTTAAAATTTAAGTTTAAATTTGAATTTGACTCAATAGCCTGAATTACTATGCAGATAATAATAAAATCTTCAAAAATTAATTAATATTTATATATATTTATAATTAATTTTAAATAAAAATATTATTTTAATTAACAAACAATGATCTAGATTTGATCAAGCTGAATCGAATTAAAAAAATCAAGCCAAACCCCAGCTTAAATGGGCTACCCGACCATTTATGAGATTTACTTACATGTTTGATGACTAGAACTGTTCTTGAACTCTTAAACAATATAACTATCGCTCATAACATCTTATTTTAAAATTTCCATCAAGAAAATTAAGTCACGGTAGCTTATTAATTTTAATAATGGAGTTAGTCAGCTAGCTACTCTATATTTGAAACGTATTAAAAAAAATGTCTAATATATATCATCAGCGTTTAAATTTTGATTCTGAATCAAATTTAAAATTCAATATTTCTTAAGAATAAGCAGCTTCAACGAAAAATGTTGAAAAGTTGTTGATAAATGCAATTTGGTGGAGATTAGAGCCACCAAACAAGGCCTTTAAACTGTTCAATTTTCAAGAATCATGTAACATTCAAGTGTTAAAAGGATCCTACAAACAGAGTAGAGACTAATGGCAATGTCAATCCCTCTGTTTCAGCGTCTTTACTTTTTTTTTTTTCTTTTTATATAAATCTGAAGGACAAAGGGACCCCACGGCTAAACGACCTGCCATGCCCCTCCTCGATTGCTGCTTTGGAGTTGGCCCTTTTTGGTTTGCAAGCAAATTGTGCGTTCACGTTTTGCGATGCATGTGAAGTTCGCTGACAAAGAACCCATATCAGTGTCGGCGCTTCTTCACTCTCCCTCGTGACTCGTCCCCTAATCTAAACTTCCTACTAACACTACTTGTTTTCCAATATAAAAACCAGCCACTGAGAGAAGAACTAGGCCCCAAATCCACAGACACGACGCCATGAAACTCTATTTTGTTCTTGTTCATCAACTTTTTCCTTTCATTTCACTTCTTTTTTTTCATGGGTTCTTCCCTTTGGTTCATTCCAACCACCATGACTACTATGACGCATTGTCGAAATCGATTCTGTTTTTTGAGGGGCAGCGTTCTGGTGTTTTGCCGCGTGACCAACGTATGGGATGGAGGGCCAATTCAGGATTGAGTGACGGTTCGATGTACAACACGGACTTAACCGGCGGCTATTACGACGCCGGTGATAATGTTAAGTTCGGTTTCCCTATGGCTTTCACGACGTCAATGCTGGCCTGGAGCGTGATTGAGTTCGGAGATTTAATGCCGCCGAATGAGCTTAGAAATGCTCTTGTGGCGATTCGTTGGGCTACTGATTATTTGCTGAAAACCGTCTCTCAGCCTAACCGGATTTTCGTTCAGGTAATTAATAGCAAAGTTTATTGTTACTTTAATGGCGTCTTTCCTTTCTGTGTTTTTCACTTTTTCTTGACTGGGTGAGGGCAATTTAGAAACTTCAGTTCTTGGCTGCTGTTGGGCCGTCGTTCAGTTGAACTAATCCGTTACTTGGGTAAAAACGTGACTAGTAGTGGCCATGTCTCTAGTCCATGGTTGTCGTTTTCTAACCAAATTTGCCCTGAAAGTCTTACGTTTCATTCTTGGGATGCGCATTTGGCAACAGCCAACCACCTGCTCTAGAATTCTACTTACATGGGAGCTGCTAGTAGCATCTGCAGAAAAGAAACAAAACCCAAAGTGAAGTTCATATGAATAATAATCTAATAAATCCATTAAGCTTCTTTACATTAATCATGTAAAAACTTGAATAAATTGGTAATAAATAAATAAATAAATAAATAATAAAACATTATAGATGTCGAATTCAAGCACGCTTTAATTTTGCACGCAATTGTACATTCGTCAATGGCCTAATTTTGATCATCTTAAGATTAGTAGTATTTATTAGTTATTATTGTTTGGTGGTGCTAGTAGAATTTTTTTAATGTATCTGTCATTTAGGTTGGGGATCCAATTAAAGACCATAACTGTTGGGAAAGACCGGAAGATATTGACACGGCCAGGACTGTTTACGTCGTGGATGCACCAAACCCGGCTTCCGAGGTGGCCGGTGAGACGGCTGCCGCTCTGGCAGCTTCATCCATGGCGTTCAGATCAGTGGACCCAGGGTATGCCGAGACGTTGTTACGGAATTCTGTTCAGATTTTTCAATTTGCTGACAACTTTAGAGGTGCTTATAGTGACAATTCCAATATTAGAGACGGTGCATGTCCATTTTACTGTGATTTCAGTGGCTATCAAGTAAGTAAAAGCTGCGACTGGTAAAAATTTTCTAGTTAGGCAACCGTTAATCGAATTCGACCCTTGATTTAATTTGACTGGGGCTCTTTTCTTTGGATATATAGGATGAACTGCTTTGGGGAGCGGCATGGTTAAGGAGGGCCTCTCAAGACAACTCTTACCTTAATAACATAGAAAACAATGGCAAAACCCTCGGTGCTGATGACAACATTAATGAATTTGGGTGGGACAACAAGCATGCCGGTTTAAACGTTCTTGTCTCCAAGGTCAAGCCTTTAGATCTTCCCAAGCATTTAATTGCTCAACTTTCCTGATTCTTACATTGGTCCCCCTGTTTTTCAGGAAGTGTTGGAAGGAAATATGTACTCTCTACAATCATATAAAGCCTCAGCTGATAGCTTCATGTGCACATTAATCCCAGATTCATCTTCTTCCCACATCGACTATACACCTGGTGGCCTCATCTACAAGCCTGGAGGCAGCAATTTGCAACACGCAACGACGATTTCGTTCCTCCTCCTCGTTTACGCTAACTACCTCGATCGTACTTCGCAATCGGTCAACTGTGGGAACCTAATCGTCAGCCCGATGTCTCTTCGGATCCAAGCAAAGAAGCAAGCCGATTACATTTTAGGTGATAATCCAATGGGATTATCATATATGGTTGGTTACAGCAACAAGTTCCCACAACGTATTCATCATCGTGGCTCATCCTTACCGTCGATAAAAGATCATCCTGGATTCATCGCTTGCAAGGAAGGGTCGATTTATTTTAATTCAACTAATCCTAACCCGAATATTTTAATTGGTGCTATAGTTGGAGGCCCTGGAGAAGATGATGCTTATGGCGATGATAGAGCTGATTTTAAGAAGTCCGAGCCGACTACTTACATCAACGCACCATTTGTTGGTGTATTAGCCTATTTTGCAGCTAATCCCAATTGTAGCTAACTCGAAAGTCGAACCCCAACTCGCTTTTGTACATAGTCGACGATTTTTTTCCTCCTTTCTTTTTTTGGGGATTTTGATTGTAGGCAAAAAGGTTCTCTCATCTCGAGTGAAGCAAAAGAGGGAAGAGGCCACTTAGTTCTAGATTTTCTTCGAAATATAGAATCAAAAGAACTCCTCCTGACTATTTTAGAAAGTTTAAAGGTGTAAAATCCCAATTTATATTGCCTTCAAATTTGATCAATCCACTATTTTTCCATTAATATACATGAAATTTATGTTAGCAACTCACCTTGTTTGCTTCATACATATGCCAATGAAAAGTGGGATATAACTTATTGTTTAATACAATTAATTTTAAAAAATAACATACAATACATTATATTAAATCTCAATATTTATATATTTTTTTTATTTTCATTTTACAATTTCATTGATAAAAGATAATCATGATATGAGTCACCTACTATGATTTAGGGTGTCATTGTCAAACCTATTCTCTCTTGCATTAAAAAGTGGGGAAAAACAAAAACTACCGAGCTAACGCTGTCATATTTACATTAGAACGCAGCAATCTTCCCTTCCTACATCAATCGGACATTGATTGTATGAGTCACATAACAATGATTTACGTGCAAATTCATGTTTTTCTAACCATCGCCTCTTTGACCTATCTTTTTTAAATGCTTTCACGGTCGTCTTTGCCGGCAGCAACCACACCATTGATTCGTACTCCACGGCTGTTTCTTTGCCTTCCTAATTATTATCTCTCCTTTTTCTTTCGGTGGATGCGACCGATCTCGGGTCATTGACCACTGGTGGTGGTGTCGAAATATCTGTGACATATGTAATCTACTTTCGTCATACATGGTAGGTAGATCTAAAGCATCTTTTAACAAAACATAATAACAACAAAATATATATAATTAAAATATAAAATAAATATACATATATATTAAAATTTATATAATATTTATTATTAATATATTAAAATTAATATAAATATATAATAAATTAAAAATAATATTGATATATAAAATACATGAATATTTAATAATGATAACGCTAATTTAAAAGATAACACACTATTACCTCAAACTTTATAATAAAATAATAATTTTTTGAACGAATGACAAAATAAGAATATATATATATATATATATATATATATATATAACATTTATACTTTGGTTCAGGCCCAAAGAACCTCACTCTCATTTTATATCATTTGGTCAATATACTTTCACACGTGGGGTGCCTTTGGGCATGTCGGAAACAGGTAATGTGTAATTTTTTAATTTCCACTTCAAGGGATAATTTAGAGGGACCAAAATGATATTAGACTTACAATTTAGAGGCCATGAATGCTATTTTACTCGAGATAGAGGATATGGAAAAAAAATTAATATATTTTATCAAATATTTTAATTTAAAATAAATGTTTTTTTTTGTTTTTAATAAGTTTTTATTTTTTAAATATAACTCAAATATTTTAAAACTAAAATTGAATAAAAATTTTAAATAAATAATATAACGTCAATTAATATTATCTCTTCTGTGTCAAATACCCCCAACTAAAACTTAAATGTCAAACAGACTAAACAGAGTTATAGATAATTCATTACAACTTCAGAAGGAAGAAAATTAGCAAATGACTTTTGAAAATAGATAGAAATTAAAATGATCAATTAACAATAAGGGTTACTATTTACTCATTTTTCAATAATGAGATATGTTGGGAGGCCATAAATCATAATTTTTGAAAAGCCAAGTTTTTATGTTAGCCATTGTCTTGTAATGGACGTATTTGTATATATGGATATTCCAAGAGAATAATTTGTTGAAGACGACAAGTTTTGCAATTAATTTTCATGGAAAAATGGTGCCATTGAATGTTTTTATTATTATTATTTTTTTAATTTGAGGTTTGATTCCATTTAGTGATGTACTAATGTAAATGAAACATCCTTCATTTCATAATTCATGGTCACGTGAGGGTCAAATTTTGTAGTAATACTACATTAATTTTGGGAATGTAACTTTCTTGAAGACTTTAAGAAAGATTTAAAGGATGTTGATGAAGATTTCAAGATGATAAGATTAAGAATTAATTAGAACAGAAGTTACATGGTAGATCCTAGGGTATAATCAAATTGAGTTGATCCAGTTTTAGCTTCGAACTTTGTTTACACAAAAACTCGAGATTTGAAATTTAATTCGACCTCAATCGAATTTTGTTTAATACTCGAGTTTGAGATATAGTTTACTTAAATAATGTTAGTTTTACCTTGAAAAGTTCAATAAATCTCAAATCTAGACATTAAACTCTATGAATATACCATTTGGCTTGCATATTATCAAATACATTAAAAGAAATATATTTTTTAAAAAATAAAGCCTGAAACTTTTGGAATCAAGTATGCTCAAATACTTAAACTCAACTTAATTCATTATTTAAGTTACTTAAATTTAAACTCGATTCAATAATAAACAAATTAAATTTAAAGTGTTATATTGAGTTGAACCTGAAAAAATTGTGAATAGCTTGATTCATTTATTTGTAGTGGTTATGTGATTTCCTACGTAGAGGCTTCATCTACTCTTGACCATTTTAAAAGTAAATCAAAATCCATGATAAGCATCTGAAGTGAAAGCCCACCCGACTAAGCTCTAACCTGCCTTCATTAGTTCTTTTGGACACAGTTCAAATGGTATCTTTTCTTTTTGGTAAAGCGATTTTCTTAATTGTCAAAGTAAATTCAAATTAAGTTCTAAAAATAGATTTTTCCATTTAGATGAGTTTCCAATAAATGAGAAACTCAAATGGTTCCCTATGTATAGGTTTCATCTATTCTTGACCATGTTAAAAGTATGTCAAAATCCATGACGAGCATATGAAGTGAAAGCCCAACCGACTAAGCTCTAACTTACCTTCATTAATTCTTTTCGACACAGTTCAAATGATATCTTTTCCTTTTGGTGCTAAAGCGATTTTTCTAATTGTTAAAGTGAATTCGAATTAAGTTTTGAAAATAGATCTCTCCATTTAGATGAGTTTCCAATGAATGAGAAAATGTTTGTTTTTGTTCTTAATTATAGTTTACAATTAGGACTAGGGATATTGAATGTTGGGAACCTTTCAATTTTCTGGATTTTGGAGCAAAGTTTTCATGATAAAAATATTTTATTGATACAAATAACAAATTTTATCTATATACTTTTAATTTTAATTTGTTTTTGAATAATAAAGAAAATAAAATATTTTTAAAAAAATTCCATTAGTTCAAATGATAACTTTCACATTATAATTTTTTATAGTTATAAATTGTTATTACAATAATGATGATTAAAATAATATTTTTGGAAATCCGTTGTAGTCTTAACTCGGCTTTCACTCGAGCGACCCGGGTTCGAGTCCCGTCAACGGAATGTTCTTTTTTTTGCTTTACTTTTTGAAATAGCCACCGAGTCTTGAGAGCTCGTTATTCTTTAACACGTTGCCTTCTGGAAAAGTCCAGAATGAAGCCGTGGGCCCACTTTTCCTCGTTCTGCAAATTGAGGTTTACAATTTTCTATCTAAACAATTTCAATTTATATTTCCTTTTTTTCTTGCATTATCTTTGTTTGTAAAGTTCCCTACTTTCTTTTCCCATTTCCTGAAGGTATTGAGCTTGGAATTTTCATGTATGGCTTTCGGATTTTAGGTTTTATATTAATTATTAATTATTATTATTATACGTATCTTTAATCTTTTAACTTGTTGCCATTTATCCCCATAAATAATTGCTATACTATGAGGTCTTTGATTTATGTTCCATTTTTATAAACCAAACATGATTAGTCATTTATGTGGAAAAAAATTTCTTTAAGTTTATTAGTATTTGATATATGCAGTATTTTTTAAAAAAAAGTTCTTGCTGTTATTGTTATTTTTTCGATAGTTAACTCATAAATTCGTTTGGCCTTTTTGTTTTAGTTTCATAATAGGAAGATCTTTGGTTGAACTCCATATAGCAATATTGAAAAAAGTATGTCTGCCACCTTCCTTGGTTGAAATGTTTTTTTGTATCTTTTTTTAAATTGTTTATCTTGAAAATAGTTTGATGAATATTTAAAGAGGGTAATCAGCTTTGCTGTTTTCAATGTTTCATAATGGTGCTACCGTTATGCTTTCTGAAAGAAGTAATCTTTGGTTGATCAAGTTTTACTGCGTATAACCTTGTCTTTTTCCAGTTATTGACATTGTTTACTGTCAATTTTGTAGCAATGGATGTAAAAGATGACACAGGAAAAGGCTCTGTTTCCTCTGTTATTCTTGAATCTTTGCAATCTAGCCAGAAGGGAGATGATCTTTCTGCTGAGGATTGGGGTTGGATTGAGTCTTGTCTGGTTACAAATACCAAAACTTTGGAAAGTAATTGGACTTCTTTCGAAGACGTTTCGCTCGACACTTTTGCAACTGCGAAAGATGGTTTTGCTGGAGGAACTGAAATCAAGATAGTTCCTACCATTGAGGAGGCAGAGGATGCCAATCACCCAGGAAGAACTGATAATGATCTTGATGTTATTCCAATTTGTGGAGACGCAGAAGCAAACACCAATGATATTCCGATCAGAAAGAGGGCTGGTATTCTGTCACAATTTTTGCGGGAAGATTACGCCAAAACATTTCGGGGAGATCCTTTCCTGCCTACCTACAGCGAGGATGAAAGAAAGGATGAAGCTGTTGATTTAGGACTTCAATCGAGTTTATCTGCAGACGAGATGAATTCATCAGCAATGGATATCTTCAGGGTCTGGGATTTGGCCATTCCAGCTGAGGGAGATCTTATTGAACAGTTGAATAAGGCTATTGCAGAGACAGAAGAGACTGCCTTTCAATCAATGCCATTAGCTTTTGATGATTCAACGGCGTGGAAAGACTTGAAAGATGAGCCACTAGATAATTTAATTGCCGCCATTGCCGATCTGTCTTTAAATACTGAAAGTTTCAGTTAATCTCCGTGTCCATATTAGAATCTAGGCATGCATGTATATATATAGATTTGTTATATTGCCAAGTTCTAGGTTGCTGTAATCTTATGACATCAACAATGAGGTAATACGGATTTTGGCTGTTGCATCAATTTAAAGAGTCCATTTATTTTGCATAGGATTTGAAATAAGACCAGTTGCTCACTTAGAATTGCTATTGATTCATACTCTGTCCTTGGCATAACTCTCTAAGAAGCTTTTTCCTTCTTTTAGAACGAGAACCCAGATTCTTTTTAACACGATCGAGCTCGTGACTACAATGTGGGAGGATTGATTTTCGATCTGCAGTTGTGAAACGCCACATTCCAATCACAAAGGGGTGTCGGGTGCTTCCGTTGGTTGTATATTAGAATTTGATTAAATATTTAAGTGTTCATATTATTTTCAACTTGCAAGGTGTTTTGTATAGATAAAATCGTAAGACTTAATTGATTAAAATGAATAATACTTTATAAGTTGATATAAACTGTAACATTTTATATCAAAGTTGGCTCCGAAAAAATCAGCAATATACAACTCAAGGCAAAAGGGCTTTCGTTAGAGTTAGGAACACATCATAATCTCTCCCAATGCGAATTCTAAATCGAATTGTACTAGAATTAAACTAAGTATCTAAATATTTACATCATCTTTTAACGTACGAAGTATTTTTTGTTTATAAAATCATGAAATTTAATGAACTTAAGCTTGCAAAGGGTTCTCGGTGCCTAGCAAAACAAGCACTTATAGTAAATCTTAACCACGGATCATATGCTTGGCTGGCACTCATCATAATCTCCAAGGTCCACATGGCATGAAGATCTCATAAAAACCAGATGACTTGGCATTCTGTCAACCGTCCGACGTGGGGTTAACTCACAATTCCATCAAAGCCCTACACTTAAACCATGGCCATAAATTTGAGCAAAATCAGAACCTCATGTTTACTTTCCCAAGAAATCTCTCAAGCTGCTCCAAGAAGTACGACATACTGAATATGATGCATTTGTCTGTTCTCTTTTTACATCAGAAGTAGAAAAAAAAAATCGTGGCTTTTCCAAAAGCCCCATTATTTGAACTTAACTTTTTACGAGGTGAGTATAAAACCATCTATATCAACCACGAAATGCAGCCTGCCAAGTGTACAATATTATCATCCACATGGCGCGATAACCTTGGTCGATGTATGACAACCTCAAAGGTGACATCTTATGATAATAGGACTGCGCAACTATAAAATCCAGTGAGCGAGACTTCGCGTGTGTGGTAAAGGAAGGCCAAGACGGAGGAGATAAGATTATAGTGACCAAAAAAAAAAAAAACAAAGCCGTAATAGCCTGCTTCAAGAGCCTCAGCTAGTTAGCCTCTCACTCTCTAAAAGCCAAAGAAACAAAAGAATGGCATCTGCTTCGGCAACTCTCCTCAAGTCTTCACCTATCCTCGACAAGTCCGAGTGGGTTAAGGGCCAAAGCCTCCGCCAGCCTTCAGTTTGTTTTGTCAGGTGCCACCCCACACCGGCAACCTTCACCGTCCGTGCTAGTTCCTATGCTGATGAGCTTGTTAAAACCGCGGTCAGTACTAAAAGCTAGTCGATTTTTCTCATTAAAATGTCTGATTCTTACAAATAGAAGTAGAATTAAAGTAGTCTCGAGCCATAACTGAAACTGCTTTACTCTATCCAGTTAGATAATTCAGATTTCTAAAAGGAACAC
The DNA here is from genome assembly GCA_038381775.1 of Adansonia rubrostipa. Taxonomy (NCBI): domain Eukaryota; kingdom Viridiplantae; phylum Streptophyta; class Magnoliopsida; order Malvales; family Malvaceae; genus Adansonia; species Adansonia rubrostipa. The sequence goes on along the minus strand of JBBYHM010000011.1, from coordinate 2,170,735 downwards.
AAGTCATGCATGCTCTTATATCAATTGTTTTGTTAGTAAAATTTAAGTAATCTATGGTTTTTTTTTTTGGCTCGAATAAGCTTCGATTTATCGATTAGATTGTATTGCTACATTGTGAGAGAATCTAAACTATGCAAGACTCCATTTGATTTCTTTTTCCTTTGGATGTAGAAAACCATTGCATCTCCAGGTCGTGGTATTTTGGCCATGGATGAATCAAATGCTACATGTGGAAAGCGACTTGCCTCAATTGGTCTAGAGAACACTGAGGCAAACCGCCAAGCTTACCGTACCCTTCTCGTGTCTGCCGCTGGCCTTGGCGAGTACATCTCCGGAGCTATCCTTTTCGAGGAGACTCTCTACCAATCTACCACCGATGGAAAAAAGATGGTTGATGTTCTTATTGAGCAAAAGATTGTCCCTGGTATCAAGGTTGACAAGGTAAAGCCAATCATACCTAACAATAAAATATCCACAATACATATCAAAATTATACATTTTATGCTAATACATAGAATTGAATGATGATAAAAAAACAGGGTTTGGTTCCCCTCCCTGGTTCCAACAACGAGTCCTGGTGCCAAGGTCTCGATGGTCTTTCGTCCCGCACAGCTGCCTACTACCAGCAGGGTGCTCGTTTTGCCAAATGGTATTCGTCATATTAGATAACCTAGTTCCTCGGTCATCTTAGGTAGTACCGAAGTAAACAATTCTTAGATAGACGCTAACTAGCTGTTTTCGATGGGCCAGGCGTACTGTCGTGAGCATTCCCAACGGTCCATCTGCCTTGGCAGTTAAAGAAGCAGCTTGGGGTCTTGCTCGCTATGCTGCCATTTCTCAAGTGAGTCAAGAAATTAGCGATAACTATGTAATATGTTTCTTGTTATTGAGAAATTTTTGTTGCATTGTGGTTACAGGACAGTGGATTGGTCCCGATTGTGGAGCCAGAAATCTTGCTTGATGGTGAGCATGGAATTGACAGGACTTTCGAGGTAGCTCAGAAGGTTTGGGCTGAGGTTTTCTTCTACCTTGCTGAGAACAATGTCTTGTTTGAGGGTATCCTCCTCAAGCCCAGCATGGTCACCCCTGGTGCCGAATCCAAAGAAAAAGCCACCCCTCAGCAAGTTGCCGACTACACCCTCAAGCTCCTCCACAGGAGAATCCCCCCAGCTGTTCCTGGAATCATGGTACATTGTGATCTCAGAACTGTTTTGTATAAATAAACTAAAAAAAAAATCCAGTACTAATCGATTGAATTTGAACTATTTCTTGTTGAGCAGTTCTTGTCTGGTGGACAATCCGAGGTCGAAGCAACCCTCAACTTGAACGCAATGAACCAGTCTCCCAACCCATGGCACGTCTCATTCTCATATGCCAGAGCTCTCCAGAACACTTGCTTGAAGACATGGGGTGGCAGACCCGAGAATGTTAAGGCCGCTCAGGAGGTACTTCTTGTCCGTGCCAAGGCCAACTCTCTGGCTCAGCTTGGCAAGTACACTGGCGAGGGAGAATCAGAGGAAGCCAAGAAAGGAATGTTCGTTAAGGGCTACGTCTACTAAGCTGCTGCAAACAGAGCTTAAGCTATTACGATATGCTCTCTCTCTCTCTTAGTGTTAATGTTTTATAGGGCCTTGGGACACTGTTTTTGTTCTTGATTGTAATGTACTTTTAGCCACTTAATAAACTTCTTGCTTATGAGATTAGTTAGTGTGTACTTAATTTATGCTTCATCACAATACTAAAAATGCTTGAATCTCGAAAATTAGGGTAAACTGTTTTGATTAATCTCTGGACTCATCACTTCTCAATCCTGCACGAAGCTGTTCAAAACTGTTCGCTCGGTATAGTTTACAATCCCACTGTAATTCACCTCACAATATGTGATTTGCATGTGGGCAATAAATCATGCCATGCGTGAGAGTTGTTTGAAACTGTCCGCTTCTGTTGTCTTCGGAGTGAGCAGTGAGTCCAAGATAAGGAGTTATCGCAAGAATTGTAGAAAGAATTGCCCATTCTTTCCTCTATACGGTAAAAATGGGTTTGAGTTTAAATGCTGAACTTAACACTTGACCTGTCCAAGTGTTGTTAACCCCATTTCAAGATTTTTGAATAGTAATATTGGATTAAAAAAATATTTATTTCGAAAAATGAGTCAAGCCTTAGATGCGACATCTTTTGCTTATTAGTAATATAAAATTCTAAGAGAAATCAATTCTTTTTTAAAGTGAATCATCCATTTTTTAGAAAGATTAATATTTTTCAACAGTGAAGCAATGGTAAAATGGATGCCATTTAGAGGGATTCAAGTCTCTATTTAGTTCCTTTATATTATACTCTGCCACTGATTATCCTGCTTTTTATCCCCAAGATTCCAACCAAAAAAGCAAGTGGGGAATTTTCACTTCAGAATTTGATGACAGCTTTTGTCTATCTAATCACCAGCAATAACGTTCATGAAATTTAAATGAATGGGACATTCACGAAAGATGTTTATAGTTGGGCTTTGCAACAAATAAAAAAAGTGCACAACTTAACTATCCAGTTAGGCAAGAATATTTGATTTTAGTACATGGCTAAAAGTTAACCTTCAACAGTTCTAATTTGTGTAAGGAGTGGAATATAAAGAGACTAACCCATGGGGAAGGAAGACATATTGAACAACAATCACAAGATCCTTTGCTCGAAAATACACAGATCCAGCAATATCTGCAGCCAAATTTTGATAGCAGTCAAAGAATCAATCATCAAAGGGTTTGTGCACGTGTAAACATATTTGGAAGTGAACGACTAGGAGAAACTGCAGTAGAACTAGAAACGATTACTACTTGATTAAACAACTATATTTTCTGGTTGTTCGAATTACCTATTCTAAATAAAGCCAAAAACTTTTTCATAGAGTGGAGTCAAAGCAAATGCCCTAAGACTATGAGCTAGTAAACATGGTAGTTGTGCAATTTATTAAGAAAATCTCAGACATGACAGCAACAAAACTTCAGATGTAAAACTGTACTAATGCAAGTAGAAGGTTAGTGATTTAAAGGGATAGGGATATGACCCTCCAAATACATGAAAGAAGTTTTCAAAAAATTGAACATGCTTATGTTGAACATATACCTTATCCGACATTCATACCCAAGCCTAAGTAACATAAGCTGTAGCCATGGAAGGTTCATCAGAAACAAACAGACTATCAACTTCCGCAACAAAGCATTATTGCTTTTTCAGCAAAGTTTTGTCTTTTCCAGTTATAAATAATAGCAATATAATTTCTCTATAACCCTACCACAACCAGATTAGTTTTGTTTTACTCATGCCTAAAATAAGAGAGACAAACAATGAGATAGGCAAGCAGAAGCCGACATGTTACCATCTTTTGGGATCAAAAGTTATTTAGCTGTCTTATCATATGCGTGAAGATTGAAGGTTACCTACATTGGATACCATTTCCCTTGAGGATAAAAGCCTCAATCTAGATGTAAGGCCAAAAATATGGCACTATGAACAAGACACACTTTCTCAAATATTAAGAACCAGTTCAAGATCTACATCACAGTGAATTGGACGTAGATCCAGACAAAGAGGAAAGCCAGAACCATAGAATCTCATCCATGTCTTCCAATATGCATCGCAGTAACAATTTCATGCTAACTTCATCAAAACAGACACGGTGAAGAAATTTCCTTTATCAATTCACAGTTCGCATGTAGTTGACAATTCCCATGTTCATTCAAAATAAATCTGATCCCGAAGAGACAAACACATATGTAATGCGCATATATAATAAGGTATCCAGAAATGCCATAAAACAGAAGAATCTCAGAACCAAATGTCAGCAAATGCTCTTAAGCAAGTAAACGTTTTAAGCTGGGGAAAATAATTATACCTAGCTCATTTTTCAGGCTCTCTTTTGAAGGATCCAACAGGGACCACACTTGTAGAGTCATGATTATTGCCACTTGAAACATCCACGGTTTGCTCCTTAAACATAAAGCAGTCACCTCATTAATTAGATTCTAAAAGAACGTCTTACTATACTGCTTAGCATTCAAGGTTGAGAAGGAAAAAGCTAGTGAAACAAGGATAGAACATTGGGAAAAAAAAAAAAAAAAACAATACCAGATTGGTTGAAGCTTGCCCATGCATCCGTTGGGGCTTGGCATTTAGATCAATCAATTTATTCCCTACCCTTCCATCCCCATCAGCATTACCATCAAGCATCGGAAAAGGAGAGACTCTATGATTTTGCTGGTTCTCTCTCGCTGCAAGCTTAGGTTGTGGATTCTGATCCTTCCTCACTTCAATTGGATCAAGCGGTTGCAACCCGAGTTCCTCTAAACGACCAGGCTTATCCCCTGGAAACTATAACAGAGGGAAAGAATTTAGCCGGCTTTCTAAAAAAAAAAAAAAAGAAAGAAAAAAAAAACTGTCTACTAAAGAGTCACAAACCTCAACTCTCTGCCGCAACAAGAGATATCTGCCATGGGTCCTTTTACCGCCAACATGAACAATCATATCACATTGCAGGCAAAGGGAACTACCATCTACTTCACAGTAAAAGAAAGCTACATACAAAATCCAACAAATTAACAAAATAAAAAAAAGAAGCAAGTTTTCACGATAATTATACTAATAAAAAAAAGAAATAATATATATAGATATAGATATACCAGGTGCATTTTCACATATATCACAGCGTGGGACATTGCTGGGGTCAGCTAACCCAACTCTCAAATGTCTGCTTGCAAGCTTGTTACACATGTGAACCTAAAAACTCCCAATAAAGTTTCCTTATTGATTTAATTTAGCAAAAATAAAATAAAAATACACAAATAATTATAAATACTACAGCTCTAGTGACGATTTCACTAATTTCAATGCCAGGATTCTGATAGCGCATTAAAAGATTATTTTTTGTATAAATATAAAGAATTTCGAGTCAACTTCAAGTAAATCAAACTGTACGTGCATCAAGTATACGTATACGAATGGTCGACGAATATAGACAAGCAGAGATTAATTAAATAGTACTAAACTGTAATGAAAATGAGGAGACCTTTTCGTCACAGGAACGGCAAAGAGCGGCCTCGTCGGCGGCGCAGAAAAGGATCGCGGCGGCGCTCTCGCAGACGTCGCAAAGCATTCGCATTCTAGTTTATCTGTTTTGCTTCCCTTTTACTCCTCCTTTCTTCGCACCGAGGGCATTCTTGAACGGAGCAAAAAAAAAAAAAAACTGATCAGAATTCAGGAATTCAACGATTCAACAAACGATTGTTCCTTCAAATCCAATCAGAGAGAAAGAGAGAAAGCTAACGCTGTGGCTTAAAGGAGAAAGGATCAAATTGAAAGGAAAGGATTTTGTTTAAAAGAAGGAGCTGAAGCAGAGAGGCAAGACTCCTCGTTTCAAAGTCTCGGAGAAACTGCAAGAAAGGAAATTGCCAAGAACATAACACAACCCTGACGCGCTGCAAGTATGATAATCCCCCGTACACGCCATTTGTTTTTCTAGTTTTTTTTTTTTTCAATTTTTAACTCACAAAATTAGAGGATTTAGATAATCCCCGGTTAATGCGTAGAAACGTGTCAGCATATGAAGGCGAATATGATGTGGTTTTGATTATGGGAGGCAGTAAATCTGCGAGTGCTGAGCTGTTGTCGCCATGATCCATTGATCTGCTCCATATTTTTTGCTGGTGACCTTAAGAATAACAATCACCGACGCGCTGATGGAGGATGTGGATGACACGAAGATTACCGATAGCACCAGCCAAGGTACTCCTGGTAGGCGGCTTCCACACGCCTGAATAGGCAGTCAGCTTCTTTTATGAAGTTAGCTCTTTTCTAGGTTTGGTGGGTAGCCAGCCATTTGTTTACCATCAAAGCATCCTTTTCTGTTTTAGATTATCTTGTTCGAAAACATGTTTTTTTTTTTTTTTTCCCCTTTTTACTTTACAAAAATTTTTAATTTGCACAAATCTACCTCTAAGGTTTTTCTTTTTTCACTTGACCTAAATTGACAGTATAAAGGAATCCCAAAAAGGGGTAAATTTAAAATTTTATTTTGTTATTTAAAATATATTAAAATATTTTTATTAATTAAATAAAAAATTTAATTCAAATATGAACTTGTAAAATCTTATCTTAAGTATAATTTAATTTGAATCGAATTTATAAATTTTGATAAATAAATTAATTTATGAATAAATTTATCGTAAATCAATAATTAATATTTAATTTTTTGAATAAGAAGATTTAAACCTAATTTTTTCAAGTAAAATATATATACACATCAATCATTGAAACCGAATATTAAAATTTAATTCAATTAATTAGTATATTCTAATATTTAGTAATATTATTTTATGGATTTTGTTAACTAATTTTTTTTAAAAACTTTTAAGATTGTTCAATATTTTATTTATTATAATTTCTTGCAATAAATTCAATAATTGACCGTTAATATGTTGATTTTTAATGTATTAAAAGAAAAAATTAATTTATTTAACAATTTAAAAAATATACCTAAAATATTTATTAACAAAATTTTTATCTTATATTTCAAATATTTAGTAATGAAAAAATTTTTTTAAAATAAAAATAAGAATATATAGATATTTAAAAAAAAAAGGTTGTAAAATGAGTTACATATTTATGGCCACTAGACTTAAAGGTGGGGACGGAATGGGAAGAATGAAAGCTACCCTTGAACAATTTTCGTCCACTAATCTCATATCCCGCATCCGACCTACCCTTACCCTACATATATTCAAGGCCATAGCTTTTCGCCGGTTTGTTTGCCTTTTTGATTTATTTATTATTTCACACAACTTAAATGGCCCCAGAAACTCCTATGGATAATCAAACTTTCAACAAAAGCATACAACCCCCCCCCCCCCCGGGCGTACCCACAGCATATTAACTTCGTTGGAACTTTTACGTTTGGTCGTGTCTTATCCGATTAAATTTTGAAAAAAAAAAAAAATCATCACTTAAATTTACGAAAGCTTTTTAAATTCAAATTTAATGATTATTCTTTTAAATATTTTTATGTAAATTTTTTATTGTTCATCAACCTACGAATTATCGGTTTAAATTTTTTATTTTATAATTTTCTTCTGTACTTAAATTCTTACGTAAACTTATTAATTATTTACTTATAAAAAAAATTTATTGAATATAGATAAAATAATTGAATTTTTTTTATAAGAGTTTAATTTTTTTAAAATATCAGATTAACAAACCCGAAGTTAATAAAAAAATTCAATTTAAATGATTATTTAATACGATTTTTTTCATAAAATATTAAATTGTATAAATTAATAAAAATGTTTTTTTCTTTTCTTATTTTGGGTGGGCTATTGCTGTTTCTTTGTTTCTCGAGGATTGGCCCATGTGAGAAAAAGCAGCCCGATTTTGATATTTCGTGTAAGTGGATCGGTCTATTTACTAACCTTACGTCCTTACCTCCCAACGCTTTTATGTTTGAGATCAATGAAACAAAACTACAAAAGAATTGGGCTCCGCGCCTTTACGTTTTCAGCATCTTACCTTTGTGATACGTCTTTACTCATTATTTGGGCCTTACCTAGTCTCTCCCTCAGTCTCACAACTCAGCAGTAAGATTAAAACACCGAATTAACTATTAAATCAGTTAAATTTTTAGTTTTTGATTTAATGAGTTAAATCGATTGATTCATTAAAATAAAATATTAAATATTTAAAAATTTTAATATTAAATAATTAATAAAAATATATATTTTATTTAAAGATGTAATTTTTAATGCAAAATTAAGAAGGTAAAAATTTAAATTTCAACATTTATAGATACTTACATATCAAACCAAATTTTTTACTGATTTTTTTATTTTTTAATGAATTTTTTTATCTATTCAACCTATATTTAATTTTATATAAAATATAAAATCGAATAAATTATCAATTTTTTGTTCAACTAAATAGTGCTATCTGATTTTATTAATTCATGCTCACCACGAGTACAATGTTGAAGCTATAGATTACATGTGAGCTAGGCTAGTGTTGTTGACTATGGAATAATTTATTACCTTATCAACATTTGTATGCGGTTTTGGGATAATGGAAACCCATACACTTTTTTTTATTAATTTACTATTTTTTATCAAATGAATATTCAATAAAATTGCAGTTCCATATT
>JBBYHM010000011.1:2102593-2160467 GCA_038381775.1 Adansonia rubrostipa | reverse complement strand
ATCATATAATCTATTAATATAGTACTAAAATTTTAACTTTAACGAATAAGATTCAATATATATATATATATATATATTTATAATACTTATAAACAATTATGCATATAAGATACTGTATAGTTTTCTACTCTAAAAAAACTAGGGGTAATAATGGAGTGGCACGGACGGAAATTGTCTTTTCTCTTCTTTTCTTTGAAAATCTTCACTTTCATATACGACTTTTATATTCATAACTATTCCAAACCTTTCCATTCTAATTTTTTTAATTTTTTAAATTAATATTGTAAAAAAAATATTTTAATTTATTTGTGAACATAAGTTTAATATATATAATTCTGTACTCTATTTAATATACATATATATACTAAAAGTATATAGAAAATATTATATTTAATTTTAATATATTTATAATATATATTAAAAATATATAAAATATATTTTAATGATAAAATAATAATTTTAAAAGATAAAATAGGTTATGGAGCAAACATTTAATAAAGCCTTTCATTTCACTACCCCTCACTTTAAAAAAAAAACAATTCTATTTAAAATAAATCGATACAAAATTTATAGAATAAGTCGAGTTTTATTGTTCACTAACGTGGGTCTTACTTTGAATGGAGGATTAATCGTAGTACCTACCAAAATTAAATTAATTTGCGGCCACATAAAATCATAATTCATCAATAATTGAGAAAATTTAGCAAAGGCATCTAATGTAGTCAAATAGCATTGATGTAAATGCCAAAACCATTCAAAAGATTATCATAAAAACAAGCCAATAAGATGTTAGTATTACTATTACCAAAAGAAAATGGAAAATCAAGAAGATCATCCATCCAATAAAATATCAATTTCATGAATTGGATTCAAAATAAGAATTAGATTCAAAACTTCTTTTTTCCCAAATAAAAAAAAAGTTGTTATCCACTTACAAATCATTGTTTTATTGTCTAATTTTCTAATAGCCTTTGGAATGGTATATTCCAATTAAATACCAAATGCCTTTAGCTTTTAAATAATTTATATTCCTCGAACTTCTAGCGTGTGTAATTGGACTCTGTGATTTGATTGTGACTCCTTTGTTTTGCACTAATCAGTTTGACAAATTTGCCAATGTTTAAAGTCTTCCAATTCACTCATTAAATTGATTGGCTCCAAATATTTGGACCAGAAAATTTCACTATCATATCCACCAATCAAATCGTGACACCAACCCAAAATCTAAGATTATTATGTATCCTTTTTGCGATAAGTAACCTTAAAAAATTATCGATTACCTTTGTTAAAGTATTTTCTCTTTCTTTGCACAGTCCTACAATATGTGGTAAACAAAAAGTCAAAAACAAATTGAAATCTGATAAAAAAATTGGAACATCTTTATTAGGTTTAAAACAAAGGTGTGGAAAACACTCCAAACAGGTCATTAAGGATGTGAACACTTTTAGATCTTTTCATCGACTGGATCAGAATTAGGTCAAGTTAATTTAAAATAATAAAAAATTTATTTATTTAAAATTTTATTCAATTTGATATATTTAAAAAATTTATTTTTATATTTAAAACTATATTAAAATATAAAAAAATCTATGTTAATATTTATATTTTTATAATTAAAGTTAAATTTTTTATCAAATTAGGTAGATCAAATCAATTTTATAATATCATATCTTAAATTGACTCTTAAATAAATTAATCACTTTTACTCATTTAAACACTTTATTTTAATGATCAAAACTTAATTTATGATTACTTCAAGTAAAAAAAACAAAAATCTTAAATAGTATTTTTATTTATGTCGTTCAGATGGGAATCATTGGAGAGAAATTGGATATTGACTTCATAATCTCAACGGGAGATAACTTCTACGACAATGGATTGACCGGTGTAGATGATCCAGCATTCCATAAATCCTTCACTGATATTTATACACCACCTAGCTTGCAAAAGCAATGGTACAATGGTAATCTTCAATTCCTGTCTTTCTGTGTTTATGGATTAAATTAAATTACGATTAAAAAAAAAATTTACTTAGATTTGGATTGAGCGACTTCAAGCCAACTTGAAAGTACAACTTATTGTTTAAATAATATTAAATAATTTAAATTAATATTTATTATTAAATTTAAATAAAAATTAATAATTTTTATGTAAAATAATTCGAGATCGTTGAGCCAGCCAATATTACTGAAAGCTTACTCAAACCTAGCTTGTCCTTTCTCTTACAATAAACTTTTAATATATATTTCCAAAATATTACTAATTATTTTTTAAATTTTAAAAAAAAAAATTAGCAGAAATTAAACAATATATACACAGGACAGAAAATGTTGAAACATTTTACTAACAGCTTTATTTATTTTTTTATAAAAATAATAATGTATCAATAATGGAATCTTAATTTATTTATTTTAGTGAGCTTTTTTTTATTATTATTATTTTGGTTGCAGTGTTGGGTAATCATGATTATAGGGGTAACGTTGAGGCTCAATTAAGTCCCATTCTTAGAAAGGTGGATAGCAGATGGCTTTGCTTGAGATCTTTTATCCTTAATGCTGGACCTGGTAATTAATTAAGCCAACCAAATTAAACTATATATTTGCACAATTATCGTTTTTTTTTAAGCTTTACATATATTTTTTTTTATCCTTTTTTCACTCTTTGTCTGCAGAAATGGCAGAATTTTTCTTTGTAGACACTACTCCATTCGTAGCCAAATACTTCATAGACCCAGAAGATCATGTTTATGACTGGAAAGGCATATTACCTATAAAGAATTATCTTAAGAATCTTTTGATGGTAATTTTTCTTAAGGAAGTACTCACCATTATTGACTGCTTAATTGTTGCCAAAAAAGTATGAATTGCTTTGGATGTATTTAGTGTCACTATAATTAAATTATATAAGCACTTTTAATTTCAACCTAAATATTTATAGATATTTTTCATTTTTTAAAGTTTTTCATATCCAAATATTTGTTGGACATAAGTGTTATAAAAGAATTTTTTTTAAAAAAATGAAGAGTCCAATTGTTGTAGATGTTTAGGATAGGAATATGGTTAATTTTATAAAGTGGGGATAATTTGATAGGAAGTGGAATCGGCTTTAGGACAATCCAAAGCAAAGTGGAAGATAGTAGTGGGTCACCATACAATCAAAAGTGCTGGACACCATGGCAACACTGATGAGCTTGCCATTCATCTTCTTCCAATCCTTCAGGTAATTTAATAAACTTAATAACCTAGAAAAAAAAAAACTAGACAATTAATCTTTAAGTTTTTGAGAAAATCTTAAATTAACTTCTGATTAAAATTTCCAGGCATACGAAGTTGATCTTTATATTAATGGACATGACCATTGCTTAGAGCATATTAGCAGCACTGAGAGGTAAATATATACTAATACTTTTTAATTTTTTTATATCTTAAGTTTTTGGAAAAAAAAAAAAAGGATAATCACTAAAAATCTTTGATAATGTAGTCCAATTCAATTCTTAACAAGTGGCGGGGGCTCAAAGGCATGGAGGGGTGATGTAAATTGGTGGAATCCACAAGAAATGAAATTCTACTATGATGGACAAGGTTTCATGTCGGTGCAAATGACTCAGACTGAGGTCGATATTAAATTCTATGATGTTCTTGGCAATGTGTTGCACAAATCGACCACTTCCAAGCAGCTTTCTTTTGCAATCTAAGGAAAGTTAAAAACCCTTTAGAGCACCTTTGTTGGCATCACTAAGCTAAAAGACAAGGGAGGAATTAAGCGAAAAGCATAGGAGAAAAACTTTGTTAGTCTTGGGAGCTTTGTATAATATATTAAGCTATATATACTTTTAGTAAAAGAAAAAAGTTCCAATTTCAAGATAAAGAAGGAATGATAGATGTTAAAGTTTAAATTTTATATCTATTAAATTTTCTCTCTTAAATATGTAAGTATGAACTAATTAAATTAATTTTTTATTTTTTATTTTGGTTAAAATATTATGAAATTGAGATTACAATTAATTAGGTTGATCTGCCATGCTCTACTTTTTAAGTGTTTGATTATTGGTTCATGCTGCTTCTTGTTTTAAAGGTTTTGACTTTTGTTGTATGGAGGATGTCAGCAAGCAATTAGATAAAGAATGGATTTTGAATTTCCATTTGAAAAGGAAAATTAAGAAATTTGAATATGGTTATTAATGAAGTCCACATGTAAAAGCACTTTAATAACTTGGAAAAGAATATAATAAAGCATGCTACTATAAAGAATAGTTCAAGATAAATGAATTTTTTTTTCTTAATCTGCTTAAATCAATAAAAAATTAAATTAATTTTACATATTTATATAAATTTTTATATTATTTATATTTTAACAAATTGATTTTTAAATTTAGTAATAAATATATTTATAATGCAAATAAAATTTGGAATCGATTCAATTTTTTAATCATATCAATCGAAAATATTTATGTTTTTAATATATTTAATGGCTGAAAATTTTTTACATTTAAATAATAATTAAATATTTTTAATTTACTTATGTCCATAATCTACGTAAATAATATATATATATATATATGATTCATTTCTTCACAATTATGTGCTTATTTTTTTCAATTAAAAATCACAAATTAACATAAAATAATTATACAAATCGATTTAATTTTCTCCTACCCTTCAATTATTTTGGTCACTGGAGCTGCACTTGCAGTTTTCAGTTGACAACTACGTTCGAAAGGGTATAATCCCAGGCATATTCGGAGAAACTCAGGCATATACTCTTTATTTTATATATATATATATATATATATATATATATCCACTCTCTAAAATACCTATCATCAAATCACTATGATTAATAATAAATATTTTAAATTTATCTATAAAATTTATTAAAAATAGTTTATACAGTATTTTGTTGAAAAAAAATAAAAATCTATCCTAATTTACGTTGTCTCATCTTTTTCTTTAAATGGTGTTTACCGTAGAGATCGTTTGCCGTAAAGATTATTTATTATGGCTACCGTAGACCGTTTAGATAAATAAGTTTCTTTATTAGTGCACAATTAGCCTTATATATAACCAGCTTTATGCTTTAAGAATTGAGCAGGTAAAAATATTTAGAAAAAAAAAGGGTGAGAAAATAAAATATCAATCATGCTGCATCTAAATAATTAGTCACTTTTGAATAAAAACATTGGCTGCTCTCCGAACACAGGACAAAAGTTGAAAAAAATGTTTCCTACTGATGTTAAAGCTCAACTACTTAATTAGGCATATGTTGTAAATTAAAATAAAAGTTGAAAAGCTGTTCCTGCTTTAATCCAATTGTCGACATTATTATTATTATATAATTTATAATTGAGATTGAAGAATTTCATATCTATAATAAAAAAAAATTATACAAACACAAGCAAAAAGGAAGCAATTGAACCACCAAGTGGAGGGGCCAAGTGGGGTTTGAAACCTAATATCTTTGTGCTTTTTAAGTGGAGGCTCAAAGTTTCAAGATTTCACCGATATTAACCAACTAGCCTACAGCATCATCTCAAATAGCTTTCGTGAAAAAACTTGTAAACCGGATATTAATAAGAATCAAAGTTAAAATTAACAATGGAGTTTTCCACCTAGCATCAGAATATTCATATAATAACAGAGCAAAAAAAAAAAAAATTTTTTTAAAGGAAAGAGAACGTGAAGGATTGCAGAGAGAACTGAGAAGTTCCTCCTTCCCCTTTGTTTCCCCCTTACTGGAATAAAATGTCAGGATGTCTCTCAGACGTAATGTTGATGCCGCTCTTTACATTTGCTTTAAAACTCATTGCAGTTCGCAGCCTACCTCTATTTGTTTCCACAAATTCCATCTCTGTCCCTCCCTAAACCGCACTATAGCCGGTTTTGCTTCACACTCTCTTCAGCAGATTGTTGTTCTTCCTTCACAGCTCTCCTGTCGTTGGTTCCATCTACGCTTCCATTGCAGTCTTCCTTTGGAGATTTTTCATCCAAAATCCCCTTAGGAGAAGAAGTTGGATGATGATTGGGTTTCTCTAAACAATTCTCTTTTTCCAGTGGGGAAGTTGTCTCCACCGTAATGGTGAGTTCAGTTGCTGTAGTTGACGACTGTTGAGATGATGAATTACCAGAGCCTGGTGGGGGCAGGAAAACTCCAGTACCAGGAACAGGTAGGCGAGGTGGAGGATGCCTTGCAGGAGCAGCTGGCCACCCAGTCGAAGTAGGTGGTATAGGAACTGAGGCATGAAAAGGTATTGCAGGAGCAACTGGTGTCGGCACAAATAAAGCTTGGACACCATTAGGAGGTGGAATTTGTGGTCGATTTGGCAGGGCTTGCAGTACAGCCGTTGTTGGTATTGCTGCATAATGCTTGGGACCAGAAGAATGGCGAAAATGATTGGGTGATCTACTAGGTGGTGGACCCCATTGTGAAGACTGAGAAACTGAAGGTGAGGGAAGCCTCTGGTTGTCAGACATGGATCTCTTAGGTTGACACTTTGTAAATGTAACAAGTATGCGTTGCTTTCGGATGGAGGGAAGTGCATGCTTAGCGAAATCAGCTGATTTTCCTTGCATGACGAGGAGAGATCTGCAGATAGTTACGAAGAACACAATCTTAGGAATATGAAACTAAGAAAATCCAATTGAACTCAATGAAAGAATACCTTTTTATTAGCCATCACTCCGATAATAAATATGGGGACTCCAAACATTAGAAATATTATTACTAGTTTATTTTAGGATTTGACTTAACGGTTAAATTGCTCAAAGTAATCAGGAAAAATATAGATGCTATTCAATTATAAACATGCCCCATTCCCCAAGCATATTGAAGGGTTGTGAAAGTGGCAGGATCAAGAGAAACAGTAAAATAATTACCCCGGTAGAAGAGAAAGCTTTAGAGAGCCTCTAAAGTCCCCAGGATGATCAGACGTAATTACCCTTCCGAAAGTAATATCACACTCGGTCAAGAACATGATGCAAACAGGTTTTCCAAACCAAGATGGAGACATGCGAGGTTGTGAATGATCCCCCTAGGGGAAAAAAAATAATATTAGTCTCAAAGCTTAGCCGTTTTATAAAAGCCCACCAAAAACTCCATCTTTACTTACTTCATTATAGACATCAATGATGCAAGAGTCTGGCTTCGCAGTTATAACCTGCAAGTTGACCAAACGCTCAATAGCATCTTGCAGCAAGGCAGGAACGGCTTCGATTCTCCGATCTGTTCAAGCTCAATCAAATTAGAAAGCAATTAAATTATAGTTACTTAAAGATTTTTAAAAGTATTTGTCAGTGAATAATTAAACACATATATTTCATTCTTTCAGAGTGCATCTGTGTGTTTGGGTGGGCAGGGGGAAGGTGTCAAGGGGGGGAAGGCTCATTGTTGAAACATGCCTTTGGAAGTCCCTGCAGCAGTTTCATCATCTAGAGGTGCATCTACAATTGGAAGGCCTAACTGAATCACCTCTCTACCATGTCCCTTCATGGGTTTTTTTGAAGCCACATACGTCTGACCTGCTTCTTGTAAATTATCACAAAACAGTTCAGCTATTGCTGATATTTGAATGTAAAGATACTATTTGCACAAGTATTCCACATTCAAGAAAATACACTACCAGACCGAAAAACACTATTCCCAGGTTGATCAGCAATTAAAAGAACAGAAACAGCTTAAGCATGATCAGAATTATCTGATCCTCATGCAGAATACAGAAATAGGCTATAGTATACAAAAAGATCAGAAATTTAAAAAATTAGCAACAATAATGTCAGTAAAAGAAATAATACTAGAATCTTCAACCATTGCCAGAAAGGTCCCAAGCACATTCCTATGTACCAGCTTGACCCAGAACCGATCGATGAAAAATGAAAATATAAGCAGTAGTTGTTAAAAAATGCTTCAAGCCTATCAACTGTGATTATGATTCAGCTGAAAGCAAAAATACTCAGAAAAGCAGTGGAGAAATTATGGACATAAGATAGGGCTGGAATAGGATCAGGAGTGCACCAGCAACCTGGTAATGAAATTGTAGGTCTTAAAATGATCAGTTAAGCTATTTGGGACGTTAACAACTTAACATATAGATTAACAACAAACAAAATAACCTAGGAGGTAAGCATTATTGCATATAAAAGATCATTTTATACATCATGCTTCCATATAGGCATCTTCTCTAAAACAATAACAATAAAACTTCTATATTATGTCTATCTTACTGGGTTGTTTTAATCAATATTCTAAACCCAGCATGGAGACTGACCAATCAGGGAGGGCAGAGTTGACCATGGCCAATTAAAATTCAAGGATTTAAAAAAAAGCTCATTTGGTTTGATTTTTTATTTTCCCTTCAGATTTTATACAATTTGAATGCAATTGTTTGATCTGACTTGAACAATCTCCACAAAAGCATATTAAAAAGGAATTTGACAAACAACAAAACTGTAAAGAGTTGAAGAATGAAGACTAAATGAAAACTTCCAGAAATTTCAAGCAAAACTCAAAAGGGATTTAAAGGACGCCAAAGAATGAGGAGAAAGGAAATGAGAAGGGAAAAAAACTGAGAGGTCAAGTCATTGGTAGTTAGCTGCACTGGTTCACGAAAAAGCTAGTTAATCAGTGTTCAAGACTACTTGAGCTGAAAAAGCTCTGCTTTGCTATGAAACCATAGAGAGAGATCCGGCTACCTAGAGATTCACATAAGAAGGCTGTACAAGCTGCTTTTAATAATGACTAGACCAGTCAAATGGCAGATCTTATCCAGCTTCAATGTATTTGACTAGGTCTTGACTATTAATTTCCGACAAAAAGGAAAGAAAAACCTTATCTCACTCTGAAGAAAAATAGGCAGACCATTGATTTCCACCAAAGCGTTCCCACTCCCTAAATATCAACATAAGATTTCCAGAAGAGAACATATATTCGCTACCGGAGAAGCGAGAAAGCAAAGAAACATGAAGTTAAAAGAAAAACAGTATCCCACTAAAATTTCCATATAATTCTGCTTAATTGTCTTGGTTTTCTTTTCCAATACTCTTACACAACCTTTTCGTATGCACTTTTTCCTTTGGCTACTCTCATAGCATAACATAACTTGATTTTTGGTCAGTTGGAATACCTTCACTCCACATAATTAGGCTCCTAGCAGTTGGACCATGATAAAAGGGATAACATGCTAAAAAGTTCAAAATCCCCCCAACCGTATGCAAGACTCAAAGCCAATTTTATAAGGCTAATCAATGTGACAGCCCTACAGCTTTCTAATAAGCATGAATCTTTCCTCCTCTATACAGTATTTATAAGAATATAGGGACTCAAAAATGCAGAGCTGAGTTCTAGGGCAAGGTCCATACTTTACACAACAAAATAAACATGTACCATTCAATTTATATGCAGGCAGACAGCAGTATTATCAAGAAAAGTAATTAATTATCCACATATCTCTTATGATTCAAAGGTTCCGCCTCCGAACACAAATCTTTTTTTTTACTAAATTTGGCTAGCTGGCAAGATAAAACAGAATGTATCATCCAAGTAAAATGGTAATAATATTTAACATGTCAAGTAATCACTTTAAAACGCAAAAAGGTGATAGCAGAGAAACAATAAGAACAATCCCAAATAAATCTAGAATAGCTTACTGATACAAGAAGCAAGCTGAGTTATATCCTCACAAGTGGTTCAAGGAAACTGGGTATTGCCCAATGCTCACCACCAAGATGTTTTCCTTTTTCAACTTGTTCTTTTGTCTTATCATTATAATAAACAATGCACTCATCATATCAATCCGAAGCAGTATTATGCTCATTTGAAAGAGCTATTATAGTGGAAAACCTAAATGCAATAATGGAGCCAACATAAAACAACCTCCCAATTTCTCCGCGATTCAAGAAGTAATAGCATGCTCAGCATGCTCAGTACAAGCATGGAAGATAGAAAAATGTAGTGGGTTAGAGAAGGTAGCTGTACCATTACCCTAAACTACATGACAACATTGACCCAATCCCCATCTAGCTCAACGATCAGACCTATATTCAATGACCATGATCTAGTTTTACTTAATTACAAGCTTGTGACAAATTCATAAAGGTCAGAAGATCACGTTTTCCAATAGGACAGGCCAAGGAAGCACACTAAACTAGGTTGCTTAAAACAAGTATAAGCCCTGTTTTCCCCAGCTACTTATATATTCAAAACCTTGGCAATGTCCATGGCATGCATTTAAAGCACAGGCCTAACTGAAAAACAACTGAAAAATTCTTCCATGCCACCATGGGTAAATCAGGTAAAGCATATATCATACAACTAAATCAGCAATTTTATTCTATGTGAAATTGATCATTCCAATTTCTTTTCATTTTCTCACCACATCAGAAATTTCAGAAATCGACTCTATAGATAAATTAACCAAGGAAACAACTAGAAGCTTCCAAGGATCAAATGCAATTTGGAAAAATTACTTTCTTCTAGCTGGGGAAAAGAAAAAGGTTACTTGCCTTGAAATTGTCCTCTTTTCCCTGCAGCCCTTAAATCATTTACCAATGAGACAAGATCTGAAACTTCCTTCTCATCAAACAGTTCCTCATACAATTTTAGCCCATCCACCACATTGACCTTAAAACAAAAATACTGGCTTAGAAGAAGTAGAAACAGTAGGGGGCAAATGAAGCAATAAGTTATCAGTTCATCCAGAATTTCATGAAATACCATCATAAAAATTATAAAGAATTACCATCTTTCCGTCAAACATCTCATTGCCAACAAAAGTTTTGGGACCCCTAGCATTCTGCCTTTCATTCTTATTTTGGAAGGAATGTAAATCATTCTCTAAAAAGATCATTAAAAAAAAAAAAAGAACATTAATATAACAAAACATAGTGAAACTAAATGTTAAACTCAAAGGAATTATTCAAAAAAACTGAAATGGTTGAGCTCAAGTGTTCAACATATAGTGCAGGAGTTGAATCAAAGTTGAAACCACTAAATACACAACCCCAGTTTATTCTCACCCTTCCTAGCTAATAAGAAAGAGAAGATTTTTTAAAATAGATAAGTAAATAAATTTATATAAGTTCAAGTCTTAGCCAAAAAGAATCCAGTAATACATAGAGAAGCTTCCACTTTCAGGACCTTCTAAGAGCTAAAAGCAACCCGTGACCAAAGTAAAAGGATCTACCTTTATAGCTTGATATGCATGCACCATTTTTATCCTCGGTTCCAGGTTCTGTACCTTCAGGTGTAGTTCCCTTTGAACGCCCTGAATTTTTTAAGCTGCTATCAGCATGAGCTTTAGAACCAAAATCTGGGATCAAAGCCCCCCAAAAGAAAAGAATGTAAATCTCACAGCATAGATTGTCAAGTACAATACATAATTACAATGAATGAGTGTCAATTAACTTATTTGAAAAAATTAATTATTAGCCAATGTGGTATAGCAAAGAAAAGCCTTAAAATGAATCAAAAGAACCTTCATCAGGAACAAATGAAAAATCCGTTGGGAGTTAAAATTAAAACCAGGATTATTCCCTAATGAACTGATATAAATGCCACATGCCAAAACACAGTTCTAATGAAATTTAGCAAGTCCCCATTGGGATACTTTACAAGATAAAATTATGTCAAACAAATATTTTGCACAACATGACACTAAAAGTTATTTATCACATTGAGTGCATTCTGATATGTGCATGCAAAACTAATAGCAAATTTGGTATAAACTAATAGCATATTCAGGTCAAAGTAGGAAATAGAGAATGAGATAGCAATTTCCAAATATGAAAGCTTGCTTTAAAATCCTCCAGAACTTAATAGAAAATTTACCAAACAACAAAAGGCCACTTTCTTGTTTCAGATAATATGCCTAATCCAAGAAAGAAGCATATATGGCAACACCATGCTTTTTAATCAAGTAACTAGTTCCAAGGCCAACAATATCAACACCCAAAATTCTTTAGAAATACAAATTTCAATCATTCCCATCACAAACAGATAACCAAACATAACAAGCTACAGAATATAAGGTATCATTCACTAATGAATTCAACCTTCACCCCAAAGAAAGTAAAACATATAAAAAGAAAAAGAAACATGAACCAAGTAGTCACCTTTTTTATCCTCATTGACAGCTGAACCCTTATCCTCCACCTTCCCTACTTCACCAATCGATTTAACTTCCTCACCTTTCCCACTTACTCCCTCATTTCTGTCCGAAACTATGGTAACATTCGAAGTCCCATTACTATCCAACCCAGAATTCTGCACTTCCTTAGCCACCTCTGTCCTATGCCCCTTGAACCCAGTGCCAGATCTTTTAAATTCCTTTCCCCCAACTTTCCCTTGATCATAATGCCTCTGTCTACGTCTCCACACAACCTGTTGAAGCGCGTAGGTGACTTCAGCAACCGAAAAGAATTGCTGCATATGAAGCACGGGGTTCCAATTACATCTCCTTTGCTGAATGCTAGCTATGACGGCTTCATACTCGCCAACATCCCCAACCTCACGCAGATGATGACAAAGGGAGTCAATCATAGCATTGGCTGCTGCGAATTCCCCCCGCAACCAATAGATAAAGCCATCACGCTCATCGGGAAACCATTGCCGGTGATGGAGCTGATGGATCCCTCCTCCTCCAGAACCTCCACCACCACCACCAACGACCCCACCAGAACCACCACCGCCTGCTCCTGCAGCAGCAGGAGCTGGAAACTGCATCTTATCAGATAAAACTACATTTCCCGATGGCGTTGCCATTGAGAAAAACTCCCAAACCAATACAACAAAATACCCAACTACTAAAAAAACATATATAAATTAAAATACCCTTAATCAGATCCAATTAATTTAAATCCCACAAAATCCAACCGGATCACGTAAATCACAAACAGAAAATCAAAAATCAAAAATCAAAACAATTCCGTGAACAAATTTACAAGTGGGTTCCTTTTATTCCCTTCTTTTCTGGGTTTAAGCCGATCTAATAAAAGATTCGCAATGAGAAAAAGAAATGGGTAGCTAAGGAGCAAAAGCAAAGACAAGCAAAAAATGGGAAAATGTGGGTTGGTCTCGTTTAGTCAGATCTATAAAAAAAAAAAAAAATGGGGTCTTTGCTTTTGTTGTGTTGTGTTGTCCGTGTGAAGCTACAGTGAATCAAAACAGTGACGTGAAGATGGGGAGTGCCAAATCAACACCAAAAAAAAAAACCCTTAAAAATTAGAGATTTGGGGTTTGGGTTTTAGGGTATTTTGGGTTAAAAAAAGAAAAAAGGAAGAAGCAAAGGACTTTCTCGTGCCAGGGAGACTGAGAGTGTGACGAAGGTGTAGAGAAAAATGGCTTAATGATCACGCATGCATGTCTTTATGGATCTTAAATGGTGGCTAAAATCCAAACAAACTTCTTCCCATCTCCTTTCTCTCTTATCTTTCTCCTTTTTCTTTTTCTGTTTTTCTTCATTCAAGATTAATAATATTATATATATAATTAATGCTAAAAAGATCATCTTAAAAAAAAAACCTATTGTTTAAAAGCAATCAAATCAATTTAATACACAATTATTAATTCAACCTATAATTTCTGAGCTTAATAATTATAAGAATATTAGTGAAATACGAAAGCTTGGATTTGATTCGATTTCTTTTCTTACCGTCAATATCAATAAATATCACAAAAAATTATTAATTTATTGGTCAAGAAGGATCGTTGTTGGTAAGATTTTCTTTAAGCTGTATATATTTTTAACAAATATTTATTAAATTTAATATTTATTTAATTTAAATAAAAATAAAAATTAAATATTTTATCAATTCAACCTCTGTCCAATTATTAAAATATTGATAATAATTAGTAAGACCCAATTTGCAGCTCCATTAATTTAAAGTTAGTACCAATTCTTAAGCAAACCACCGTTTTGATCCCTTCTGATTTCCTTATATGGATAGCCAAATTTATTAAGGAGAGCAACCGATCTGTTCAACTAAAAGTATCAATAATTAATTAAATTAATTAAATTTATAAAATTTATTAAGTTGACTAATAAAAAATTTAAAATTAAATTAATTAAATTAAACTTAATCGATTTGATTCGATTGGTTTAAATGATTTTGAATATCTTTTTAGTTTTGTCTTTGGGTTCATAGGTTGAATGTATTTGGGTTTTATTATTAGGCTAATAGCAATAAAGTATGTCTTGAGTTTTGGGATTTTGTGTTGAATTATATAAATATCCATTAATTTAATTGATTTGATTAAAAATATTAATAAATGATTAAATCGACTGAATTTATAAAACTGATCGAAATCAATTGAAAAAGAGATTTTAAACTGAATAAATTGAACCGAACAAATTGAATAATGTCGGTTTCGATTTATTCCGTTTTTCAACTTTTTGCTCGCCTTTAAAATTCGAGGCAATAGCTAAGGAGTAAGTACTGGTGTTCGGTTCAAAAAAAATTATTTTATGTTCATTTTTGACCAGTTACTATTTATAATTAATAAAAAATTATAAAAATTATTTTTTATTAATATTTATATATTTTATAATTAAATTTAAATAAAAATAATTTTTAATTATTAAATATCAATTCGGGTTAATCCGACCCAAGTAGGCTAGCCTTCACTGCCCTATTTATAGACAAGTCTAGGAGCATGGAAGTTTCTGGTCAAGTTATAATTCGATTTTTTATTTAAATTTGAATCAAGTTAAATTCAAATTAATTTAAAGTTTATATATTTTTAAAAAATATTTAAAATATTTTGATATTATTATTTATAATTAGATTTAAATTAAAAAATATTTTTATACATAAACAATAAGTTGAGTTGGGCCGACTCAAGTTACAAAAATACTTTATCTTAACCTGATCTATGAACAGATTTATTAAAAAACAACGGTGTTTATGGGCCCGTTAGGATGCCACTCGAATTTTTTGTAATTCCCTTTACTTGATTCATTGACTCATTTTAAAATTAAAAAATTAAAATAGTATTTTATATTTTGTAATAAAATTTAAATAAAATATATTTTTTATTAATTATACAATGATTCGAGCAGGATGGAACCTAAATCATTAATATCATGTTAAATACAATCCAATCCGTGTAGGTCTAATAGTTCGCCCAAAAGAAAAAATATATATATATTTGATTACAATGTTATTAAATGTGTCTATGAATCAAGTCGGAGCAAAAAAAATTTAAATTTTAATAAACCAAGCCCAAATTTAAATTAGCTTAACCAACCAATTTTGACTAAAATTATGATTCATCCAATTAAAAATTATTTTTTTATTAATTTTATATATTTTATAATTAAATTTAAATAAAAATATAATATTTTAATAATTTATATCAGTCTGAGACAAGGAAGAGCAGGCACGAGCGCAGGTCCCCATTACCCTACTCCATATTTGCATTTCAGGACCTACACAGGTTGATGCCCATGTGAAAAACATTGTAACAACTTTAAATTTTATGAAGCAGCAGAATCTTTTAAGGACTCGAGAGATTGAAACTGATGAACCACCTTTTCCCTCTTTCTCTCAGAATCCTAAAAAGACACAATCTTTGCCCTGTTTGTTATCTTTTTAGAAGAAAAAAATGGCTGCTAATTTTATAACGCAATCATCTCTGCTTCAGCCAAAGCCTTCACTTTCTGTTAAAACCCTTCAAAACCCATCTCTGTGTCGCCTATCCAGTCTCTCTTTTTCTCCATTTTTCTTTGGGGATTTTTTTTTTTGGGTTTTCAGAGTAATGAAGGATTTTTTTTCTTTTTTGCAGGAGTTGGTTTTTTGCCAAAAAGAGAACTTGGATTGTTGGAAAAGCATCGTTGGTGTCGGCTGTAACGGACTCAGCCTCTTCAGTTTTGGAGACTAAGAAAGACAGCAAGAATCCCGTTATCGTCATTGACAACTATAGGATAGTTTCACTTACAATCTTTGCCAGGTTTAATTGCATGTTCAAAATTTTGTGTCCTTTTCATTGGCCAATCTTTTGTCTTCTCTTAATTGCCCCGGTTTAAGAATTGGTTCTAGAAATGATGGTTGATTGCTTATAAATCATTAGGAACAACAACAGGAAACAGAATTACTGATTGTCAGGTTAATAGGAAATTTATTGTACTTGTATGTGAAAGAATATATTTTGATAGTTAGAGAAGACTTAATAATTTAATTAAAGTTAAGAAACCCGATTTTAACCAGTTTAATAGGAAGAAAATGTACTTCTTAGATTTCTTTCTTCTTATGAAAGTCAGACAAGATACATACATCTGTATGTATATGGTCTAGAAAAAAATTCTTTAACTATTGAAAGTTTATTGTTTTTGGTATAATTCTAGTTTTTTCTTTGACAGTGAAGGATTCATTTTTCAAATTGGTGCTTCATCATAACTATTTACCTCAACAAAAATGTTGAAACTTTATTATGGCTATGATTGTCAAATGAAAACAAATTTGGTTTGGCGGTATCAGTAAGTCACATGATATGTCAAAATGGATTCCTGCTGAATATTCCTATGTTGCGGTCAGGCCAATTTGGTATCTTTGATATTGGTGGTCAGTCGGTAGCATGGGACAAGTTTTTATATTTATGGTACCATGAATTGGTCAGACGTTACCACCATTGCAATCAAAGGTTTTTTTTTTTTTCCTCCTGACAAGAATTAGCACTGAGAAACCAACTATTAGTGAACAGAGTGACATCTGGCATCCAACGTAGAGGGAATCATCGTTACTTGGCTCTTGTCTTTGTCCTTTTAAGCAGCTGACGTGGTTCATTTGATTGTTGCCGTATGAAAGGAGTAATAAGAGTTAACTAAAGAATTTTCAGAGCTTTAAATATTTTATTCTTCTTTATTCTGAATTTTTTGTTTGATTGATCTCTTAGTCTTTTCTAGGTTGTATTCTTGACTAAAAACAGAATATCCTCGGAATTTGGCTGTAATTTTGTAGTATATGGGAGAGCTTGGATGTAACTACGATGTTTATCAGAATGATGAGTTAACTGTAGAAGAGTTGAAAAGGTAAGAATTAACCTTTTGATTAGTGCAGTATTGTTAATTAATCCACTTGTGTAACATGATGGTAACTCAGGTGGTGAATGGTTATTTGTTAACATATCCCTAAAGATTTTACACAATAAATGACAACTTTTCTTGTTATATTTGTAGGAAAAACCCTAGGGGAGTGCTCATCTCCCCTGGTCCAGGTAATATTTTGCTATATTAACTGAAGCATTAGAATTTGTCTTATTTATGAATGCTATACACTTTGTATCCTTTGTATAGGCACACCTCAAGATTCCAGAATATCATTGCAAACGGTTATGGAACTTGGACCTATTGTACCTTTGTTTGGTGTTTGTATGGGTTTGCATTGCATTGGTGAGGCTTTTGGAGGTGAATGTACTAGGATACCTTAGGTAACTGTTGTTAATTTTAATTCTGAATTTTCTGTATTATCTCAATATTTATTCTAAGAAAGCTAGATCAGACACTAATTCCTAGTTTTGTATGTTTATCATGGAAGCTGGCTGCATGCTGGTCGGATTTTAACATAATCTGTTTGACTTCATTGTGAAATGCAGGAAAGATAGTACGTTGTCCCTATGGTGTTATGCATGGCAAAAGTTCTCGTGTATTATGATGAGAAAGGGGAAGATGGGTTGTTTATTGGATTATCAAAGTATATATTGCCTCTTCTGTCGCGATTTCCTTTTCGAAATTCCTAAAGTGTGCTTGAATAATGCTCCATCTGTGGTCAAATTATCAATGCATTCAAATTTGTTTCTTGAGCTCTCCTTTTACCTTTCGAGTATAAAGATTTCTTAACAACGTTTCTCTCACTAACAAGTTTCAGCTTTTAGATAATTTTGTATGCTTTGTAGGCAAAGTAGTGGATAAGGTTCTATCAAACAAATTTCAAATTCCACTATTTCTTCCAATGCCCCTCAGATGAAACATTCTTGAATCTTCGACAGGTTTTACACCATCTAAGCTTTTTCAATGCCATAGATCTCTGGTTCGACCGTTTTTAAGGGTCAGGAAATCAGTAGAGCTCTATATAGCATGTTATCTTTTGTTGTTCACGCTATACAAAATGAGACACATAATGTGCTAGTTAAATAAATTTGTAGCTAATGATTTCCTAAATCTGTTGTGGCTTTTGAAAATAACTAGAGTTGTGTAAAAGAAAATTTATCTTCGTAAAATCTCCCATTAGCAAAAGGAACGTGAGAAAGTAGAGAAGAAGAAAGGAGTATTTATTAATTACTGAAGTTTATATTTTAACAATTTGTTAACAATGTCATCTTGTGCCCATGTAGACATGAATGCCTTAATTTAGGAAATTATTAGCATTAAAATATTAAATTAGCAACCTGTTTAACGTTAATAATCCAAAATAATTTTAGTAATTTTTGTATATCATTGTCACTGTACTATTAATGTCATATACCTTAAAAAAATGCATGGCCATAAACACTTTTAAATGCCTTCAAGCAACCCTAACGATGCCATCAAGAATCAATAAATTGTTTTAATTTCGGTGTTAATGTGTTCTTGTGTATGCAACATATTTATGAAAAGAAGAAACTGTGCAAACTTGGGCGTTTGCAGCTGTGGTAGAATATGTGCTCTCCAACTAGCTTCTTGGACAAGGTATTTTATAAGCATTACAAAAGGGAAATGCCGGTTGTTTGTGTCTCCTTGTGTCACCTTTATTAGATTCTAAAAACCATGAAAGTTTTGCATTTAATTCAGCATCAAATAACAGCAATGCTTGGAGAGTTCATACTTGATGTAAGATAATTCCTATAATTTTCTGAATTTCACATGCCTCCTATATATAATTCGATTCCATGCTTACCAGTCTGTTGGAGAAAAGAATCTCAACTAGCCTTTATTCTAAAACCTTATGAAGAAGCTTTAGGAAGCCTTTTGACTTCCCTGATTGTTTTATGCTTATTTGCCACTTTGTCTTTTGAATTATTACTATAACCTGTTTGTCTCAGCTATGTTTGATTAGATATGGTTCTTCTGATCCGCTTACTTTTCTTTAAGTTTAGGCTCATCAAATTAACTTTACTTTCATGTATGAATTGATCGAAAACCATAGGGTGTTCAGTTCCATCCGGAGAGCATCATAACCTCTGAAGGAAAAACAATTCATCGTAATTTCATCAAGCTGATAGAGAGAAAAGAGGCGGCAGAATCCCAGAATTAGAGGGCTTGTTCTTCACAGAAAAGACTTCGGTCTTAGATGTCACATATCTGCATAGGCAATTGCCTAGGCATTGCCTGAGATCCTTTCTCCTTTCTCCTTTCTCCTTTCTCCCTTTTCCCTTTTCTTTTGTCGATCATTTAATTTTTCTCGTAGAACTTGAAACTAGGTGGTCTCATGGCATCATTTTAATTATCATATATAATTACAAATGGAGGCGGGATTTTTGTGCAAGATTCATTTACATGTTGTTTCTCACAATCATCCAGTTTTACATGGATCGGTGAGATGAAGGGTTTATATCTTATTTCATATGACACTTTTGGACAAAACCAAATTTACCCTTTACCTTTCCCTGAATGATTTTGGGGTTTGTTTTAGGGTTTATAGCTGGTATTACGTTGCACTTAGCTATATTAATAAAAAAAAATAAAAAAACCCTCTTCTTTAATATCCTTCACTGTTAAGCCAAATGCAGAAAAGGTAGCAGTGAAGCAACACAAGTTTAGCATCTGTAACAATCAAAGATATATTATTATCTGCTTTAAAAGATTGTGAGATGTAGCTTTTTTCCGTGAGTTTTTGCACATGATTTTATATCACTGCTTACGGATAAGTATGAATTATTATGTGGTCTAAAATACTGGCAATGTTTTTGTTTTTCTTTTCGTTTCAATTTTTTATCATTGAGTTTGCAATTCCAGATTCAAGCTTGGCTTTCAAATGGATAAGGAATTGAAGAGCAAGTTGATTCAAAATTTTGTGACCCTTATCATTCACATCATGATTTTGTATAATAATAATAAAAGAGATGGACTGGAGAGGTGTAAATGTGCCACATGGGTCGGATTATATAACTCGAAAATTTTTTAAATTTTTTATTAAAATTTAAATTTGACCAACTTTAATATTTTAAATTATCATTCATAAAAATTCCAATATTAAAAAAATAATTTTATATTAATATTTATATATTTTTATAATAAATTTTAAATATAAATTATTTATTATTTATTATTAAATAATAATTCAAATTAAATCAAAATAATTTGAATTAAAAAAGAAAAAAATCATGTTAAAAGGCTTAGCTTGTATAAGTTGAGCCTAGCCGCCTGATCCATGATAGATCAGACCTATGCCAAGATGGGGTGGAAAGGGGGAAAGAGCTAAAGATTTTCAAGCGAAGGCCTTGCTGTTTCATGGATAAATCCTTTAATTGAATTGAAAGGTCTAATTATTATTTATATAATAAAAATAATTTTTTATTTAAATTTAATTATAAATATTATTTTAAATAGTGAAAAAAGTTTTTGATATAGTTTGAATTTGAATAAAAAAATTCTCGAACCACGTAATTCTTTGAATATAATCATTTTATTTCATTTATTAGTACCTTTTAATATATATTATACGTAGTTCAAGCTCCTGGCCTTTAAATTCTACATTAAATATGCTTTTTTTTCCTCTCATTTTCTGACATTCAATAGATCTTCTTTGAATAATGATTTCACATTTAAAGCTCATACTATCAAAATTTAGTATAAGATTCTAAAATTTTCAATCATAAAATCATCCAAAAAATTTTTAAAAAAAATCGAGTCAAGAGCTTAATTAAACTCTGGGAAGCCAAGTATATAAGATGGTAAAAATTAAGACAACCTCTGGAACTTAGCCTTGTTAGTAGTAAAAAGTCTTTCCAAAGTAAATTATAAGCCTAAAAGCAAATTGAATTTCATAAACTACCATGAAGAACCAAAAAAAAAAAAAAATTACAGATTCTATTAACATTTGGGAAAAGACAAAAAAAAAAGGTAATAATAATAAAGGATGATTGACTTGTTAGAAAAGCATCCAAGTTTTATTTCTTGTTTATTATAAATGCTTTTTAAAAAAAAAAAATAGATTTGGAGAATTCCTTATCATCAAATGTATATCACTTTGATGAATCTTAGAATTTAAGCAACCTTTTTAATTCTCCAATAAAGTTAGCCAATCTCAAAGAAACATAGCAGCTAACGTGTTTTTTTGACAATTTTTGTCCTAAAATTGAGTGTTTTAGAGTTTGGATTTAGACAGAAGATTTCCTGAGATTATAATACATGATACTTTTTGTTGCCTTAACCAATCTTTTAACTTCCACTCATAAATAAACTCTTTATTTAAGTTTTAGCCCAATAATTTAAAATAAAAATTAATATGAGGAACTTCGATAAAATTTAAATTTTTAATTAATATTAAATTAATTTTTTATTTTATTTAAATTAAAATATTAATGATAAATATGAATGTATATTAAGATTTATTTAATTTTATTAAAAATTTTATATATTTAAAAAAAATTTAAAATTATAATTTTATATTTATATTTAAAAATATATTAGATATAAATACGTAAGATAAAAGCAATTTAGTACTCATCCAAAAACGTTACGGTCCAAAGTCACAAAGTGCTGCCGCTGAGCTCCCCAACTTGTCCATCTAACTGACCTTGGATTCCAACTGCCCTTTGACAATACCTCCTCTGAACATCTGACTTCAAAATATATAAATATACTAACAGACATACAGATGACCCCATACTTTGGACATAAATACCAACAATTTCAATTTTGGGTATTTGCTATGTTTCTTTGAATCCCTAAAAATAAAAAATAGAAAAAAAAAAAGAGAACCTATCAGCAAATGAAACTACGAAGTTAATGAAATAGAAAATTGATGAGATTTATTTAATGCTAAAGTATTTTATTGAACCCATGAGGTTGCGTAAGAGATAAATCATCACCAACTTCAACCTGTAAAAGCCAGAGATACAACCATCAATGATAAAAAGGTATGAACTATACACATACCACTCAATAAATTAAATATATATGTGCTCACTCTCCTTCTCTATACACAAAAATTGATGCCCCCAATTAAATCAAACTGAATGGAAAGGAGAGGAAAATAATGGCCCCAACATGATGTAACCGAAATAATTCTAAGCAAGTACTTTTCTTTATTTTTAGATGGAATCAGCAGCCTCGGACCGACTTGCTCGGCTACGGTGATGTCGTTTCCCATGGTGGCGCCTGCCTCCTCCGAACGTGACTGGGTTGAATTTTTTGAGTCTTTCGGCTTCTTGGGGATTGACAACACACTCAGGGGGAGGGACTTTGTATCTGGTTTGGTCATAGCAATAGGAGTATGTCATCTGCTTCCTCCTAAAGCTATCCATCTTGCTCCTTTGTGATGGAGTGATGCTGGTAGAAAGTTGTTCCAAATTTTGGGAGCCGCTGTCACACCTCTTTGATGAAAATTCAATAGGATCAACCGCGCAGCCATGGAGGATCAGGTCGGAGAATTTGGCTACATAAGGAGCATATTTGTAATTGACTCTATATTTGCCACCATTAGTAGCCCAATCAGATCCATCCCATATTGTAGCATACAAAGACATTGGCTTAGAAGGGAAGTCTCCACCCATTGCAGCATTTCTCTTAAACTCTCTAATGGGGATATTGTCTACATAAAATCTGCAAACAAAATCAACAAAAACACGAACAGAATCATAATCATCTCCATAACTGCTGACAATAATCCGTTGATTATTGATTAATAGAACCCCGAACGACAATTCTAGCCTATTCGCCTATACTTTCATCCATTCTCCGCCAAGCAAGCGGACGGTGACAGAACAATTTAGTGATGCTAATAGAAGAAAAACCGGTTGGATGAAACTGCGGGATACCATTACAAGCAAAACCAGAGTTCATATTGTAAGATATATAAACTTCCCAAAATAAGAAACTCCACCCTACATTACAATTGAACCATCACATCAAATAAACAGCACATTCAACACTTTAATCATACAAAATTTCATCAATTAAAAAAATTTTGTTGGTAGAAGCAGAGAAGGAAACTTAAAAAGGATTTTAAACCGATAGAGGAAATAAAAAAAGGAAAGCAACACGACAAGGAATTTTTGAAGCTTACATGATCTGAGAATCAGTCCAGAGAATAGTGTACTGATGGAAATCATCAGCAGGGTCGAACCAAAGATTGTATCTCTCTTCTCTGCCAACACTGGTGCTTCCATTGCCATAAACATTGGTCTGAATCCTCCAATCTTTGCCTCTAATGTTACCCAAGAACTCAAAATCTATTTCATCATGGTTTTTCTCGAATATATCACCATTTGACATCTGCTAATCACAAGAGTATAAAAATCCAAATTCAGGGGATTCTTTTAATCAACCTGTTTTTTATTTTCTTATAAAGCCTTTTTATAGCAAAAATAACGAGATAACTTTAACATGTTCATAGTCATATCCACCTGGATTTTGATCAGATTCTTGGAACAAAAATCTGAAATTTACTGGCTTAAAAAAAAATAAATAAAAGGAGTCTTCAAGACACTATCAAACTCCAATTTGAACCATGAATGGTAAGTCAAGAAAACAATGGCAATCTCATCTAAGTTTCATTAGTTTGATCAGAAATTTAATAAGTATCATACTTGGAAAAAATTGGGATTAATTAACAATAAACTGCAACCATAAGATTAAGTCGACCGTTAGGAAAAACTTCTAACATAATTAATTGTTAGATAAATAGAATAAAAAAAAAGATTAATCAAGAACAGAGATTAACTCACATAGAATGCAACCACAACTCCAGCAGTATAATCAGCGGGTAATTTTATTGAAGCACTGAAGTAACCATGCAAGTAAAGGTCTTGTGACACAAATCCAGACCCTGTTTTAAACCACCACCAAAGTCAAAATAAAATATTTCCTTTTACTGAAACAAAAAAAAAAAAAGAAGAAGAAGAACCCCCTAAAAAAAACGAGGAGAAAAAAAAGGAAACAAACCTGATCTCTCATTCAAAGACAAATGAACAGTTTTACCATCTCTATGGATAACTAGATTATCATCTCCAAACAACTGATTATACCCTTCATCAAACGACAGAATTGGGAGCCTTTTTTCAGACCCAGAAGCAACAACAGAAACCAAAGTCAAAACCAAAAACAAAGAAGAACCCAGATAAGGTAACTTCATGACCATTTTCTTTCCTTTATCTTCTTTGGGTTTTTTTTTTTTTTTTTTATTGGGATATGGTTGTATTTTTAGGCTCTTTCAAAGTAAGAATATATAAGAGGAAGATAAGGAGTATTAAGGAAGAAGAAGAAGAAGAGTAGGAAGAAAGGAATAATCCCTACAGCTACAGGAGGCGATAGAGAGAGCCGAAAAAGGCTGTTGAAATGGAAGACAATTAGCAGGTCATTTTATTGGAGAGTGAGAGGATGTTGAGCTGTTCATAATATGGACAGGTCCTTTTAATTTTATTTTCAATGAATTGTATATTTTTGTATATTATTATCTTATTTTCTTTTATCTCCTTCCATCATCATGTTTTTTTCCCAATTCCATCATTTTCTATCATGTTCTAGACTTAATTTTTTTTTTTGAATTGGAAAATTCATACTAAAATTCATGGGGGTTTTCGTTTCTTTTTTAAAATTCTTTCTGGTTTGGAGAAAGAAGGTTTGAGTCAGAACTGAGAACAGAGTCAGTAGGTTAAACCTTATTACTAACGTGTCCCAGGGAAAAAAATGAACAAAAAAAACTTTTTCTTGTTCTTATTTAGTTTTTGTTTTATTAATTTGTATAATTTAATGTAAATAAACAATTTTATATTAGTATCTTCGAATTAAAAAGAAAAGGAAATTATACATTGTGATTTTGCTTTTAAAGTTTTGGGTATTTCTCTTTCTTTTTCTTTCTTATTCTATTTATTTTTTTCATTTCAAAAAATCTCTTTCCAAGACCCACTTATCTCAATCTTTTGCAAGACTAATTTTAATGGTGTTTAAAAATTCCCACTTGCATGCTTTGAAAATGAAGGATGAAATACTGATTTATTTTAATTTTTATTTGAATCCACTAAGCCAAAGAAAAAAAATTCATGATTATGCTTGAATCTATTAATATAATTTATAAAAATCTTAAATTAGAGAGTGATTTTCTTGTCTTTTGCTTTTAGATAAGGAATAAAAGCATAATATTTATCTCATAAAAAATGAATAAAACTTATATTACATTGTTTTTTCTAATTCAAAACAATTAAATTTTTAATTACTCCCATATTACATTTACACAATACATGAAAATAAATTATTTAAAAAAAAACATTTCATTTCAATTTTTTTTTATATTTAATGTGCCTCTTGATTGAATTTTTGAAATTTCAATAGTTGAAGAGAAGAACTTTTTATAAGAAATACAAGGTTCTTGTGATGCATTTAAATTCAAAAACTACACATCATATTTTTTTTATGGAAATATTAAGTTGAGTGAGTTTCATATTTAGAATTAATCCTTATGATAAGAGTTACTTCATGTATATTTTAGACGGTTTTTCAACTTTATCCCATATATTGCTATGGAGATGGGTTCAACTTTATCCCAAATTAACTTCGTGGTTGAAATATTAATGTTTAAATTTATCCCAAACGCACATGTAGTAAGATTGATCCTTACCTTTATCTTCAAAATACTCCATTAAATATGAAAAAAAAAAACATTGAATTAATATTTATGTTGGGTATCCAAAGATGAATTTAGTTATTAGAGTTTTAGGTATCAGTTCTTAATTCTTATACTTATTCTAATATAAATAAAAATTAAAAATTAATATATATATGTATTAAATATGTCATATAATTGTGTTTAAAAGCTTTATGTTATTATAATTTTCAATGTTCCAACACTAGTTCCATTTAGATTCCCATTGATTTCATATAAATTCAGGAATTAAAGAGTAGTTGGCTAAATTGTCAATACTTAGTAGCACATGATACAAATATAGTAATTATTGTTTTGCAAGGCTGCCTTTTTTTCCCCTCCTTTTCAGATCATGGGATTGAAAGACATCTAATATTATAATTATTTTATTAATCTTATTCTTACTAAGAAATATTTTGATTAAAGATGTGGAATCAGATTCAAAATTATTATTATTATTATTATTATTATTTTGCTTTAAAGTATTGGCAAGAATCAACTTCTTAAATACAATTATTTGGTCACTTTATCCCTCCTCCAAGGCTTCCAAAGCTTGAAAATTAAAACTTTGAAGTTTTCAAAGAGGGATAAAGTGCCAAAATTTATAATAATAAAAAGTAAAGGATTAAAAAAAAAAAAAAGAAGAAGAAGCGGACAAAGACAATAGTGGGCAATGCATGTAAAATGTAAATCATTAGGGGTAAAATAATGATTATACGTACTTTTTGGGGCCAAAAAGAGGTTCTCCTTTTAATATTTAAATACAAGAAAATGAAAAATAGATCAAACTACAAATTATGACTGGCAATTGATGCTACTGTTAAAAAATAATTAAAGCGGCGAGATTTTTTATTATCAATTTAGCTATAATAAATTTAATTATTAAATAAAAATTACATATATTGAATATTTAATAAAATGAGCATTTAATTAAAGTATTTTTAGTAATTTAATACAAATTTTACTAATTAAATTTAACCACTCAAAAAATAATTGATTTAAATTATATGTTAAAATGAATAAATTATCAATTTTTGATTTAGCGAACTAGTTTTCAACGCTGAACGCTGCCTTGCCTGAGAAACCGCCAATGCACCGCCCCGCGTCACACGATTCCGAAAGTACCCTTCAGTGGCCCACAAATATACTGATTTGCCCTAAACTACGACTTTGAATGGCGTATTCCGCAAATTCATGGGACCAGTTGAGGGCAATTATGGAACAAAAAAACAAAAAGTGAAAGGGCCGCCGCTGCCGCTGCCGCTGCCTCCGCGTCCGCTTAATGCCCTAATCAAAAACAAGAATCGCGTGGGGCCCCAGCGTTTCCGTAATTCGGCGTACCACGTAGCGAAAATTGAATGGCTTAAAAATTAAAAATCGGCGAAGCGACGCGTATTCCCAATCAAATCAACGGTCGAAAGTTTGTTCTTTAGTGTTTTTCCCCTGATTTTTTTCGGCAATAAAAAAGAAAGTGAATGCATTTACTGTACAGCTGGCACTGGACCGTTTCTTAACTAACGCCACCAGGGTTCTATTAATCGAAGTTAGCCGATTTTTACGTGCTAATTCAGTTTAATTGGAAATGAAAATTTTAGGGTAAAGTCAATGAGGTAGGATGTTTTTTTTTTTTTACTTTATAGTGCTTTGATTTAATGTTTAACAACTAAGTGAAAATCAAATGCAATACTTTTCTAGTGGGGTTGGGGGGCAAATCCTATTTGGTTATTGAATTCATCATAAAAGAGAAGGAAATTTGAGGAATTATATGTTTTTCTTAGATTTCAAACCATTTTAACATAATCTAATAATTAAAAGTTGGTAATGATTAAAGGCATCTATAGATTAAGTTGGATCATATTTAAGTATAATATCAACACAATTTATATTTATTTAAATTTAACCCAAAATAAAGATAAATGTCTCAAATTCTTTTCAAATTCGTTCATATTTTTTAAATAGATAACTCAAATCTAATCAAACTCGCTTTAAATTTTAGAAGTATTTTTTTATTTAATCTTAGTAATTTAATATTTTTATTTTGCTAAATTTAAATAATTAATAATTTAACATAATTTTTAATGTTTGTATTATAATATTATATATTTATTTTCATATAATATAAAAATAATATATATAATATAATTAAAAAATAAGTTAGACCGACCAAGTTTAGGCTTCGAATACTAAAGCTAAGACTTAGTCTACTTTTTAAATAGTTCCCTTTTTTTTTTCAAAGTTAATTTTTTAAGTTTAATATATATTTTTGTC
Source organism: Adansonia rubrostipa (assembly GCA_038381775.1). NCBI lineage: Eukaryota > Viridiplantae > Streptophyta > Magnoliopsida > Malvales > Malvaceae > Adansonia > Adansonia rubrostipa. The sequence goes on along the minus strand of JBBYHM010000011.1, from coordinate 2,132,436 downwards.
TAACTTCTTTCAAATATCAATAGATTTTAGAGTTAGGACATATCCGTGACACATGGACAAGTTTACTAATAAGTATTCTAAGAACATTCCCTAAGATTATTATAAAAAGTATATATTTACCTAATGCATTGAAAAATATGAAAAGTTATCAATTAGTATTACATTTTTTATACAATATTATTATTATATATAGTAAATGAATTTTGCAAATAAATACATTGAGGACAATCTTTAATGTTACAATATAAGGTAAGTTATTATATTTAATGCATTAAAATTCATCAAAAGTAATTATTAATTATTATATTCGATATATTTGATTCATGACAATAAATTTAGTTACCTGCCTTAACAAATAGGAAAGATTAATAGATAGATATGTGCATTGATTAAGGTTCCAAAAATAAAGAAAATGTTATATTATAGTAGTTGTTCTTGAATTCTTTAAAAATGATTTATTAAATATAAAAAATTTTTAAAATTAAAAATTTAAAGTTTCTATCACTTGTTTATAGATACACCCTAAACGAACTCTTAATAATATTAAAGATAATGCATCAAAATTTTAACCATTGAAGAGTTTGCTAAGACATTATTTCTTGTGGAGGAACTACGTCTCTTTCTCTACACATATAAATTTTCATTAGTTTATAAGAAAATTATGGCAGTATATTATTTTCATTTTACAAATAATTTTTAGATATGAGTTTCTTGCTAATTCAGTTGCATGCCCTTCCAGTACTGCACAGTTATGGGGTTTGTCTGTAAGGAGACGTGAAATCCCGTCTCCTTCCACGTCAGCACCTACTAGCCGTTGGACTTTTGCAGACAGAGATTTAATAAATTCATGCCCAAAAAAAAATTTTCCCATTTGAAATTTCCATCGCCAAAAAAGGAAAAAAAAAACAAAAAGGAGGAAGAAAGAATTACAGCGCAATTTATGGGCATGCAATCGCTGCTTGTCCCATTAGAATTTACATTTACACCCCGACATAAACGCCGTTAATCAAGGGGTCAATTCATGACGATGATCATTCAATTCCCCCGTCGAAGCCGACTTGGCTTCCGGCCAAAAAGAACTCGTCTCGATTCTAAAGCGCCCTTAACGTTCGTCGACAACGGCGTCACCTATTCCTTTCGCTCCATTTTTTTCACGCGCATGTTAGATTTTGAATGTAAATTTTTCCTTAACATGCACCGAAGCTGAATAACTCGATTTGAGATTTTATTTTTATTTTTATATTTATATTATTTTTACTGCATGGGGATCCATCATCCAACGCTAGATCCCAAGCCAGGCCAAAGGTGCATGGGGATATGATGTTGATGCATGCCGCTGCTCCTGCCTCCCCACGTTGGATGCCATGCACTTAAGCCTAAAGTTTACCAGTTTTCCGCAATGAAGATCCCAAGTAATTAGACCTTTCTCTAGCCGATCACAGCCCTTGGTCTCTTGCCTATTTTTGGAAATGTCAGTCATGTTTTCCCATGTGGGTAATCTTTCCTGATTCTTTTGCAAGGATTTCAATCCAACCATTGTGTTATGATCTCTAACAATTTTATTAACAATGACACTTGTTAACATTAATTAAATTATTATATATAATATTTTCAATATTAAAAATAATATTTAATTTCACATTCAAAATTATTTAAAAAGTTAAATTTAACTAACAATTTATATAAAAAAAAAGGAAAAATAGAGGATAAAACCTACTAATATTGAACTTGTCGGTGTCTTGATGGAGTTGGTGAGCTTGTGAAATTAACAAACGAACTATGACTCTGACTATAAAAACAAGAGAGGTCAAAAAGACATTAAAATTTAATTTTTAAGATGCGTTTCGATGCTTATTCTTTTATATTGGTAACAAAAATGTATATTGTGTTGAGAGTTGAAAATGAGAGATATCAAAAATGTAAAAAATCAAAGTACTAGTAGACAGAACAACAACGTAGAGCATCGGACTCACGGGGAAGCAAGATGAATACCCACCATGACTGATTCAACGAGACAATGTTGTCCAAATTGCACGTGGATAATCACGTGAGAGCCAGTAATAAACATCAACTGACATAGGCATTTTAGTCATAAAAAATATTTTAGAACTGGGGGACAGGACACAGGAGATTCGGTTCCTTGCCTCCTCCAATGTCCAAAGAAAAAAAATAAAGAAAATGCTCTGCTTTAAGCTTTCTTGAAGCCTGAGGGGATGTTTGTCTACCCTACATACACTCATGCATTCTAAATTCATCTAGTACCCTACATACAATTTAATTTCGAATAATCAATGAAGAGTTGGCTCCATTTCTTTATTTGTTCTGTTCCATGATGATAAAATTTATTAAATCTTATAAAAGTTTAAGGCCTCAATTCTTAACAAGGCATGAATGTTTTAAGCCATGAATTGATTTTGGGTCAAAATCTATTGGATGAGTCTTTTTCATCACATTGTAGCTCATTAATGAACCGAATATATATATTTTTTCCTTTTTTTTCGTACCCCTTTCTATTGAATTGACCTAAATCGTTGAACAAAATTGACATTTAATTTTTTTTAATTGTTGAATCATATACTTATATGCAACAATAAGAGATCTTAGCAAGTGGTGCTATCCATAACGTAACCCTTTTGTAAGACAAAAAGAGAGATTGTATATTTGACATTATCAGAGATAAAATAAGCTATTAATGTATCGAATTATTTATTATTCAAAGAAAAGAATAAAAACTAAAATTAAAATAAGCTTTAAAAGCTACTGATATCAACATCCCAATTCCGATGCTTGATGTTACTATGTAAATGTAACAGTTATTTGTCGTTAAAATAAAGAAAAGAATTATGTGAGTTCACAATATATATTTTTAGTATTTTTAGCATATCACCAATTTGAAAAACATATCTTTTCCTATTTATACTTGTCTGGAATTTTCAATGTGAAAGACTTTTAATTTGTCCATTGTGAGGGAACCTTTCGATCCCATCATTTGTTTTTTTATGAATTTTTTTCTCTTTTTCGGCCCATTGAAAATTAGATTAAATGTTTTTCTTTCAGTGCAAGTTTTGAGGTTATGTCCCATTGAGACATGACACTAATAAAGTGTGGTGGTTAAGCAAATTGTCTCAACTGTTTTTGCCTTCATGTGATTGTAATATATAAAACCAATGGCTTACAACTATAGCAGTATCCTATACTTTCCTTAACAATTTGTTTCTTAAGCAACGATGCCTAAATATGTACAAACTAAATATTATGTGTTCCACCCATCTATTTTATTTCTATTTTCATGAATAATATTTATACCTGATAACATTAGACACTATAAAATTATGACATGAAAAAAATTATTAAAGCTAAGTAAAATTTTACAAGGAAAAAGAATATTCATTAGTAATTGACCCGTGAAGACAATGCATCATCTATATTTTAACCAAGTATTAAGGATTGCAGAAACAAAAGGATTTTTTTTTTTTAATTCTTAACTAAATTGATCACTAACAGTCAAAAGAAAGAGAATTTTTTATCAAGAAACGGTCAAAATATTATGCTTGGACTATTACCAATGTCTTGTTTCCCCTATTTAATTATTGCAACATGGATGCAAAACCCATATATATAAATATATATTAGTATATGTTAACTAAAGTTGATGACCATAATTGCTCCTAAAAAAATTTTAAAAATATATATGTTATAGCTATTGTTCATTTTATAATGCTTAACTTTAGGTTATGAGTGGCTATAAATTCTCTTTTTTTTCTAATATGATGACAGGAAAATTAAGGACAAAAAAAATAAATATTATATAAATGGAATTGCATGTATATTAATATAAAGAGATTCAATTGAAGCTAGCAAAAAAGGGGCAAAAGAAAAACATTATAAATCTCTCTGCTAAGTGATGGTGTTTCATATTTATTTATAACAAGTACTCTAGCCACTAAATTTTATGAAAATTTGGGTCTATTTTTTTTATTGGTAGGTCTATTTTACATAATTTATTCTCGACATATCAAACCACATAAGAGAATTAATGCTAACTCATATGCTTTCCTTTCTCTCTATTTTAATTTCCCCCTCTCAACCATAAGATACATGCATATGGATTATTGACATTATTCAATTCTCCATTGCTTATATGTCAAGATACATATGATCTTATCATTGGACATACTTTGGGTGTTATTTATTAAAAAAAAAGTTAAAGTGATATATCAATATAAACAAGGAGCATCTCTTTCAACTTATATGGATTATCAATTTGATTGCTAATAATTCCTTTATTTTGTACTTTTTTTTAATAATGTATGCATATAATAAGTGAATAAAAGAGGGAAAAGAATTATGTTTTATCGTGTGATTTAAATTGAAAATAATAAACAATCGAATATTTTTAATCTTTTTTGTACATTTTCATTTTGTGCTTAAAATCAAAGTTTGAAAGATTATTCAGCTTGTGGGTATGAAATTAATTTTTAAAAGGATCCAACGATAAAAGCCAAACCCTAAAGGTAGAGGAATTTATCGATTTAGTTGAGTCAAATCCTTCGATAGATATTTAATTATTTGCATGTTATTATAATATTTTAAATGACATTTATATATACATTTTACGAGAAAGTTTAGATTAAAAGCAAGTGCACTTAGTCTTGTCTCTTCACATTTGTAAAATGTAAACTCACATATTAGCAATTGTTTTGCTAAGCATATTGTAATCACATTTGAGGTGAACAACCAACGGAACACAAGAAAAAATTGGTGCATGAAATTGGCCAAAACTTGGTCCCTTAAAAAAAGGAATAAAAAAAGTGGGGACCCATTTATTGTAGTTGTCATATTGAGTAATTTGTAGCAAAATTACAAACAAAAAGTACCACAATTGCTTTTGATTTTCTGGCAGGAATTGACAAATGAGTCCGTTTGGAATAGTAGGGGAATTCACAATTTGGGATAAGCGGAGGTTCCATTGAGAATTTGAGAGAGTTCGTATATATAGATAAGATGGAATATGGAGAGTACGTGCACATTGTATGGCTGCCGCAGGAATGCTTGAGGACATATATTTCCATAGGTTAAGTAGTTACTCGAAACTTTATTTTTTTTTTTTACTTTAAATTTAAACTGAAATTGAGTTAGTTTAAACATTTAAACCACACTTAAAAATAATAAAATATTTTTAATATTTTATATTAATATTAATATTTTTATAATTAAATTTAAATAAAATTTTTTTATTATTAAATAACAATTTAAATTAATTTGAATTAAAAAAATTTATCTAAAATTAAATTATAAGAATCAAGTTTATCAAATCAGATAGAATAATTCAATCTTTAAAAAATCTATTTGGGAAGCCTAGAAAAAGGCCTCGAGCTTGAGCAAATTGAAGAGGAATCAGGGTCCCACACATGAAATAGTGGTGGGAAATAGGATAGAGCCATGGTCGAGGGATTGGCAACTTGGCATTGTTAGGCTTTTGGCCTTTGGAGAATCAATGGGGTTGAATTGAATCAAAAGCAATTGATTTGAGTTTGAAACGTATGTGATGGAAAGTGTTGGGCGTTTGGTCTGATCCCATGATTGCACAGCCCAGGCCGCCCCTCCACCATTTGACACTTTGCCAACGCTCAAAACTTCCCCATCATTTAATTGTGCTTATTCCCATGTTGTTTTCATCATATACATTATAATGCATATTCTTCTATCTTCACCCTATTTTTAAACATCAAAAGTAAAATTGAAAGTTCCAATTTAAAGAAAAAATACTTAGAAAAAGAAATAAATCATTAAAAAAAAAAAGCCTTTGTCTATCACTATAGAATAAGAAATTTTTAGGATGAGAAAAGAAGATAAAAAATTTGATGATGAATGTCTTCTTTAATTTAATAGTATTGAAATGAATATCGTTTTTAAAATTTTTTAGAAGTATAGTTTTAGAAGATAATTGCTAAAGAAGATTTTTTTTTAATTTCTAAAATTTTTAAGAATGATTTTTCATTTCTTGAAAACAATAATTGTTCATCCTCAATTTTCCTAAATTTTGTACTTTATTTGAGAAAAGACATGAATCCACTAATTAGAAATATTTTAATTATAAATTGGTAAAGATCATTCTTCTTGACATAAATGATTTTGGGTTGGAATGTCACGTGTAGATTTTCTTAACAATCAAGAGAATACTCTGTTCAACACATGTTGTTAACATCTCTTTTACTACGTTGTTGTGCTAATTATTTTGTTACTGAACATGTTAATTTTCTCACTCAAATGTATAGAGCTTGTGAATTTTCCAGGCAATTTCCTCTTTTGTTTTCAGTTAACTTTCTATTAAGTTTGATTTGGTAAAGACTTGGAATAGAAGTTCTTTAGATGTTTTCATTTTTTAAAGTTCAATCTTTAAAAAATTGGGAAAATTGAAAATTATGCATATATATATATATATATATATTTCCATTTCAAGTCTTTTTCTTGCATAACTGTAATATATATACACCTGGAAATCAAATGCATATATCATCCAGCCTTGATAAATTTTGTCATGACTGAAAAGTTTAAAAAACTAGTTTTGGGCACATATCTAATATCTATTAAGGACCATGGATTTCAAATACTCTAATTCATTTGGATCCCTAAGAAAATTTATGACCACAAATCATGAAGTTTTATTCTGAGTGTCGATAGGTGACAGGTTTAATTCAGTCATAAACTCGTACAACAGCATATAAAAAAGGAAAAAAAAAAAAAGAGATAAAAACAAAATCAATTGGTCAAAATCATCTTAGAATTGTAGAGGGCACGTCCAATGTGGGCCAACGCCGCCAAAGGATTCAAATGCGAGGAGGAAAAAAAATTGTATGAATCTGAATTCTGTGTATGTCTTGATATTCTGGGTATTTTTTTTACGTGTACAAGATTTTCGGGAATTGTCCAAATCATGTACACGGCCATGGGTCATTTTTGGCATAAACAAAGCCTCGAATAGACGGCTATTATAATTTAATCAATAAAAAATATTTTTATATAAATTTAATTATAAAAATATTTTTTAATTATTTTAATAAATTTTAAATAATAAAATATTTTTAAATTTGATAAAAATTTAAATTAAACTTAAATTAATTAATTTTTTTAACTATTTAGACATAATATAACATAATTCAAATCGGGAATAATTTTAACCCAAGTTAAAAAAAGGGTAGAGCTCAAGAATCGTATTCAATTAGTATGTTGGTTAGGTCTTCATCACACATCATGGAGGTTGGGAATGGGGCAGCTAAATGGATAACACCATTCTCTTCCCATGATTGATTCTTTTTTTTTTCCCTAAATCTAGAACGTGCAGTGATCAAACAAAATGATATATATAATTTCAAAAGAAACATGAATTTTTTGTGGGGTTCTTTCTATTTGATCTCTTTATGTGAATTAGAATGATGGAGATTTAAGGAAAATTAGATCAGAGGGATGGAGATTTAAGGAAAATTAGGAAAAGAAAATGGGAGGTTAGTAATGGACACAATTAATAGAGTTGGGATGATAATTGAGATTTGAAGATAAATGCAGCAATTGATGTTTGACAAAAACCAATCACCCACTTAGAAAAGACTACACAAAATCCATAATTATTTGGTGTTATGATGGCAAACAATAAATATTTATATAGATATATTTTTATTAATTTTCTTTTTTTCCCGAAATATCATTTTTTTTCTTCAAGCTTCTAATTTTTTTATATCTATAAATTTTCACTCAATGGAATCATTAATTTGGGTAATTATTTTCCAGTTCACAATCAAAATCTTTTCATGTAGAATTAAAAATATACGATTCTTGGTGATTATTGAGGCACCATTGTTTTTAACAGTGAGACTGTGCACATTTTAATTAATATATATATTCAGAAAACTAATGCAGCCATATCACTTTTGGCAATATAAATTATAAATTATCAAAGTATTAAACTCAAAGGGTAACTATTAGGTACCATAATACATTTTCTATTACCGTCCACTTGCTTAAATGCTTCGTCATGTATAGACAAAATCATTGGAAATTGGCAATTTTTTAGACGATTTTCTATGCATCAAAACCTGCAAACAAACGAAATGTATTGAGCTTAAAATCAAGAGCAAGTTTGCTTTGCAAGATAACACTCTACCAATGTTAAATTAATTACAGAAAGTTCAGTTTTTATATTATTTGGGATAAATATAGAAATCAAAGGGTTGGAGGGGGGAAGTCATAAAAAAAATGGGGCCAAAATAGAAAGAAAATGAAGACCATGGAAACATTATCTTTATAAGTAGTTTTATTTTAAATTTAAATCTTAAACCACTAATTCATAAAATAAATTTAAATTTTAAATTTTAATATTCATAATTTTTTTAATTTTTTCGAATTGTGGCACCTTTTATAAAATAAAATAAAATAAATGATGCCTCTCAAAGCTAATAAAAAAGAAATGCTTATCTGACAACCACTATATACTGTGATGATATCATTTGGTAATCCCATTATTAAAAAAAATAAAATAAAAAGTAATGATGGCAGAAAACAACCAACAACCTTGAAAATTTTAATCTTTGAGAAGAGGGGGAGAACCTCAAAGTCCAATGCTTGCATCAATGATAGAAAACCCTTTTCTTTATAATTTTCTCTCGCTCACCGATCAGGTCCATCATGATTCTCCATATCTCGAAATAGTCCAGGGAAAGGAATGGATTGTTACAGAGATTCATAGAGGAGAAAATAAGCCTGGAAATTACCAAGAGCAAGAAATTGTAAATTATATAAACAACTGCTCAGATTTCAATCCTGACAAATGAGTTTCCTATAGTTTGAAGCTTTTTGGGGTGGTCCTGAATGTCAAGCCAAAATGCATGCAAACTCATAGTTGAAAGAATAATTGATTTGCCTTTTTTATTTGTGAAGTGAGTCCTGGAGAATAATGGAAAATGCCAGCATGCTTTTCGTTGTTAGAGCCAAAAGTGAGTTATGGCGATATTATTATTTACTGCAATTGCTAGCTAGGCTGGTGAAGTAGGGTTTTGTTGCAATGAATGAGGTTTTAGGAACATTATTGCAGAACTTAATGCTTTTTTTCTAGGCCTAGGAAACATTGTCCATAGATTCTATCCAAACTATAACCATCTGGTTCAAATTCGAACCTCTCATTTAAGTAAATCATTGTTTAGTCATATTTCCCATGATCATGCTTTTCTGCTCTGAGTAATTAACTGATTACCCTCTTCACGATAGTGGCTAGAATTTCTTCAAGATTTTCTCTCTTGAGCCAAAGGCAAGATTGTTCTTTGAAGGTATATTACATCAGCCTATATAATTTGGGCTTTAGCATGTTCTAATTAATTTTTATATGATGTCATAAACTTAAACATTAATCATGAATCACAATAGCTTAAATATAGGTTGAATATAAAGATCACGGTGTAAAATGAATCATGAAATTTTGTATCTAATAAAAGACTGCATAAAGGCCAAATCGAAAAATTTTAAAAACATTTGAGTCATTACTCTGAGAAAAAAACTGTCTACATTCATTTCTAACATAATTATAGTGGTTACAAAATTTTTTTTTTTTCAAAATGCCCCAACAAAGTCCAAAACCAAGTGGTGTAAATGTCAAACATAGAATCTATTAAGTCAAAATACTTAACAAAAAATGTTTTTGATACATAGACCCTTTCAAATAAAAACACATATATTTAAAACAAAAATGAAAAGATTTCTTCTTCAGTCTGGCCATAGATTTGAATTAGATCAAATTTCAAATAAATTTTTTAATATGAATGGATTTAAATTTTTATTTAAATAATAAAAATTTTTATTTTTTATATTTTAATATATTTTAAATAGTAAAAAAACTTTCGAATTTGATTCCTAAGACGAAACTGGACAAACAAAAAATTTTATTCGTGCCTAGATCCAATCTAACCTAATCCATAGATAGGAGTGAGCATAAGTCGGTTCAAACCGACTTAACCGACTTAACCAATGAAATTTGGTTAATTCGGTTCGATGGTTATATCGGTTTATTCGGTTAATTCGGTCGGTTATCGGTTAGTAAAATTATTAACCTAATTAACCGAATTAACTGAACTTTTAATATTTAAATTTAATAACTATATATTTATATATATTAATAGCCCAATTAAACCCATTCCCAATCCAAATATACAACCATTAGCCCAAGACCCAATAAACTGATTTGACCGAACTAACCGACCAAACCGATCGAAATTTAGTCGGTTCGATTAATTCGGTTATGGTTAAAAATATCGATCGGTTCGATCGATTCTTCTAGCTAAGTCGATTAATTTAGTTTAAAATTTTTTTTGATCGAACTAACCGAATGCTCACCCTTATTCATAGATATCTCAGGCTACAAATTATGTAGGGTGAAAAAAATGAAAACCCTAGTATGGGCCATTTTACTAGTACTTAAGTGGGCTAGCCTGGTCAGGGCTTCAATCCGAGGCCTATGTAAGAAATTGTTTCACATTTGTTTTTTATGTCAAAGGAAAATGAAAGGAAAAGGTCAAGTTACCGATCTGGGATATACTTATGCCTGCAACATCAGCAAAAAGATGTGAACTAACAAAAGTAGGTGGTGAATCATAAACAACAAAATTTTGTTGCTGCATTAATCCATATTTGGCTGTTATAACTGCACACATGTTACCTGTTCTATAGGTATGGTGCAGATAACAACGTGTCGAGCTGTCCCTTGCCTGTATAGTCACTATGTTGGCTAACTATAGTTGAGTCCTTTCTAGGTATTCGCCCTTTATCAAAATCTTTAATACCATCTAAACTTTGATTAGCTTCTTTTAACGAAGGAGAAACATTCGACGATTGGTTCCCATCATTAGATTATTTGAATAGGGTATTCCTGTAGAAAGAATCGGATAAAGACATACTTTGGTAAGGAAAGCCTGTTGTATTGTTAAAATTGGTGGATAGAGTAATTGGATCAGGCCCATTCTCCTTAACTTCTTGAATAACGAAACGTTTATTAAATGTACAGATATTAGTAGTGGCAGACTCATCTTTGTTAGCACTTAATGCTAAACGAACTAATATTATCCTCCAACTGCATACATTGACCTCTAGGCATCTGCTACTTTCGCTGGCTCGTTATCTGTCCTTTTCCATTGCCATTAATTAGTATTTCAATCTTCTTGGAGGAAAGTGTTGCAAGGGTGTGTTATTCCGGAGAGAATCAGATAAAGAGATACTTTGGTGGGATTTAGGTTCGCCTATTGTATTACTAAAAATTAGTGGGAAGAGTAATTGGATCAGGCCCATTGTCTTTAAACGTTGCAGAGACCATGGATTAAAACGTGAATCCATCTTAAGTTAAAAATCAGATATCTAATTAATTTGATACGCTATATAAAATTCAGTATAAGTTGAATTAGCAAGAAATTGATTTAATCAATAAAAAAAATATAATAAGTTAGTTTTATTTTTTTTTAATTTTTATATAAATGATAAATTTTAAATATTTAATTTTTTAAATATATTAAAAATTATATCAATAAATTACATATATTTTTTAATTATTTATTTATTTTAGTTAATATTAATGTAATATTAAAATTATTTTAAAATATTTAAAAATTTGATTATGATGAATCATCTAATTTAATTAATTAAACTGAAAATTTAAAATATAATAATAATGAATTTAAATTTCAGTCCGATATTTTTAACTTTGGGAGAGATACTGGTGGTGGCGGACTCATTAGCATTAAATGCCAAGCGAACCCATAATATCGGCTACCTGCATTTCTTGTCCTGTAGACTGAATTTTCTGGTGCCTTCTAATCTCACCTATTCCATCGCCCCTAGTCAGTAGTTCAATCTTAACTACTTGGACAAGAAAGCTTGCCCAATACCCATTTTTTTTCTTTTAATACTATAATAATATTATTAATTTTGCAAATGAAGTGAATTAGTTTTATGTTATAAAATTTGTTTTAGCTGTAAATTAATATTTTATTCGCTGTTATTTTTATTTTTGTTTAAATACTTTTTTTCTCAATATTTTGCAAGTCTAGGTTATGTTCATATCTATACAATTCGTTTAACTCTTCTAGTAGGCATGTATAATACTAAATACTAGAACTGAGGATGCTTTGCCATAGTTCGAAGTTTTCCTAAATTGAAGTTCCAAAACCCAGCAACAAGCAATCAAAAGGCTGTTGATTCCTCCTTTAGTTTGATTCCTCCTTTAGTTTGTTCTTTTTCAAAAGAAACCTGCCAGTTTAACCGGATTTATGTAATTAATATACATATTTAAGCCCTCTTCCTTTGTTTCTGTCATGTGATCGATCCAACTCATTCAGTTTCAATCACCATGCCTTCGAGCAACGTAGTAGACGCGCAAGGACTTTATCGAGTTTCAGCCTCTCGTCTAACGATTTTGGCTCACTTGTTTGGGATCTTGACTTTCATCCTCATGCTGGTTTGGTTGCTCCATTATCGTGGCGGTATCCAATATGATTCTTATGATGGTTTTCGCGTTTTTAATGTAAGGAAAACGAAAATTATATATATATTATTAATGATTCTAAAGTTATATTACTCTAATTTTTTATTTTTTTTAGATTAATATTTGTATATACAAAAATATGAGTATCATCCTTTTAAAATCTTAACGTATATATAAAAAATTTTAAAAAATAAAATATATTTATATCTGATATTCACTTATAAATTAAAATAATTTATATTTTAAAATTATAGTTATTGTCCTTTGTCATGGCAGGTTCACCCATTTCTTATGTTCTGTGGATTCATATTTCTGTCTGGTGAAGGTAATTTAGCAATATTTATGAAAATCAATCAAATTTTGGACCAAAGTTTTTTTTCCCCTAATTAACAAGTAGTTTTAAATGTAAAAACATGCAGCCATGATGGTGTACAAGACAGTTCAAGCACAACGTACTGTGCAGAAGGTAACCCACATGATGCTTCAGCTTGGGGCTTTTGTGCTTGGTGTTGTTGGAATTTCAGCTGTTTTCAAGTTCCATGATATGGCCAACATAGAACATCTTTACAGTTTGCATTCATGGATTGGGATCTCCACTATTTCTTTGTTTGCATTGCAGGTATTTCAATTCAGCTACTACCAACTTAAATTTCCTACAATTTTTAATGCAATCGGGCATCCACAGGCTATAATTTTGTTTCTGAGTATTTATACCATGACAAAAATTGCTTCTTAAGTAAGCAAAATTTGTTCACTAGGACTTTGTTTGGCTAACATTAATTAGCTGAAATTGTTATAATTTGATTTAAAAAAAAAAAAACTTGGGCTTGGTGCAGTGGTTAGTAGGGTTGATCACATTTATGTTCAAACAATCGGAGATGACAAAGAGAAGCCTACTTCCATGGCACATTTGTGGTGGCAGGACGTTGTTATACATGTCGATCGCCGCTGCTCTCACTGGCTTGATTGAGAAAGCAACCTTCATCGGCCTCCGACATAGCCGTGAAGCTCGTTTGCTCAATTTCCTGGGACTGTCTGTCATCTTGTTCGGCATATTTGTTGATCTCAGTGTTGCTCTTGCCCGTTATATCTGATCATAGTTTTAAACCATCTTAATTTTTATATATACATATATATATATATATATATATATATTCACATGGGTTTCAGTTTGTGATTTTCATTCTGATTTCTTTTTCTTTCTTATCTTTCTTTTTTTTTTTTTTTTTTGGTGAATTTGTATTGGATTGATGTTGTAATTCATATATTATAATTGCAGTTTAATTAACTACCCACAAGGTTTGTTACTTGCTACCTTGAATAAAGTATTCAATTTTTACTCCTTTCAGTCTGCATTTCTGGGGTAATTCCTTTCCAAGTCATCGATAACATGGGAATATATATAGGATGCTGTGTATGAAAACAACAAACGTCTTATGCATATTGATTTTATAAGGTTTAGCTATCCAAATTAAGGCATATTTTGAGGAAAAAAAAGGATCAAAAAATAAAAGCAGGAAATCAGGAAGGGTTTGCCTCATCGCACAAGTTAGTAGCCTATAATAATTTTAAATACAACATAAAAAATATAATATAAATATATAAATATTTTAAAATTTATATAATAAAAATTATTAATATTTTAAATATAACTATAATAAAAATATATAATGCAAACACTATCAAGCCTACAAATTAAGATTCAGTAATTGATGAAGAATTGAGTCATTAGTAAATTTAAGATAAGCACACCCTTGGCTTTTCTTATGGCACCAAATGCTGCCTAAACCCGCAACTACGCCTAAGTCAGAGGCAAACAATCATAAGCAAGTCTTGTCGAATTATCTGGATGATTGGTGACTCCACCCATGCCCATCAGTATTACAGTGCCCTCCATCTTCATTCTACGGCTGCAATTGGCTCCCAAGCGCAGAAGCAATCAAAGTTTCTGCAACCCCATTATTCAATATGTGGACATTTGGTATTTTATAGGTGTGGCAAACCTTGTGGCTACTCCTCAAGTTACAGTATTTGGACTTCTAAGAAGCTTGTTCTCAAACTTACCCCAGAACTTGTACGGATAAAGCATGTATCCGAATTTCAGAGCAAATAATTAAATTTTACTCAAACACTTGATTTAAGTGGAAAGAAACCCAATTTTTTAAAATTAAAAATAGTTTTAGAGCATCAAATTCATTTGAATCAAGTTATGAAATTTTAGTGCATGTCCAAGGGGCTGATCCGCACCAGTATTATGGATATTCAAGTTTCTAAGTGAATACCATCTAATTAAAACAGCAATCATAGAAAACAAGACAATCCCTAGCAAGTGCAATGAACAGTTCATCTCACATAGCAAACCACTGATTATTCGGTTTGCTGGTACCTAATTTATCTGATGTTTTATTTTGTATAAAAAATCGTAATTTAAAAATAAAAAAATTAAAAAAATTAATAAATATTGGATTCAAACCTAAATTTATTAGATTTGGATGCCAAGAAGCACTGATTTTCAACTTTTATTGGATTGTTGCTCTTTCTATTTGCGGTGGCTGTTGGCCTTAGTGCTATCCTGCCAAGAGGTTATTAATGCAAGTAATTTCAGATCTTAACAAAATTTTGAAGAACTGATTCCATTTTTTCATCATTAAATTGGTGAAGAATCACTACTTCCAATTTATTTGACAAATTTATGGAATTAAATGATGACGTTGATTTTAGCTTGCATTGTCTGTGGTGACTTGCCTCTTTTTACTGTGTAATTTTCAAGGATTGCTCAATCTCAAATGAGCAGTGAGATTTGATGTACCAAAAAAAATTGTAATCTTTGATTATTTGTAAATATGTAAACTGAGAATAGCTTTTTTTTTTCCCCAATACAAATTTGTTGAATTCTTACTTTTTTTTTTTTTAAATTTTGATACAAAATCATAAATAAATAAATTTTTAAGTGTTAGAATTTAAATTACAAATTTACTAAATGTCACATTTTAAATATTATTGTTAATTTTATCCAAAGATCGAATTAGTAAGCTCAGCCCATACAACGTGGGCCTTAGACAATATTTTTTTTAAATTTTAGAAGGCCTAATTCAAAATTACTATTTAATAATATTAAATAATTTTTATTTAAATTTAATTATAAAAATAATATTATAAATGATAAAATAAATTTTTTAAATTGATTTGATGCAAGTATAGATAAAAAAAATTAATTTATAAAATTGTAACATAAAACGATCCATAAACAAGTGCAACAGATGTATGAACCAATTAAAGCCATAAATTCTTACCTTTTAATTTTTTTTTTTATCGAATAATGAGGAATCCCCTCTTTTCCAATAAAGTAATTAAAAAAAAAAAGTTGGCTCAATAATTTAAATAGTTTCAATGGAGGCTGTGGTGTAGGTGGAAGTAGGTCCCCTTAGAGATCACATTTCAAAAGTGAAACTCCTACAAAGAATCCTCGCATTTCAAAATATGAGTGGTCCCAACCAAGGGGGGATAATTTGTGGGCATGACCCGTTGATGGCGCATTTGCCATTTTCACCTTTATTCTCCAAATCTATCCATCCATCCATTCATCCCTAAAATTTTCTCGAGAAGAACTTCGATGTTGCCAATCACTTCTTGTTATTTGTCTCTTGGTGCTAGGGAAAGGAAATATCTCTAAATATTTTATTTATTTATATATATATAAATATATATCTATGTATGGCAGAGATTATGGGGGACAATTTCTTTTGGCATTCACTAACTTGATCAATTCCATCTCATGATAGCAGCAAGCATAAAAATTTATATATCTACTAATCATGACCTTCAACTCCAATCCGATGAAACGAAACCGAAAAATAAAATACTCATTAAAATTATTATATACGATAATATTTTCTTCCAATACGTTGAAATCGTGTTAGTAAAATCCTTCAAGCTAACATATTGTTCTTTCGGATATTATTGTATAATTTTTTAGTACATTAAGTTCATAAACATCATAAGGGCAATAGATATCTCCAAGTGAAAGTTCAATGGCTGAAGTTTATCATTAAGAAATGCTGTAAGGTTTACAATTCAAAAAAAAAAAAATCACAACTGAGTACAACAATCATTCATTTCTCATTTTAGGAACATGCAGAGAATCCATAATGTTAAAAAGCTTAAACAAACCACACAAGTTTTTAGCTTAATTGCTAACCCAAAAAATAGGAAAAAAAATTACAAGTTAAACCCATTGCTGCTTTGTAGCTTCCATTCTCTCCAACAAACTGGCAATCTCAGCTTGCATTCTTAATTTCATTTTGTAGTAATCACAATGTGAATGTTCCAAAACCTTTAGTTCTTCCATTTTGTTCCTTCGTCTTTCCTCAGTCTCCTGTAAACAAAGTCTGGATAGCTTCTCAGCATACTCCTCTTCCAAATTTTCGGACTTTGCACGAATCATCCTCATGTAATTTTCGACTTCTCTTCGTGCTTCGTCTGCCTTGCTTTGAAACAATATTGCTTCAGCTTCCTTGATCCTTACCATGCTTTCTAAGCTGTCAAATCCATCATTATTTGATAACCTTCCACCAAATCGGTATTCATCTTCACTCTTTAGGTCATCCATGTGAGAAACTTTCTGACAGAGGTCACTCGGAAGTAAATCACGCCCGCTTGAAGAGCTCGTGCTGTAAAACACAAGCTTTTGAGGAAGAGAAGCACCTGGTGTCACAGATGATTCATCTTTTCGAAGGTCAACTTGGGATGTCGTTAAGTCTTTCAAACATGCAGCAGAGGTGGGGAAGTCTGACAAACCATCGGTGTCTATTCGACCAGCCCAAAACGAAACATCGAAGAAGAAAAAGTTAAGAAGTGAATATCATAAATCGAGAGATGCAACCAAATAAGTTACAGGAATTATCAGCAATATAAGCAACTCCTCAAGCAAAAAGCATGGCGGGGATGTCTACTAAGATGTTTCAAGAACAAGAAAATAAGTTTAAAGGAACCAAAAACCATAATCAAGGCTATGATATGCGCCAAAACTATAAACAAGGACTTAGCTTGTTCATCTAATTAAGGAATGGTCCTAATCAAAGCATAGTGCAATTTGTTTCGATTACAGTTCACTCGATCATCAAAAGCCCTTAACTATCAGGTTTTACAAATTATCACGAATTCATGATAAACTAGGAGAAAATTTATTGAGATTCAATACATTTGTATTCGTGAAATTCGTTTTATAATGGCAAGAAGTTTGCACTGAAAATAGACAGAACAAAAGATACTTACACTTGAAGAACTGAATAATGATGCTGCATGCATCTGATGCAGACATCATTTTGTTTCGGAGTCGGTTGCACAGCTCATCAGATTTGATGTGCAAGTCCTTGCCCTTAGAATCATCACTGCACCTGAAAATCTTCCTCACACAATCTAACTCCTTTATCAGTGTTTCTGGACCCCAATCCTTTGCACAGACTCCAAACACTTCCTTAACAAACCCAAACATTTCCGAAGCATGACCACATCCCATGCAGTGAAATTGCATTTCTGTAGTCCCAGATGGTCCCTTCAAGCTAGGACCTGGCTTGATAAGATTCTTCTGAATACCACAAGAAGCATGGCACCAATGGGAACAAACATCACAACCAACCCAACTGCAAGTATTGCTAGCACAATCGAAATTCAAGCAGATAGGACACATACAAGAACTGCAGAACCCCTTGTTTCCCGAGCATATCTTGCAATCACAGTCATCAACAGGCAGCACAGTCCTGCAATTTATATTCCTACATCTCAAAAACAACAAAATCTCCAACAGTTCTACCATGGGAAGCTGTACTTTTGCGGACACGAAGCTTTTAAGGCCCATTTTCACTGCAACTAAAATTTGTAGCTGATCCTTCTGGCACTTTAAGAGAGTCTCCTTTGTAAGATCAGATCTACTCTCAAGTAGGTTTTGAAGTCCCACTAATTCTTCCTTTTTCTCTGGGGTTGCTATAAGATTCCTCAAGTATTCTTTCGTCAATTCCAGCGTTTCATCAGGCAGCTGCTGCATTATTTGAGCCATGGCAGGAATCGACTCAGACACAATCTCACGAAGAATTCTCTCCGGTCTAGAAATCTTCCTCGATTTCCCTCCATCCATACTCTCCAAAACTCTCCAATTCTCTGAATCCCTCCTCTTCGAATCCCCTGAATGATTATCTACACGTGGCTTAGCAAGCAATTCAGATGGGAAAAAGGAATGATTATCTGAACTAGTTGTTCTATGAAGACTATTGCACGAATCCTTATTCACATGACGATTAACCTGCATCATGGAAAACCCCCCAGCACCACCATGATTGGCCAAAGCAACTCCATCACCAATTGGCCTAAACCGACTATGGACGGATCCGTTAGTACCTTCACCACCACAACAAATCTGATCATCTTTCCCCACAGAATACTCATAATTTTCAGTTGAATTTCGTGTTAACGAGCAGCTAGGGTTATGTGAAAACGGCAGAGAATAAGAGTATGACAATGAAGCAGCAGTGAAATCATTAGAACATGTGGTCTGCGTGTTATTGGTTGATGGTGCCAAAGACTGCACGCTCCTACTAGGCCTTGACCTATGTTGCGGAGGATCACCATTTTGCAAAGCATTTGATGCAGTTAAAGAGAGAGACACATCAGGTAAAGCTAGGGAAAGATTCAAAGTTTCAAGCTTTGGCCTTTTCTCCCTATTACTATTCTCTCTTTCTTGAAAATCTTCCTCTGCATCTCTTTTGGAAGAAATTCCTTTACTTTCACTCAAATTCAAGAAATCCCTTTCGACCCATTTCTCATCTTGATTTGAATTCTCAGAATCAACAACTTCTTTCCCTTTGTAAGTAGTAACTTTTTCCAACAAGGTTTTCCCAGGAAACTCTTTCTCAGAACAAAAACCCAGTTTAGGGTTTTCACAAAGGTAGCTAAGAGTGAGTTCTTGGGAGCCAGGATTCCCAGGCTTGGAAGGTCTTGGTAAAGGGCAGCCCCCATCAAGACCCATCTTTGATTCTCTAAGAAAATCGATACCCTTTTGCGAAGAACTCATTTTTTCAACTGAACTCTCCTTCTTTTGAAACAAACGTGAAAGCTTGCTTTGAGAGTTTTCATCTCCTACACAAGGGAGATTACTTGAGAGATCTTTCTCTCCAAACATGGCCGTCTGACACCCCACCACAAACAGAATCAGAGAAACATATAAAAAAAAAAAAAAAGAGAAAAAAAAGAAATCAAAAGAGAGACTTAAACTTACCAGAGAGAGACGAATGAGAGAACAGAGATGGATTCGGAGGGTCAAAATGGAAAATTTGGAAACAATCTGAGGGATGTGCTTTTATTTTTGGCTTTTGATTTAGCACGCCATACAATACAACACTGCAAAAGGCTGAACTTCAAAGCGTTTACACAGTCAATGGTTTTAATTTTTCTTTCTTTTTCATCCGTATTTATTAAAATCCTCATTTTAATGTATTCTTCAGCAATATTTTTTTTATTTAATAATAAATTATTTTCTTTCAATTCATAAAAATAACATTTTTAATTATATTTTTAAAATAATATTATTTTAATTGATGTCTGCGATAAGTTTTTTATATAATTTAAAAGAGGGAGAGATTCAGATAATTTTTTAAATTAAAACAATATTTGTACCTTTTACTAAATTAACTACCCTTGTACTAATATTTCCGTTGCCTTTACCATGCAATTTTTTGCCTTCTTTCATTTTGATGGGCCGGGCATTATCCCCACCCAATAAGTTATGTTCGTACGGATTATATTTTAGATAAAATTTTTATAAATTAAAATTAAATTATTTATTTGATTTAATAAATTTAATATATATACATAAATTAAATTTTTTATAAATTTTTTATAAATTTAAATTTATTTGACTAAAATTATTATGGTAATAATAATAATATTTTATTTAATTTTAATTATAAAATATATAAATATTAATATAAATATAATATTGAACATTGTTATTAACAATAAAATGAATTTTCGTACTAAATTTTAAAAAGTTAAGCATGGTCCGATAATGGATAAGTCTAAATCGAATTTAATTCTTTTACAATATTTTCTCAATTCATTAATTTTAAAATATTTTAATCATTGATTTTATTACTTATTAATTGATTTATACGTTAAACTAGTGCATTAAAAAAATAATAAACAGATCTAACCCTTCTTCAAATCGTAATATACAAATTACATAGTTGAATCAACAGGGAGTTCATATATTGTAATAGAAAAAAATTCCTATTTTGAGATGGAGCGTAAATTTCACATTTCTTTTATATAATGAACCCAATATATATATATATATATATATATATATATATATGAGTTCTAAGCTTTTGCTTTGGCTTACTCAAGGGTTAAAGGTGAGGTTGAATTCTAGTCAATGCTACTAGCGTAACAAGAAATTTGTGAGGGGGAGATGAGAAGTTTCCTATTTGAAGTTGTACGTTTCAAGATTCATCAGCGTGATTTCGACTTTGCGGTTCATAGTGCCCCAATTCATACTGTTAAATGGACCTGGTCAAAGGTACCAACGGTCCAATCTGAACCGGATCAAATTTAGGTATATTGAAATAAACTTAAATCACATTCTATTAATAAAAAAATTATTTAAATTTAATTATAAAAAATATTATTATAGAAATTATTTAATATTTTAATATTTTTAATAATAAAATAAATTTATAAATTAACTCAAACTTAATTTTAAAAAAATTTAAATCATAATTTAATTTGACTATAATAATATAATATATACACGTGTGTGTGCGCGCGCGTGTACATTCATCTCAAATTTGCTCAATTGTAGCAAGGAAATATCAAAAAAATAAAGAGAGAAAATCAGCAATACTGCCTGGCCTGCTAGTTGATAAAGGATTTGCTCATGATTTGTGGGTGGCAACGTTGAATGACTTGCTTAAAATAAAAACAAAACTGCATTAAAATTAAATAGACAAAAAAAACAAAAATTGGGAGAAATTTGAAGACAAAAAACCAGAAGTAGATAAAATTGTTTTTTTTCTTTTAGAGGTAGGGTCAAGCCAATTGATTCACATGTTATTCTAGGTCAAGTTGCACTGCTGCTTCTCTATTTTTTGCTTGGTCCAATATACTTTCTTTCCCTATCCCCCCCCCCTCCCACCCCACAAGAAAAAAAAACACCTTTGTTCCTTAATCCTCATTGTTTCCTTTGAAAATTGGCAAAGCACTACGATTTTTTTTTTTTTTAGATGTATACATGACCCACGTTCACCCAACACCACAAATGGAACAAAATTTATCACCACTACGCCTAGGCCTATACATGGGCAGATCCGGATCATTTACAAGTTTGTTTTATTATTAATTATATTATTAAAATATTATTTTATATTTATATTTTTTATAATTAAATTTAAATTAAAAATAAATCTAATCTATTTAAATTTAAAAAAAATTATTCAAAATTCAATTCATACATATGGGATATGTCAAGCCAAATGGCTTTGGATAGGTCTAATTTGTACTTATGATTTATCCAAATAGCTTAGAAAATTATTCAAAGTTGATGTAGGTCTCTTTCTGCTTCGCATGGCATTTATCAAGGTCTTTTTTTTAAAAAAAAATGAGAAAGAGTCTCGAAACTATGCTTTTTGAACTAAATGCTCGAACGTCGAATATTTTAAGTTTTTATTTTTTAACTTTTAATAATTTCGCAATTTTAAGAAATAAAATTGGCCGAAATAATTATCGCTTTAAAGTGAAGTCCTAATATTTCAAAGTGAGGTTTAAAAAATCAGATTAAAAATCAAAACGACAAGATTTTTGGTTTCTTCAATTGATTTAATATGTTGCATTAATATTTTAATCAAAATTTTTAAATATTTTAAAAAATAATTTTAATATTAAATAAAATTTAAATAGAATAAATAATTAATAAAATATGTATTAGTCTTAATATATAATATTTAATATAGAACTAAAGGTTAAAAATTTGAATCTCATCAATTAAAAAAATTTTAAAAATAAAATATATAAATTGATAAAATAATAATTTTATCCTACTTTTAACTATTTTTTATCCATGAAATTAATTTTCTACAAATTCAATAAATTTAATTGATATTTTATCAGTTAAATCAATTTTATATATTAATTTCTAATCAAATAACTTATCAAAATTTAATTAAATTGATTCTATCTATTCATCCAATTTGATTTTTTTCATCAGTACATTATTGCCTTGACTTTAGTTCATGAAAAAAAAATAAAGGATTCAATAATTTGTAAATTTGATTCTTGTAATCATATATATATATATATATATATATTTATATGATAATTTGTCAGGGTTGTCCTCTTACAAGCATGGGCCAGCCGTTGTCGCCTAAAGCGTTATTTTCTCGTTAAGAGCACCAAAAGTCAATATTTTACATCCGGCTTTAAATGTGGAAATTAGCAACATCATGTTTGACAAAATTTTATGGAAATTTCACTTCGACATGCTCAAGCATAAGGTCGGATTTTATATAAGATTTTAATAAATTTAAATTAATTTAATTTATTTAAATTATTATTTAATAATAAAAAATATTTTTATTTAAATTTAATTATAAAATATAAAAAATATTAATTTTAAATAATATTATGAATAATAAAATAAATTTTTAAATAAATTTAAATCTGATCAAACTTGATCATGAAAAAAAATTTTAAAAATTTAAATTTTAATCTTATCCGTAAATATTTTTAATTTTAAATATAAATAATATAATATGTTGTGGTTTTAGAAGTCAGGAAGCTCTTTTTAAACTATAATGACTAACATGGAAATTTGAAATTATTTACAATTGATTTAAAACGCTCAAGAAATTTCTTATAAAAATGAAAAACCATTTCTTTTATGGAGTTTTTTTTTGTTGGGGGGGGGGGGGGAATTGTACTTCTTTTATTTCACTTTTTACTGGCATTAATTTGTTAATAAAAAATTTTGCGGTCATAGTAAGAAATAATTCGGAGAAAAAAATTTATCCTATACTTTAAATAAAAGATAGATGCAACTTTAGTTAAAAAAGATTACAAATAATTATTTTTCTTAAGTTTGAATTAAGAATTCAAAGATATGATTATAGAATGAGAAGTCGTCTTTCATTATATAATTCAAGATTCAACGAATTTCTTTACAAATTTAAAAAAAATAATTATTAGTTTCAATAATCAAAATTCAAACTTCAATAACTTAAACCATAAAAAACTATATAAAAGGACGTAATGATATTTTGATATATAGTTCGGATCAGTCGATCAATTTATATAAGATTTATTTTAAATAATAAAAATTAAATTATTATTTATAAATAAAAATTATTTTTTATTTAATTTTTATTATAAAATATATAAATATTAATTTAAAAATATTTTTAAATAATACAATTATTTTTAAAATTATCTTTTAAATTATCATAGATCCGACTTCAGCTGACTTAAATAAATAATATAAAACTTCCGATTATAATCTGTGATTTGATTGATGAATAAATATAACGATCGATAATGCCGGCCAAAGACATTGGACATGGTCTCGAATCAAATAAGATATTATTATTTTTCTAAGTTCAAATTAATTGAGCTGTCCTGTCTATCTGTCTGTTTCAGTCTGATATACTTTAAATTATTTTTTAAATGTTGATGTTGCTTGACTTTAAGGGTTAAAGAAGATGCTTAATTTAATTAAATTATATTATTTGGGCAGCCCAAATCCAACCAGAAACAAGCACAATCTTAGGTTAGGTTTAGGTTAGGAACATCCCACTTAAAACTAGTGCCTATCAAATCCTTACAGATAAAAAGTTAAAAACTTTCATTTGAAAAAAATAATCGTTTGTTTCAATTTAATTATGCTTTTTAATTAGAGAAATTGCTTCAAAAGTTAGTGTAAACGTACAGCACTTAACAATGAGATCGAATTTAAAAATTTGAACATCATTTTCTTATTAATTATTATTGGATCTTTGTGAGAGCATTGGAACTTAAAAGTTTGAATGTCTAAAAAGTTTAACGCTTAAAATCATTTAAAGAAAATTAATTGAATAAAATTCAAATATATATTTAAATCATATTGCACATACACACCAAAAAAAAAAGAAAATGAAGTGAAACACTTGATTTTAATGATAGATTCATCGGTATTTGGTTATTCAAAACTCAATTTTAAATTATAAAAATTATATTATTGACTAAAATGATTTTAATAAATATTTATAAATTAAATCAAATTAAAATAAATTTAAATAATAAAAAAATACTTATTTAAGTCTTACTATTAAAATATTTAAAAAATTGACATTTATGAATTGGATCATTGAACGATCCAAAATTATAAATTTCTATCTTAAATATGTTCTCATTCGAATAAAATTTATTTTATTAGACAAGTAATCTGATTTTCATTGCCCAATGATTACTTATATATTGAGTGTTATGATGAAAATATATTATGATCATATATATATAGATATATATATAATATAATTAGATATACCTGGTTCATCGTGAAGAAAGGTATCATTTATAACGAGAATCTTTTGATAAAGTGTGCTTTGGTGTAAAGTACTTAGTTTGCTTTTCCTCTGAATTCGCAAACAACCTCGAAAACCAAAAAAACAAAAAACAAAAAACCAAAAACAAATCTTTCTTTGCACAGTAATAATACTGAGTGCTGATCTGTAAAAATATATATATAATATGATATATAAGATAATTATTATTAGGAGTTAAAATTTTTAATTTAAAATTTTTTATGTATTTTATTTATTTAATTTTTGTTTTTTATATATATAATAAAGATATATTATAAATTTTTAATTTTATTTATAAAATAAAAAATTTATTAATAGTATATTTAATAATTATTTAAAAAAATATAAATATGAAATAAATATAAAAATTTTTAAAATATATATAATTATTAATATATTAAAATTTACATAAATATAAAATATTTTAAATATACGATATAATAAACATATCAACCCTACAATAATTCATGAATTATCATCTTTCTCCTCGAGACAAGATCAGAAATCTGCTCTCTTGAAATGAAAATATTTTTTGATTTTTATATATGAAATAATTATTATATGTATATGCAAAATTAGTGAACCGTTTATAAATTATTAGTTAATTTTAGATTCTTTTAGGCAGAACTAAGATTGAATTTAATTTGGCTTCAAAAATTTAACCATTGTTATGTCCTTCTAGATTTATATAGTTTGATTTATGATATCAATTTAAATGAAAATTTTAATAGCATATATAGACTATAATCTAATTTAGGAAGATAAGCAAAGAGCGATGTGGCTACAACATGTAAGCAACTAGAATAGAGAGGCCCAGTTCCTCGAGTTGGGATCTAGTCAAAGTAGACAATACTATATCGATAAATATATTATTTTTATTTTAATATTAATAAATATTATTATTAGTATATTTTGATATACTATTTTAGATTTATTAAAATTTAAATATTTTTAATTATATATATGAAAAATATTTTTAAATATAAAATAAATAAGATTAAATAAATTTTATATATCAAGTATTCATCAATTATATATAATATTTTAAAAAATTCATCAAATATAAGAAAGTAGTAAGGCTGATCGTTAAATTTATGAATAATTATATTTAATATTCATATTACGAGCAATTATATATTATATTCATCAAATTTAAGATCGATATCAGTTTAACTTTTTTTTACAAGCTTAAGTTATTATCAACTGGTGTAACTATTTTCGGTCGGTAAGATCGAAACAGTCGGTACCTAACTATACGACCGATACAGACCAAAACTAACACCGAAATGAAACTAACTATTACTGTTATTATTATGTATAGAAACTGATACATACTGACTAATACGGCCAATGGCAATACAGTATCAATAACACTAGATCTAGGCTATTATTATTTTATTCATTATTTTGTAATATATTTATCATCATTCATTTATTTATCTAAATTTATTCATTCATTGTAAGAATTATATTTATAAACAATAATTAAAATTATATTAAATAATAATAAATAATAAAAAAGAGCCGAATCCCAATTCCTCAACCTTGAAAAAGGTTATTATTTTGTTAAGAACATCTCCTTTATATATAAAATTATTATGAACTAGTGGATTACTAATCTCCATGCATGTATTTATTCTTATCCTTGTCTCTATTATTTTTGCTACATTATTGTGAGACGTGGGGCAAGAAAAATCTTGGGTGGATAGATAGATTACCCAGTTCTCAATGCTTCGTTTAAAAAGTAAATTTTATTTATTTATTTTTTGAGGCCAACATTGATTCTCCCTAATTTAAATTGCTGAATTTTAAAATCGAACTTGTTTAATTGAAGGACCTGTTGCAACTTAAGCAGTCTATTTGCATTGGGCTTTAAAATAGTGTAGTGCTTTCGTATTGGTATAGAGTTTAAAGAAAAATGAAATGGTATATGTAAGTTATTACGTCTTTAATTTCTAATTTTTCCAAGTGCTATAATCCCATGAATTCCCATCTAATTTATGCCATTCTGTTTTTTATCTTCATTGCTGGCAGCTAACAAAGTCAGATAGAATAATTTTAATTACAATACAATTACACAATAACATGAATAAAAATAATAAAAATATTTATGATATATGAATATAACATAAACACATATAATAAGAATTTATGAATATATCAAAATTTAAATAACATAAATTATTAATATTTTAAAATTTTTATAAATATATAATATTTTAAATATAAATATAATATATAAAAATGTATAACTAAAATAGATGAAAGAAAATACAACTTAACATGTCCTTCCCGTTGTTCCGTCTAATAAAAAAATTATTATTTAAAATGATAATTTTTTAAAAATATTATTTAAAATAAAAATTTTTTTATATCGTAAAATCATCATTTGAAATAATAATTTTTTAATAAATAAAATAAATTTTAAAAAAATAAAATGAGTTATGTAGCATTGCCCGTAGACGAATTAGGTTATGGAACTCCATTGAATTAATTATTTTGCCTGCCTTGCCAGTTCTTGTCAACTGCAGTCTGAACACAAGCCCTGGTTTTACGTAAGAAGATGAAGTCAACACGGTATTTGACCATTTGTTCTAACATTGCTGCAACAAGTTGCTTTCTGGCCTTCATTATTTATTTAGTATTTATATTATTATTTTCTTTTTGACAAGATCTATTTTATATTTATTTTATTTTTTTTCCTTTCTTCCTGATGTTTATTTTTGAATAAACTCAATTGATAAGATCGTCTGCTGTTATTTAAGATGTGCTTTAAAATTTTTTTATAAAATTATATATTATAAATAAAAATTACGATCACAATAAAATTATTTTTAATATCTATCAAATATTACATTCATAAATTAAAATTAATAAACAATTTAACATAAAATTGAACTAGATTTACATAAGGTACGACTTAACTATGAAATCTAAATAATTAAGAGCTTCTCATTATCATTAAAAACAAGAGATCTTAGATTAGGGTTCCATTGTTAATTTATTTTGATGATAATATCTATTTTCAACATTTTTAAATTCACATAAAGGTTGCAAACAAAAAAATTTGTAATTAAAAAAATGTTTATTTTCAAGTCAAATTTTGTTTATACTTTATAAGAAATTGGGCTTGTGTTCTACACATGAAGTGCCCATCCATCCATGCTTATGCCTCAAACTCCAAGCATACCATATTCTAGAGATAGATTGAAGTTTGGACCCTCCACCAATCATCATTTGAACATTGGGTTATAAGAATGTTTCCCTTTTATTGACATATACGTTGAATTTGTAGATTTGAATTCCCAAAAGAAAAAAAAAATCAAAAGAGGATCAATCTAATTTTGAAAAATCTCTCTTTGTTAAGCTGCCTGATTTGACTCTTCAACATGGTGAAAGACACGTATTGTGAGGTATTAAAAATCTGTAATATTGTTTTTAATTAATTTTAAATTTTTTATTACATTTTAAAATATATATCATATTAATTAGTTTGTAAAATCTATAAATTTCATTCACTGATAAATGAAATAAACAAAATCTTTAATATTTTAAAATGAAATATACGTAAATGTTTTTGTGTGTGTGTGTGTGTAAAATTCAACCTATGCTTATGCGATGGTTGGGCTCTTGGGGTAATAACTTCACCCAATCGATCAATTCTTCTCGAAGGGTAAAAACTCAATCGATTATCTTGGTGATTTATTTTTAATTAAATTCTTATTATTATGTGGTAAACAATAAAAGGATTTGAAGTGATTACAACATTCGCAAACAAAACAAAAATTACATGAAAACTACTCTCCCTTGTCTAGAAAAATAAAGTTGGTTTTGCATTGAGAATAGAATTGATTATACTTTATAATATATATATATATATATTAGCTTCTTTATCGTGAGTTTTACTGAAGATTGAAAAACTTGTAAAATGTTCTGTAAAAAAACAAAATCACATTACTTATTTGATTTTTTTAATTCGAGTTTGGCAATGGCTTAGCAAGACTTAAATCTAATTCGAGTTGGCTGGTTGGATGGTTCCAATCTGTATATTTAATCCGAACTACGCCGGTGAGTGACCCAACTTATCCCACAACTCCCGCCTCTATACCATGAGTTGGTGCAAATATGGAACTAAGTGTAAATATCAAATAATTTAAACAGAAATGCATGTATAACTCAAGTATATCTATTTTTTTTAGAATTTCCATATATTTTAAAAAAAATCTTATTAAATCATATCTTCGTACGCATATTCAAATATGCATAAATATGAGTTCTTAAAAAAAAATTCAGAACAATGTAGACTTAACCTTATCATATTTATTGTTGTTGTTGTTGTTGTTGTTGTTATTGTATGAATGATATATTATCATCACAGCAATCTATAGCTTTCATTTCATAACCAAACTTTTCACATCAGCAACAACCATTGGCATAGTTAAAAATAAAAAAGTTAATTAAAGAAATCTAGCCAAAATAAATCTTAGAAGCTAGCAGCCATTGCTAATGCATCTCATTGTACAGAGTGAGCACCATAAAGAGTAACACGCTTAGATGAGAAGGAAGCCTTACAAAAAAAAAATTAGAGCTTCAAAGTAAGGTCGGGCGAAGATGTATCCGTCCTTGCTGGTGATGCCATTGCTACAAAACCTATATTTGAACTTTGAGTTGAATTTTGAGCAAACTTCAAGGCCTGGTTACCACCAATTCCTTCATTCACCTGCCTG
>JBBYHM010000011.1:2058616-2068780 GCA_038381775.1 Adansonia rubrostipa | reverse complement strand
TATAAAAAATTATAAAATTATATAAAATTAATTTAATTTTTTAATAATATAAAAATGATCATCTATTAATACATGTATTTATTATAAATTTTATATTACTTATTTTTAGAACGTTTTAGAGCATTCTTTAGTAAAACCGAAAAAAGGTTGATGTCTTTAGTTTTTTTTTTTTCCCCCCCTTAATTTGCCCCACTTTTTTCTCTTCATCCGTCCCCGCCGTTTCACTACCTCAGTCGCCGCTCTTCATTTCTCTTTCTCTCTTTCTAAGTCGTAACTCTTCTTTTCATAACCCTCTGAAGAAAACCGTTTGGCCAAAAGTAACACAAAGTTTGCAACTTTCCTTCCAAATTCCCTGACTTTTTCTCTCAAGTTTCCCAAGAGAAAACACGAAAAAGAAAAACAATGAAGAAGCCCCATTCTTTGGGTTGTCTTCTTTTTCGGTTTCTTTTGGTTTTTAGCTTCTTCACTTTACAGGTCTATTCTCAAACTAGCCCTGACTCTTCAGTCATGGAAAAGCTTAAAACAAGCCTAAATATCCCATCGTCCCTTGACTGGTCGAACCCTGACCCTTGCCAATGGGCTCATGTTCGCTGTGAAAACCAGAGGGTCACTAAGATTCAAATACCCAGCCAAAATTTTGGTGGAACCCTTCCTGCTGATCTCAATAAGCTGTCTCAGCTTACCATCCTTGAAGTCATGAACAACCAAATCAGTGGGCCAATCCCAAGCCTTGCCGGGTTAAGCCAGTTGGAAGAAGCTAACTTTCACAATAACAATTTCTCATCTTTTTCTTCAGATTTCTTCACTGGCTTAACTTCATTGAATTCTGTTTATCTTGACTACAACCCTTTCGAACCTTGGGAGATTCCGGAGAGCGTAAAGGAAGCAACTTCTTTGAGAACTTTCTCTGCCAACAAGGCTAATATTAAAGGGAGATTTCCAGGTTTGTTTGATCCTGCTACTTTTCCATCCTTGACAGAACTGCATTTGGCTATGAACAGTCTCGAAGGAGAATTGCCTGCCGAGTTAGCGGGTTCTATGATTCAGTCTTTGTGGGTTAATGGGCAGAGTTTGAACGGGACAATTGAGGTGATACAGAACATGACCTCTTTGACCGAGGTATGGTTGCACTTGAACCAGTTTTCAGGTCCCTTACCTGATTTTTCAATGTTAACTCACTTGAGGAATTTGAGTTTGAGAGACAATCAGTTCACTGGTGTTGTCCCTTTGTCTTTGATTAACTTAAAGTCACTTTATATTGTGAATTTAACTAATAATGAACTCCAAGGGCCAACCCCTAAATTTGCTGATAATGTAATTGTGGACATAAAGGCTGGTAGTAATAGATTTTGCTTGGATGATCCTGGTGTTGCTTGTGATGACCGTGTTAATATATTGTTATCTATCATGGAAGCTGTTGGATATCCGGAGAATTTTGCTGATAATTGGAAAGGGAATGATCCTTGTAACAATTGGCTAGGTATCTCATGTCTTCAAGGAAACATTGTGTCTGTTCTTTTTGCAAAAAAGGGGCTTACTGGTACAATATCTAGTAATTTTTCAAAGCTTACTTCACTGAAAACTTGGGATCTTTCGGGTAATAATCTTACTGGCACAATACCAACAGAGCTCACTACGTTGCCAAACCTCACTCGATTAGATGTTTCAAACAACAGGCTCTATGGAAAAATACCGCCTTTTAGGAAAAATGTGGTTATAACAGCTGATGGTAACCCTGATATTGGAAAAGATAGGGTCCCTACACCGGAAGGCAGGTCCCCTGGCGGATCTCCTGCTGGATCTCCTGCTGGCGGGGGTGGCAGTAATTCCTCTGGGAATGGTGAAAAGAAATTCAATACAGGGACAGTTGTGGGTTCTGTAATTGGCGTGGTTGGTGGCTTGGGTGCTTTTGTTTTGTGTATCTGTTTGTATGTTAGAAAAGGAAAACGTACTAGTAAGGTACAGAGTCCAACTACTGTACTCATACATCCTCATCATTCCGGTGACCAAGATGGAGTTAAGATCACTGTTACTGGATCGAGTGTCACTGGTGGAAGCGAAACTTTTAGCCACACGAGCAGTGGACCCAGTGATGTTCACATAGTTGAGGCTGGTAGCATGGTAATCTCAATACAAGTTTTGAGGGAAGTGACTAATAATTTCAGTGAGGAAAATGTATTAGGAAGAGGTGGTTTTGGTACAGTTTACAAAGGCGAATTGCATGATGGGACAAAGATTGCGGTGAAAAGAATGGAGTCTGGTCTTGTCGGTGAGAAGGGTTTGGCGGAGTTTAAGTCTGAGATTGCAGTTCTTACTAAGGTTCGTCACCGCCATTTAGTCGCACTTCTTGGATATTGCTTGGATGGAAATGAGAGGCTTCTTGTTTATGAATATATGCCTCAAGGGACCCTTAGTAGGCACCTATTCAACTGGAAGAATGAAGGACTGAAACCACTTGAATGGGCTAGACGACTTACGATCGCCCTAGATGTGGCTCGAGGTGTTGAGTATCTACATGGTCTGGCGCAACAGAGTTTCATTCATCGAGATCTTAAGCCCTCTAATATTCTTCTTGGAGACGATATGCGTGCCAAAGTTGCAGATTTTGGCTTGGTTCGTCTAGCTCCTGTGGATGGTAAACAGTCAATTGAAACAAGACTCGCAGGAACATTTGGGTATTTGGCACCGGAATATGCAGGTAATTGGTTTTAGTTCTTCATTTTGATTTCAAATGCTGCACATTATGCCTTTTTCTCTTTTATTCTTGGAAAAGCCTTTAATCTGTTCTGATTTGTTAGACAATGTAGTTCCATTAAGAAATATTTTAAGTTCCTTCATGAGATTCCGGTAAATATATTCTCCGTTCAAATTCTTCACTTGTAATTAACCAACAGAAGCATTTTCTTTATATTGGTTAAGTATTTAACGTCCTTTTTGTTGGGTCAACACTAGTAATTTTTGTTTATTAAGTTATTTGTGCATTTGCCTGATTTCACAATGTAAGCTTGTGTTAAATTTTCTGGCATTAGAACTGACATTGCTTACATTTTGGCAGTTACTGGACGAGTGACCACGAAGGTGGATGTATTTAGCTTTGGTGTGATCCTTATGGAATTGATCTCAGGCCGAAAGGCAATCGATGAAAGTCAGCCTGAGGAGAGTTTGCACCTTGTGACATGGTTCCGTAGGATGTGCATAAACAAGGACACATTCCGGAAGGCCATCGACGAAACCATTCAACTTGATGAGGAAATACTTGCCAGTATTAGCACGGTGTCTGAGCTGGCGGGCCACTGCTGTGCAAGGGAGCCCTACCAGAGGCCAGATATGAGTCATGCGGTCAACGTTCTGTCATCATTAGCAGAGCTCTGGAAACCGGCAGAACCTGATTCTGATGACATATATGGCATCGACCTTGAATTGACTTTACCGCAAGCATTGAAAAAGTGGCAAGCATTTGAAGGGAATAGCAATGTGGATGACACTTCATCATTTCTGGCCAGTACAGCAACTACACAAACCAGCATACCATGCCGTCCGTCTGGGTTTGCACATTCATTTACATCAGATGATGCTCGATGAAAGAGATAAAGAACAAGGCAAGTTCCTAGTGTCAATTGATGGTTCTTAGACGTTTGGGGTTTGTTCATTCCTTCAACTTGTCCATCTCTCGTTGTAATCTTGGCTTTTTCTCCCATTTATTTATCTCTATAGTTTTCGAACAGTTCAAAATTTTCTGATGTCAGCTTGTAGAAGTTTTCGAAATGCAATCAAGAAACACCATATCTTAAATGTCTATTCCTTTTGTTCCTTTTGTCGATATATGTTATTCCTTCAGTCTTTAATTCACTTGTGATATCTTGTCATATAATTTTGTATTCTCATATCATAAAATAGATTAAAATTCACCGTCTTTTGAACTCAACAACCTGTTTATTGCTGTTCATTTCCTTTCTTGGAAGAAAAAGAAAAACAACAGTGTGAATCAAGGAAAAATGGCATATATAACAGACATTTTGTTTCAGCTTGCATATTTTTTCATATATATATATATATATCGATATTGATTTGGATAATGATTAAATAATGTTTTTACCCCACGTCCTGCAATGACGTAAATTTTAAGCATTGTTTTTTTATGGTAGTTGCTGCACTGGAAGGAGGGATTTGAAACTTGCTTGTTTGGTTTTATTAAATTGGATAGGCATTCATTAACTTCAGCCGCACGCGGCTTTTATGGGTTTAAATCTTATCCATTATTATTATTATTATTTTGCATTGATTAATATTTTTATATATTAATATTATTTATAATAATGACGTTGCATTAAATATAATAGTTGATAATTTTATTTATTATTTTTAATTTATTGAATGAAAATATTATTGATTTTATTAAAGTTACAGTAAATAGTAATATCTTCATTGAAAATAATGAATAAAGGTTATCAATTGTTACATGTAGTATAATTTTTTTTTTTTGTAAAATTATTAGTATTCGAAAGTTCAGTGGGCTGCAATTAATCTAACTCAAGGTGATTGAGGTCTCATAACAGGAACAAGGCTCTTCCAACAAACGTATTTTTATATACAAAACTCAAAGATGAGATCTTAGTTAAAACAAAGAGAGTACTTACCACTCCAATCAGTCACCTGTTGATTGATATAATATTATTACTATAACTAATATATTAACTAACTTTAAAAAATCTCTAAAAAACATTAATTAATATATTATTTAAAATAATAGTATTATATTAAATATAATAATTTATAATTTTATTTATTATTTTTAAAATATTGAAGGAAAATATCATTATTAACGATAACTTAAAAGAGTGGTAAATTCTATTATTGTGAATACTATTTTAACTAATTTTAACAACAAAATCTTAATAAAGAGCGTTTTTATTACAGTAATTAATACAAAATCTTTAAAAATAATGAACGTGCTTCGTTAAGCCATTTGGAAAGCAATTATTTGAAGTGCCATTAATTATTTTAATTGAATAAAACAACCAACACCATTCATTGCTGCAATAATGAATTTTTTTTTTTTTTTTAAGACTCTCACTACGCCAGGTACTGGTCGGTATGCCCACCCCAACCAAAAAAAATGGCCCTCCTAAAGATATTTCTTATATTCCCCTTTGTTTCACTCGCAAGTTTTAGCCCTTTACGTCAGAGAATGATATGACTGGCTTTCGAGTTATTCGTTTTAAGTTTAACGAATTATTTAATATTTAAAAAATTTAAATAAAAATATTATATTAAAAAACAAATTTTATTAAAAAAATTAAATTAAATTAAAGAATAGATCGGATATTAATTTTAAATTTTTAAGATTTAAGTTAGATCTAATTTATTTTATTATTATATAATATATGTTAATTTTATATTTTATATATGATATAATTTTTATTATATAAAAATATATATTTAACATTGTAATATAAATATTAAAAATTAGATTAAATTATTTATATTTTTAAATTTAATATAAAATATTAAATTAATAAATTTTGAATTTTAAAATATATATTTTTTAAAAAATAAATTATAAAAAATAATATAAATAAACTTAAATTATTTATTTTTAAATATAAATAAATTTAAATAAAATTAAAAATCTTATATTTTAAATCAAATAAAACTAAATTTAAGTAAATATATTTAATAATAAATCAAGTTAAAGCCATTTACGAATATTTCTAGCTCTAATTGCGAGGAGATGACACTCCCCAGAGTAGGCAAACAGCCCATCCACAACAATGACGGATAAATCTATGTCGTTTTGTCTTGTCTGAATCTGATTGCTCCCCGTCGTGACACGTGTCAGTCACAGAGTGGTTGAATGTCTACATGTAAATAATGGGTGCCAGCTGTATTTGTTGGCCCCCACATGCAAATACAATATTCTCCACTTCCCGACCAAGTCCACTAACGTGGTGAATGGTGCATCCCCAGATGTCTTTTTCTAATATTATTTTTTACAAGGCCAAGCATCACCTTTATTTGTAATTTGTAAATATTATGATGTTGACTTAATTAGTGATACCAGTTATTTTAATCCTTCATTTGTCTTTAGAGCTTTGATCCATGATTTTAGTTCTGTGATAGTTATTACAGAATTTTGATATGATTTTAAAATAATCATAAATTATTTTATTTTAAATATTTTTAAAATGATAAATTTAATTTTTTTACAAAAAATTTAGATTTATAGTAATTAATTTGATATTTTAAAAAATTAATAATTAGTGAATTGATTTTATCCTTTTGAAGTGTTTAAAATAATTTTAAATTATAGATCATTTAAATTTAGTAATAATTAAAATTTTTAATAATAATTAAATTTATCTTTTGAAGTATTTAAAGTAATTTTAAATTATATATCATAAGTTAATAATTTGTTGTTATTATTAAATCTTGTTCAAGGGATCATAACTCCTATCTTTAATCCATCCCTTAGTTTTCTGGATTTATTTAATATTGTTCTTGTTGCTCTTTACATCAATTTTTTTTCCTTCAAGCAGCTTTTTCTTGTTTTACAGGGGCAAATAAAAATTAAATATATAAATTTAATATTTTACTTTTAAAATGTTTCATATAAAGATCCAACTTTAACTAAAACGAAAAATAAAAGTTTTTTTTTTTCAAAATTGTATTTTTATGAATTTTTATGATAAGGATGTTGAAAATTATCTCTTGGAAGTATGTATCAAGTTTATCAATAAGATTCAAATTTAAGATCAATTAGATCAAAATAAATGATATATTTGAATCAATTAGTTGTTGGTAACAAGCAAAGATAATATTGTTGATATACAACTTGTTATAGAATTTTTATTCAAAACTTTTACATTTCACAGCCCTTCAACTCTATGGCAACCGACAAAAAAGAAAGTCTTGATTTGTTGAGGGTTTTTTTTTTTTCTTCTTATACTTGAAATGGCTTATAATTAGTGAAATGTATAAATCCTACTGCCTATTTGATGATAGATTTCATATGTAACTCTTTCTCAATATGCAATCAATCCGTTGGTATAATCACTCTAACACAAAGATGAAATAATATGGATTGAGAATCTAGGTTTTAGCTCGATAGGGCATCAGTTTTAGCTTGTGATATCCAATAAATTTGAACTCAAATATCAACATCTATATTATTTTTTTTATTTTCTATTGCAATTTGGACTCATGAATCAAATTTAAAATCTAGGATTTAGTTTAGTTAATTTATAAAATCACTTTTACGAAATTATATCCAATAAATTTTAAATTTAAATTTTAATATTTATAACATTTTTTTATTATTTTTTAATTGTGAATTGAACACATAAACTAAAGTTATGAATTAGACCATAAACCAAACCTATTGACCTGGTCCATGAATCATACTCATGAACCTAACTTGTAAATTGTAATCCAAATCATGACCCCTTTTTTATACAAAAGTAAAATAAAATGAATTTGGGTCCTTAGAGATATGGAAATGATATAAAATGATTTGATTTTGGCATCTCACAATGGGAAAAATGGTAAAGGGCAAAGGATGGTGGATGCCCAATACATGCTCCAAGGTGGGACATGCTTACCCAATTATAATTGATTTTTGGAATCTCGGGGGTGTGGGACAGTGGTTTTCCAACTTTCAATATAACGTGCGAAAGAGGTCAGATTAAAACAGTGTTTGGTTTGGAAGTACAAAAATTGTGACTACGATAACCCATGTGATCAGGGTGTGTGATCTAAATCCGAGCTGTATTGTCATTTATCCCCCATTGCATACTTATTTGTGTTCACGTTTATACTTCAATCCAAAGTGCCTTTGGCTTATTTCATATTACACCCAACATTTTTGTCACCTCCCCCTTAAAAAAAATCAGTTTTAGTCAAAAATTGATTCAAGAATCTTATCATATTTTAGTAATTATTTTGAAAATGAAAAATATGTTAATACTATTGGTAGATTTGTTGGATCTTACGTCTGCTTACTGTTTGAAGTTGTGGTTTTTATTTGGCTTTAGATCCTAGCTAAAAAGGAAAAAAAATAAAATCCCTCTTATAATATAAAAAATGTCACAATATAATAATAAAAAAATTATTAATATTAAAATTTAAAATTTAAAATTATTAAATATTATTTCTAAAAAATATTTATATTAATCAACTGAACTTGACTCTTTTATTTATTGTACAATGCAAACGAAAGATAGTTTCTCCTTATAAAAAGACAAACCCCATTTACACTCCTTGGCAGAAATTTCCTTCATTGTTTGAAAATAATAGCAGTGAACTGTAATGAATTTTGGAAATAATTATATGGTAGGTTGGGTCAGGTTTTTACAGCTGAGCGTTAGTTGTCATTCAAACAACTGCTGCACTTCCAAAAGGGTTTTATATTACTGGTTAATTACTACCACGTTTGCTGAATTCATTAGCATTTACTTGACTGAAACAGCATTTCGTCTGATTTTGATCAAAAGATTTTCGTTTTTTTTTTCTATTTTCCCTTGCTTTGGGGAATCACGTTGGGATTGCATTATTGGCAGCCGAAATTTTCATAAATTATGCAGCGTGAGGGGAAAAAGGAAATTTTCAATGCTTTTTCTTTCAGCTAATTCTTTGCTTGCAAAATGACGTGAGCATGTTGGGATTTATTGGTTTTACACTGTCAGACTTTGTTTCTTTGCATTTGATAGTTTTTTAATGCAAAATGGTGAAAGTAACAATGTAATGAAGCATTGGTTGGTATTTGGTAATCTTTTGGTAAATAATAATTAATTGTACTATCAAAAATCAAAATTCGGAACTACTACATTGACCTTTACATGGTATATATCTATCATCCCTCACAGTAAACACTAATCTTATATCTGTTGAATCTATAATTACAAAAAATAAAATTAAGTATAAAAAGATAAGTAAATGTTGTTGTTTTAAGTAAAATTTTTAACATTCTTTTTGCTCATTTCTTTTTGTCTAATTAAAATATTTTTTCAAATATTTATTGATTTAAATATCATGCAAGGCTTAAAAGTTTAATGTATCGATGACCTTTATTGTGTATAAAGATGAATCACAGTGTCTCCAACAACAACAACAACAACAACAACAAAAAAAAACTATGTCAGTGTACCAGTGACCTTCATTGTTTACAAATATGTTCAGTTTGATAAAAAAAAATGCTGGGTTGATTAATGGGTTGGGCTTGGGTGTGGATATAGACATGATATAAAATAAGTGGGTTTGGGTGAGATTTGACTTGGTTTGGGCTAGTATACAGTTATTTTGGGTTTGGATTTGGAACATAAATAGAATAACGGGCTTGGGTTGGGCTTGAATATAGATATAGATCTAGCGTGAATTAGTTATTGGGTTTTGCTTTGCAGATAATGGGCTTAATTGGGTTAGAAACTCATGTTATAAGAGTTTTGATTTTATAAACACGGTTTTATTCAAGTTAACAATTTTAAGTGCTTTAATCACAATCTTAAAGTTTCAAATTGAAATCAGATTTATTCAAAAGGTTTTAGTTTATGAGATCAGAACTCATTTAGCAATAACATGGCAACGTATCCTACTTCCTACATTTAAAGAGCTCCAAGTTGCAACCTTACTTAGCCCCTTTTTTGGGCCTTTCAATGAAAAAAAATTAGTTGATTCCCTCTAGAGGTGGTTTTGGGAAATTTTTTCTCCTCAATTAGTCTAAAAATTTATTTCATTATTTAAAATAAGAATAAAATTTAAATTTTATTATTTAAAATAATATTAAAAATTTCAAAAATACTTATATTGATATCTATAATTAAAATTAATATATATTTACGCTTTATTACTTGAATATTAATTCAAGTCAGACAACACTAATTCGAATTACAAAAACTTCTACCCAATAAATTAATAGGTCTAAATCTCACTAATCATCCAAACTTGGTTCTAAATAGATTAGGTATGGAGAATTCCTTTTTAGTGAATAAATTAAAGAATGAAGTCGTGTAATACAATCATTGCTAAAATTCCAATTTTGAAAAACATTATGGATGTGAATTTTTTTTATTATATAAATCTTTTAATTGTGAAGCTAAGAAAAATCATATACTTATGGGTCATCATTCCAAATAAATAATAGGATTCATATAATGCCAAAGCTCTTTGCAA
>JBBYHM010000011.1:2015954-2032115 GCA_038381775.1 Adansonia rubrostipa | reverse complement strand
AAAAGTAAAAAAATTAACTTTTATTTGAAGGATATTCATGAAGATAATGCTAAGAATAAAAATGAAAAAAATAAATAAATTAAAATGAACCGAAATGATTAAAAAAAAAAAACCAACAAATGAGAAATTCTTCGAAGAAAAGTATTATGCACCCAACAAATAAAAAATGACTTTTTATGTTAACAAATAGAAAAATTACCTAACAAGTCATTGCTTTGCTTTAGTAATATAGTGGTGAAAAGCAACTCAAATAATATTCTCTCATTTCATAAATGACTTTTTTCTATGTATAATGACCTATTACAAGTACAATAATATTATGCTTATTGTTAGATCATAATGGTGAAAAAATTACAATGCGTATTGTTAGATCATATATGACAATATTCACCATTATAATAGGTCAACAAATCAAGACTTTTAAGTTATTAATGAAACTTTTTTTATGCAAAATAACAAACAACATTATTTTAATTTATGAATGCAAACTAAATTTATATTAAAAATTAGAATATGTAATCTTGAGATTAAAATCTTGAAATAATATCCCCCTGCTTTAGGTCTCTTAATATGGCCACAAATAAGAAAACAGGAGAGAATTTGTCATGTTATGTAATCATCATCATCATCATCTTCTTCTTCTTCGATTATTATTATTATTGTTGTTGTTGTTGAGATTTACAAAAATGTATAGTCACTTCCCTTGAATGATGGAGTAATTAAGCATTACTTATATCGTGAATGGTTCAAGCACTGATTCATAGCTTTTGCAAATTCAAAGCCTCGATCAATCAGAAAAAAGCCTAGTGAAGAAAGGAAATGAAAAATTGAAGACGCAATTTAAATAACTCTAAGTAACCATAAGTTCATCAAGAAGCATTAACTGAGTTTCTCTTCCGTCAGCACCCATCTCACCCCAGAAGACAAGTCTTCGCTCTTGGATCATATTGCATTTTCAAATAACAATTAGGAGGTAGGTGATTAAGCGATATAGTTAATACTCAAATATTACCCTATCTAAAATAAAAAAATCAAAGAAGTAAGTATACTTAGAACAAAGGTTATAAATTTATATAATTCCTTAAAAAAAGAAGTAACTAAAATCAATTTAAAAAAAAAACCACATAATAAACTTCAATTTAAAGGAGATTCGCTATATAAAAATGCTTTGCATGAAACTCAAATCTGGCAAGAATTTATAATTCCTAAAAAGTAACCGAAGAAAGAGTGAAAAGAGAATTTAATGTGATTGTGAAATAATGTACATAACTATTGCAATAAATAAGGAGAAATTTTGGGAGATGAAAAGGGAAGAAAGATGCTAAAAGGGAGAGAAGCAATGGGAAATAATGGGAAGAAAGAATAATTGATATGAAAACTTTTTAAAATGTTAGAATTAATATTTCACTAAATGCTAAATAAGAAAAATCAGATTATTGCATTTTAATTCCAATATAAAATAAAAATGCAAAAGTAAAAATAATATTATTTAATTCAATATAAAAACTCTGTTTTGACCCTATTTAATTCCTATTAGGAGTTGAAAAAATTATATATATATATATATATATTTATAGATTCTAATTTAAAATAACTGAGGCCCAAAACATGCGGTTTGTTAATCAACTAGAAAGGCCGAAGCCCATAAACTTAACAACTACAGCCCAAAAACCCTACTTTAAAACGACTAGGGTTTTTCTTTGGTTGTCGTCGAAGTCTCTATAAAACGGCTGTCTACTACGCTTCTTTTCCAATCTCGTCTCATCGGTGCGCAGGGGCCAAGCCAATCAGGTAAATCTCTTTTCTCCCTCTTCAGTTTCTGCTCTTCTTTTACTTTACTTTACTTTCTCATAGTTTTCCCTAGCTAGTTTTCTTTAGCTAATTAGGGTTTTCAATTTTTTAATAATCACGAAAAATGTCTCTGATGATGATTTAACTTTGAAAAACTTTCGTTCTTCTGAGAGAAAAAATCCGTGCGGATTTCTATATGGAGACCTGAGCTGAAGAGACATTGTAGTTTTTTTTTTCTATTTAATTTTATATTTTTATGTGCTATTTTTTTATTGATTGATTTTTGTTTTTATTTTTTTTTTCATTTTTGCCTCTGAGGATGATTGAGAATAAAGAACTTTCGTTCTTCCGAGAAAATCCATGCGGAAAATTTCTGGGGACCTGAACTGAAGAGGTTGATATAAATAAGCTTATATTTGTTGAACAATTAGTTTTAGGAAAAGAATTTGTTTTGTTGGCATTTTACTTATTATGATAGCTTGTAATTGACCTTTTGTCGGAATTAGGGCGTTGAAGGTCTTATGTCACTCTGATGATGTTTACTATAAAAACTTTCGTTCTCCTGAGCTAATAAATGCTGAAAATTTATGGAGACCTGAGCTGAAGAGTTTCAGAAGAATTTTTTTTTTTTATTCCAATATGATTTGTGTTTCGATGCCATGGTTTCTGTATGAAAATAAAGTGAAAACAAAACCTGAACTGCCATTATGTTCAATTTTAGTTAATCTGTTAAATCTTTGAAAAGAAACTGGATTCTGCATAGGTTTTCACCAACAATATTGGTCAATTTACGATGAATCTATAATAATATAAATTTCCCTTTGAGCAATTTTTTTGGTGCTTGTATAGTTATGCATCTTCATATTCTGCAAGTGTTTTGACAAGCCTAGTATTCATTTTGGTATGGAGGCGTAGAAAATCGT
This sequence comes from Adansonia rubrostipa, assembly GCA_038381775.1. Taxonomy (NCBI): domain Eukaryota; kingdom Viridiplantae; phylum Streptophyta; class Magnoliopsida; order Malvales; family Malvaceae; genus Adansonia; species Adansonia rubrostipa. The sequence goes on along the minus strand of JBBYHM010000011.1, from coordinate 2,029,401 downwards.
TTGAGTTATGCTGGTTTTCCATTTTCAAATATAACAAGTGTTTCTTGAGTTGTCCGTGTTCTAATGGTATTTGCATGCTTTTTGCAGGTTTTTGTTCTGCTTTTACTGAGATATACCACTCAAAACCTTCATAGTTGAAATGAGGTACTAATAGGTTTATCCTTTTTTTTTTTTTCTTTCCTTTGCTTTTTTTCTTTAGTAGCATTATTCCGTTGCTTGTTGCTTTTCATATATGATATGCTAACCCTCTCTTTTGCTTGCTTCTTCACTTTTTGCAGTCGGCCAACGGAAGAAGATGTAAGTTTCTTTAAATGCTATTTTTTTACTTTATTAGAAAAAGCATTTTTGTTGTTGTCGTTTATATGTTTTTTGTATAAAATGTATATGTTTGCTGCTATCTTACTAGGACTCGAGGTGAGTGTCGAATACGGATATGTGTTTGGCACTGGAATGTTTAATTTTTTGTTAAAAAATATCTTAGGAGGATCATACCTCCACCAATGTCCAAATATGTGTTGGACATGGGTACCTGAGTAAAAATGAAGAGGCTGAAGAACATAGGTTTGCTGATATTCATCTCTTGTTTGTTTATCTGCCTGCAGACTGTAAAGAACGAGGAAGAGGAATTTAACACGGGACCACTGTCCGTTCTGATGATGAGTGTTAAAAATAACACTCAGGTAATGTGCCCATCTTTTGATCCCCTAGCAATTGCTCATCTACACGTTAACGAGAATATGCTTATATAGAACTAAATTTGATTTTTATGAAAGTAGGTTCTCATCAACTGTCGCAACAACAAAAAACTTCTAGGCCGAGTGAGAGCTTTCGATCGCCACTGCAACATGATTCTTGAAAATGTTAGGGAGATGTGGACTGAGGTTGTTTTATTTTCCTTATTTTGTATGCCGTTGTCTTTATATACGAATCTTCTTTACAGTCGAATGAATCGATTTCTCCATTCGATATAGGTACCAAAGACCGGGAAAGGCAAGAAAAAGGCGCTTCCAGTTAACAAGGACAGATTCATCAGTAAGATGTTTCTTAGAGGAGATTCTGTTATAATTGTTCTAAGAAATCCCAAGTAAATTTAGTATTTTATTTGGGGTCTCAGTTATGAAACTTACTGGGGATTAGAACTTTGCCCTTGTAGTTTTCTGTATTGTGCTTGTCCCCGCCCCGTTTACCTTCTAAGCAAAGCGTTATTTTAGCCACCAAACCTAAACGCTGCATTTTGAGTTACTTAAGTACTGTATCTGTATTCAGTATTTGTGTGGTTTGTAAATTACTAATTATTAGAACTTTGACAGGAATTCTTTGGTGAGTTATTATTGCCAGTTTTTTTTTTTTTTTTTTGAGAATATGTGATATCAGTTATCTGGATGATTTGGGAGATGTTTCACACCATTAAATAAAAATGTTTTTATTAATTAAAAAACAAAGCCCAAAGCCAATGGTGGTATCACAAATTTCAGTTTATGTTCTAATCCAATTCGAAGACATTAAAAAATCCGAAGTTCATATCTAATTGTGGTTAAACCTTTTGTACTGGACAATATGTTAATAAATTGATTATGAAATTTAATAATATAATTTAATTACTTTGATTTATATAAAATTTTAAATTGATTCGATTGGTTAAACAATTGAACATTCTTAATTTATTTTAATTCTGATTGCTCTTTGTACGAGGTGTCATTGTAATTTTATCACTGGCATGTAGATAGAATGAATAATTGTTATGAACCAACTGGTATTAATTGATACAGATTGGCATGATACAATAAAAAAAAAAAAATGGAATAGCACAATAATGGTAACATTTCGTTTTAGTTTATACGTACTTACAGATACGCGGTACTGGACATGGAAGGACTGAAACTGTAGGAAACCCTTACTGTTCCTCACGTGTGGTCAATATTTTGTAATCTCAGCCACTTACCAAGTAAACGCCAGTGGTTTCCTATTTGTTAAACTTACAGCCATTCAAGGTGGCTTTCCTTATATAAAACCCACCGCTTATATTTCATTGCGACTTCCCTTTTCATCTCATCATTTCGATTTTAGAATATCATCAAATTGCAGTTTTTTACCAAAAACAGCTCGACCCAGGATTTTTCAATGGCTGAAGAAAACACCAGACTAAACGTTGAACCCGAGAAGCAAAGCCTTCTCAATCACCACAAGGAAAAACACTTCACCGCTGGAGAGATCGTCCGCGACATCATCATCGGTGTCTCCGATGGTTTAACCGTGCCATTTGCTCTCGCCGCTGGATTGTCTGGTGCCAATGCCACATCTGCCATTGTTCTTACAGCCGGCATCGCTGAGATTGCCGCCGGAGCCATCTCCATGGGACTTGGCGGGTAAACTCTATATGTACTTTTACTTTTCATTGTTTTAATATGTTGACGATGGGGGTTCTGTTTGATTAATAAGAAACTGCAAGAAAAAGATAGTGAAAAGCGCAAAGATTTTAGTAGGATTTTACAGGTGTCTTTTCTTGATGGTTTTGAAGATATCTTGCGGCTAAAAGCGAAGCAGATCATTATGCGAGGGAGTTAAAAAGAGAGGAAGAAGAAATCATTAGTGTGCCTGATACTGGTAATAATTAAGTAAAATTTTTGAGTCATTTGATTGAGTTAATCGAGGATGAGTTGCATTTCATGCATGCAAATTGTACAAAATTACTGGGTTTGTTGGTTGCTGAAAATGCAGAGGCTGCGGAGGTGGCTGAAATACTGGCGGAGTATGGGATAGAGCCACATGAATATGGGCCTGTCGTGAATGCTCTCAGGAGAAAGCCTCAGGCTTGGCTTGATTTTATGATGAGGTAAGCTTGTTTATCATACTGTATAATATCAAATTTGTCAAAATTCTAAACATGAATACATGTAAATCATGTTAATGGTCTTTAAGGGTATCATATTAGATCTGTTATACTATTTTCTATTTATTAAATGTGTTGTATTCATATTGTGTCTTTCATCATAGTCTTATAGTCTTATTCATAGAATACATTGTTTAAAAGTTGTTCCCAGCCCTATCCCACAATTAGGTCAAAAGACACATTAAAACTACAGAGTTTAATGGGGCCTCAACTCTTCCTCATCCCCAAAGCCTGATCAAAAAAAGAAATGAAGTGTTTGGCTTTCTGGCAATTGAATGAATACGGACAGATTTTTAATAATGCTAGGCTTGTTTGACGGATTGAGTGGGCTACCGGCTCCACTGTCCCTCCCCAAAAGCTGAATAAAAGCCAAATTTGCTTTTGAAATATTCGGATAAAAGCTGCTTTTCAGATGGAAACAAAAGCTGAAATTCCCCCCCCCCCTCTTGGTCCTGGTCAGGCAGGTTATGGCGTGCAACTTCGGGTTTTTTTTAGGACACTTTCTGGATACTGATCGAACCCATTCTTGACTATCCTTTGTTCATCCTTGTTCTGCATTGTTTTCGTAAAATCAACAACATATTTGTACAAGCAATTATTGATAAAAAAACTGTAAATAATGTAGGTTTGAGTTGGGATTAGAGAAGCCAGATCCAAGAAGAGCATTGCAGAGCGCGTTCAACATTGCTATTGCTTACATACTGGGTGGATTAGTGCCACTCTTTCCTTACATGTTCATTCCAAGAGCTAAGGATGCTGTCGCTGCATCGGTTGTTATCACTATAGGCGCACTGCTCATCTTTGGCTATGCCAAAGGTTACTTCACCGGCAATAAACCCATAAAAAGCGCTTTTCAAACTGCTTTCATTGGTGCCATTGCATCTGCTGCTGCTTTTGGCATGGCTAAGGTTATCCATCCCTAGTTTATATTTACTAATGTCCCAAACTAGATAATCATCCATTGCTTTTGCAGAACTTTATGTTTTTTTCTTAAGAACAAAACATCTGGGTTTCGAATCCTTTCATTTGTTTAATGTTCGTAATTAGATTAAAATCTTTGATCTTCCTGTATATTTCTCCTTTTATCCTTTTACTCCCATTAACTGTGAATTAGCTGCTATCAAAGTGCTCCTCTCTAAATCATCATTTTGACATGAAAGAGCAACAAATTTACAAAGGAAAGATACGAGTATTGACACTATCATTCGACCCTTCTTATATAACGTAGCAAAGATTTGAGAGGCATAACTTCGATTTTGGAGAGCTAAACCTCGACAGACAAGACCTAAAAATAATTCGTGCTATATGAATTTTGCACATTATATAAATTTTTTTTTTCATATTGTGTTTTGTATCATATTTTATAATCTCAATAGGGAAGCATATTATTTTTTTATTAGAAGCAAAAGGTACAAAATCAAGAGTAACTCGGCTTAAGTTTGGGAAACTTCAATGCATGAGTAGAAGGTGCACGTTTTGAATACCATACAAGCATCTCTCCTATCCCTATTAAAGTAAAGGAAAAAAAAAAGGGAAAAGTAAATTTAAAAAAGTAAGGAATGTTTTAGCGGGGCTGATAGTATCATCCAGCCAAAAATTTTGCAGATAGGACAAGCAAGCTAATGGTCCCATATTGATTAGGACACAAACAAATTAACGCACCCATGAACAGATGTGCGCACATCAAGACAGAACTCAGGCTTAGTACTAAGAACAACAGATTCATGCTTGCATATGCGAAAGTGTGTGTACGCATGCATGCACGTGTTTGCCTTGAATAACAATCATATGTATGTTTCGTGTGCTTGTGCGTGCCATGCGCTGAGTTAACAATCGTATCAAGAATTCATTTAATTATTTTTCATTTTTTTTAAAGCGTTTGTAACTGACACATCTTTAGACTTGAGTATAAAGATATAATCCTTCAAATATACAGAAAAACTTAGAAAAAATTGAGCATATCGATATTGAACACATACCCATATACAACACTCACTCGTGTCCGAGTAACTTAGATTATGGTAAAATCAAAAGATAATACTTGTCAAATGGAACTTTTCTTGTGCAACAGAAGTACGTTTGTAATATAGAAGGAGGGTAGTTACGATTATATTAGTAACAGTCAGGTATCACATAGACAATTATTCTCATGCAAATACATAATTTCTATCATGATAGACACTGGAGATCGTTTAAGGACTATATCGACCTAATTTTAGAAACAAGATCAACAAGCTTAAAACTATAACTTCATTCAAGGCAAATTCCTTTTGATAGCTACAACTACTTGCCGTAAACAAAAGTTAAACTCCCATATCATCCTCCAATGTTCACTGGTTGTTCTATATATGGCTAGGCAGCCCTATCGCAAAGAATGTGCTGCATGTATTTAGATATAGTGTAATGAAATGAAGAAAAGAAATGTATAGAAAATTATATATAAATTGGATATAGGTTAACAGGAAAGGCATTTTGCCCGAATATTTTGAAGTACCTTTCTATGGAGTTTGATGTGGTTTAGTACTTGTGGAAGTCGAATGTCCCATTTGTTCTGTCTGAAGTTCCAATTTCTGAGATTTCTCAAACTGTGATCCATTTGACAGTGGTTCGATCTCCACGTTTTGTGATTTCCCCATATTTTGAAGTAAAAGTTCGAAACTATGAGATTTTTCGATATGGGTTCCAGAACACGTTACCTCCATTTCCATACCAGAGTTCATGGGCCCATTTTTATCTAGATTTCCATCGTCATCATTCTCTGGAAAGGTATTAACTAAAAGAAGCTTTTCCCATGCACCATCATCATGTAAATCCAGTGGAATGAAAGGTGTATGACTTTCGTCCATGAGCACTTCCATAAAATCAATATTCATCAAAAAATCTTTCGTTCCATCTGGAGAATTATCAGATTCGTGAGGATTTTCAGAATCTATCAAAGGTGTGAGTACCGGCTTCGATGTTCCATCCATTGGTGGCTGATATCTAACTATCATATGATCAGAAGCCACTGGTTCACCGTCCTCTGTAACTTGTTCTAGCATATTGCTTGCTTCAGCCATGCACCGATTATTTTCCTTCGTTTGAATCAGTTGGAGCAAAATTCCTGGGCTCTGCATCGCCATTACTAAGAATGATAACAACTGTTGCTGGCTTTTCTCCATTCCTTGAAGACGTTCCTTCAAGAGAAGCACCTTATTGTCTGCAATCTCCTGGAACTGCCTAAGTTTAACCAACTCCTGCGTAAGAGCATTTTTATCCGTCTTCAAATTCTCAACTTCCTTCCACAGCACAATATTTTTGTTGTTTTCATATGATCCGATGGAGTTCTGTTGCTTCCGTGGTGGCTGCTGATGCTGCAATGGTTTATGCTGCTCAGATCCCTGGGCGTATTTCCGTCTAGCAATATTCTTCAGCAAGTCCTTTTGACCTCTGACAAATCCCTCATTTGCAAATTCCCAACGGTCCGTATCAGTTTTTCTAAAACCCTGGAAGAACTTGAGGGGTTAGGAATGTCTTCATTAATGGTTAACAATTCAAACAGAAGACCCCATGCATAAAGCTCCCCCATAAATGCTTCTAATGCCACACACACATGCATAATAATACCCAGGAACAGAGATGCTATTTCTGTCATCAAACAAATCTTATCACAATTAAGAAGATTTTCCAGTTATTACAAGATTAGTATAGTCTTTGTTAGTTGACTGAAATGACAAGAGCTACAACAGGTTAACCATGCCTCAAATTATTTAATGTCCGACATAGCTCAACATAGAAGCTATTCTCCCACTTTTATTCTCAAACTGTACCATATAGGCTTAAGCATCAGATACAAGCCAAACATCATACTCAATTAAGGCTCTGCATAAAACATTTAAATTCGACAATTTATGGCCTTGCAAATATTTGAAATGTCAAATAAAACACTAACCAGTTAAATTGCACTCAAACAGTGTTAACTATTTTGGAACAAGTTGTTTGAAAATTGCCGTGATGAATGCCCGAACCAGTGAGGAATTTATATTCCAAATAGCAACCGTACTTGCACATTTTGTAAGACAGAAACCATAGGTCCAAATCGGGTAAACATTTAAATGATAGGACAATTGTTAACCATAAATAAAGAGGTACTAAGAAAACGGGCTAATCAACAGAGCTCAACCAATATATTGAACCTTTTTCTATGTATTGTATTAGCTAATGAAAAGGCACCCTAAGAAAGAATAAAAGTGGCACGCAAACTACGGCAGCCTATTGAAACTCAAACAGTTGATTCTTCAAAGTGATGGAGATCTAAAGGAATTTTTTATCAAATCAAAAGAACATTGAACAACAACGGGAAAAACTAAAAAAGACAAAGAAAAATAGAAACATCAGGACAACGTCAACCTAAATACTAGCATAAAAAAGCCAAAAGTAGTTAAGAATTTGCTTCTGCCTCTCTTCCTACCCACAACAAAGTACAAAATCAAAATGGAGAAAGGTAGAAGAAACCTGCGGAAACACCTAATGAGTACCTCCTATATTAAGCAAGAAGTAATAAATCTTTGAAAAGGTATGAGAACTTCAATGAATTATATCATTTCATTCCACTAAAACAAATAAGTGCCAAAATAGAGTAGGGAAAAGAGAGGGTGGATGACTCATAAAAAAATAGCAGTCCAACAAATTTCAACAACTTTTCCAAAATTTACCTGAAAGGGTATTAGACAACATTTTAGATGTTGCCTATTCTAAAAATTGTGACAGTAACCATAAATGGCATTACAGTTTCTTGACTCAACCAACACTTTCATCCACTCATACTTTTGACAGGATTGAAAGGGTTAAAATATTTTAGCTACTGTTAATCAGTAGAACATCTCTTGACCTTACCATTAAAAGATTTCTTTGATTTTATTCTTACTAATATTGGCCTAATAATATAAAATAATTAGTTATTTTCTTCTTTTTTTCCCCCTTCTTTAAGTTAGCAAATGTAGCAAGTATCAACATGGAGAAATGCATATCATGTATTATGCTTAATTATCATTTTCCTTTAATATTATCGCTCTATGAACTTGTGAATCTCACTAGGGAGTGTGTGCCTTTGCTGTAATCTTTCTAACACTTGATCAAAAGAATTTAAGGGGGAAAAAAAAAGAAATGCATACTGGCAAGCACTTTTTAAGTTCCCTTGACAGCTGATATTTACAAGCTCTTCTCCCTTTTGATCCCAAATTAAGCATATACACTATAAGGATAAAGAGCAAATAATTTTCCATTTCCCGAACTTCTTTCTTTACTACCCTAATCTTTCTTGCTACCATCAAGAAATTTTAATACGCTGCAATTTCAATTGAATTGAACCATCCCATCAAAATTAATGGAACATTATAGCAAAACTTAGTTTTACCTTTTTTGGTTGAACATTACAAATAAAAAAAGTAACCAAGTCAAGGAAACTGTCAAGTCAATACCATTTTAGCTCTTTCTAATCTGCAAAACTCAAACTAATACTGCCCTAACCATTCCAGCAAAATTGAGTATAACTTTACCTAGAAATACAGCTTGTGGGGCTAGCAAATATTCCTTTCCCCCCATATATTAGAAATTGAAAACAACAAAAAATCCTCAACAAATTTACACTGAGAAACTCGAACTCCCATTCCTTAGAATACATCATCCAAGACTGCAACTTGAACACCAAAACAAAGCTCTCACAAGAAATAAACCAAACTCAAAACTAATAAAAAGCAAATATTAACAATAAACCTAAACAGCAAACAAATAAAAAACAGATCAAAATAGAATATTCCATCATTGAAATAACAAAGAATTACTTCAATAAGGAAAAAAAAAAACCACAGTTCATATACAAAAACTCCAAAATCCAGACTCAAACACACGCACAAAAAGACCCAACTTTTGACATGTTTCGTGACAAAAATAAATACCCATTAAAGGGAAGAAGTAGGGGAGACTCACATAAATATTTAGTTGCCTGATGAAAGAAGAGAAATTGCTGTGCTTGAAGAACTTAGGGAGCAAATGAACTGAAAATTCAGTCATATCCCAAATTATAAAACTATCATTATTTTGGCTCCATGAAATTATTGCATCAGTAATCTCATCATCCACCATTTCATAACATTTTCTTAGGAAAGGTGCTATTGATTGAGACCCATTTTCACTCGGTTTCACCATAACTGAATTTTGATCAGACATAAAAAAAAATGATCCTTCAAATAACGTGAGCAATTTCTTTCTTTATAATACAACTATTTAATAAAGAGAACAAGAAGCATACGTTGGGAATAATAAGAAATGGACAAATTGTACGGATTTTCGTTGCTTCGTTTCAACCGCGTGAAGTTTGGAATATGCTGAGTAAAAATACAAATTGTTTACTTTCAATGACGAGGAAAGGCAAAGATATTTAGAGGGAGTTTGTTCCTCCGCTGGCGTATGTACAGTTCGTGCAATGAGATCGTTGTAGAACCTATAACCGAAAGCCAGGTGGAGGTTTCCCCATTTTTGCTACGTACCAACAATTATTTCATATTGGTCATTTTTCTCCTTTTTTTTTTTTTAATGATAAGGTATATGATGCCTTATTTATCTGCGTAGTCAAAATTTATCATTTTTTAAAATTTATTATTATATTTTAAATTTTAAAATAAATATTTTATTATATTTTAAATTTTTTAATAATTAAAAATTATTTAATATAAATTCAATCAAGAATTTATAATTTAAACATATTATAAGAAAAAAATTGAGATTAAAAATTATATTAGATCTTTAGTTATTTTTAATATTATGATCGTATCATTTAATTAAATTATATTAAAATTATAATATAATTTTAAAAAATTATAATAAAATGTTATTCGAGTTAAAGAGTAAACTTATTTTTAATTAAATTTTAAAATTATAAAACATCATTTATTTTTAATAAGGTGTTTGTGCTTTTATTTTTTAAAAAAATAATTAAAAAAGAAAAAAGGAATATGAAAAAGGAGAAGGGTGACAAAGAGAGAGAGAGAGAAAAAACGATTTTAATTTTAAAATTAGGCCTTTTTTTTTCTAAAATTTAAAAGATTATATGGTAATTGATTTTTTTTAGTTTCGTAAAGGATTAAAACTATCTCATTTATTCGGTTTTTGTTTTTTAAATATTAGATAAAAAATATCACTATTTTTTTATTATTTCAAGCATGAGATGTTCAATTGTTCATGGCTTTTTATGCATGTGATGACACGTGTTAAATTGGTCGAAATTTTTTATATAGAAGAAAGAACCAGAAATATGCCTCCTTGAAGCCGTACGATAAGAGGAATTTATTGCTACTTATGCTTATATATATAGCAGTTTGGCGTATATTTATAATATTATCAAAATAAATAAATAATAAACAGTTTGGCAGAGTGATAAAATCAAAAATAATAATAATAATTAATTAGCCTCAGCCGCCTTTTCAATGGCGAACAACACCTTTCCTCCTAAAGGTGTTCTCAGAGGCGAAGCCCTAGCAAAGGTATAACTTTTAAAAAATAAAATATATTTTTATATATCCAGCTATTTAGTCGACTTTTTTTATCCCCTAAACATGTCACTATTTTTTTTTTTAATTTCATCAGATTTGACAGTATGATTATTACTCTTTAATTTTAATAGTGCATTGGAAAATATCCATTTTCATGTTGCAGTACATCTTGAACACTAGTGCATATCCTAGACAGCATGAGCAACTTAAAGGAATAAGAGATGCAACTGCAGAGAGGTTCCCTAACCTGTAAGTTTGTGTTTATATATATATATATATATATATATATATACATGTAGATTGGTTTAATTGTTTTTATATTTTCGTAAATTTTCTTTGAAAACAAATTAACAATTAATTCAGAAAAAATGAGATGGGATACTGTTTCGAGGGTCTCAGAAGCGTAATGGGTATAACAGCAGACGAAGGACAGTTCATATCTATGCTTTTGAAGCTGATGACGGCCAAGAAAACAATGGAAATTGGCGTTTTCACTGGCTACTCCCTGCTTGCAACCGCCCTTGCATTGCCTGAAGATGGCCAGGTATATACATTTATTGAATTTGAATCTAAAATATTTCAATCTGATCTCTTAATTTTTAATTTATGGTTTAGATCACAGCAATAGACAGGAGCCGAGAGTACTATGATGTTGGATTGCCTTTCATTAAAAAAGCAGGCATGGAGAACAAAATCAACTTTATCGAGTCGGACGCCATTAAGGTTCTAAGTGAAATGTCCTCCAAGATAAGTAATTTAATTATTTTAATTATTTTTTTAGATTAATTTTCTGGGAAATCAGAAGGATTTATAATTTGGAATTTTGACAAGTAATTCCTGAACCACATCACAAAATCATCTTCCATAACATTGTTTCAACAGTCCAAGACTTTCACGTGCAAAAATAAATAAAATAACCAGTAGAACATAAAAATCAACACATAAATCAAATACACAAATCAAAGTGCTCATAGTTAAAACAAATCCAATAAAATGCAACGAAACTTATGAATTAAGGGCTTAACTTAATTAATTCATATAATTATTTTTAAAAAATGATAATTAGTATATTTAAAATTTAAATTTTAATATTTATAATTTTTTTTATTTTTGAACTGTGATATGTTTTATAAAAAAAAAAAACAATCCTTTTACGGTGAATTTTCAATAATCTTGTTGTTGCAGGAGAAGCATAAAGAAGAATTCGACTTTGTTTTCGTGGATGCCGACAAACCCAATTACATGAAATATCATGAACATGTAAAGCAACTGGTGAAGATTGGTGGCGTCATCGCATATGATAACACTTTATGGAATGGATGTCTTGTTCAAGAAGAAGATGAAGTGCCAGAGGGTGCCAGGGATTCACGAAAGGCAATTTCAATTTTGGAATTTAATATTAACTTGGCTTCCGATCCTTCCATGGAGATTTGCCAAGTTTCAATAGGTGATGGTGTAACACTATGTAGAAGGATTTGATGATTAGTCAATTAAGCAAAATTTTCTCCGAATCTCTCTCGAACAAACAAAGAATGTTGTGTTATGAAAAACAGAAGAAAGGTTATAAATATTAAAATTAAAATTTTAACTAAATATCATCAGGTAAATGTGTTTTGAGTTTTATTTAACTTGAATTAATCAATAATTATATTTGGTAACTTTTTATTTAAAATTATGTAATATTTTTAAATTTTGTTAGGTTTAAACTTCTTGTTGAATATAGCTTTTTGATAATCTTCATTCATAACTTTAATTGGTAATTTTCATATGCAAAATCAAAAACGAAAATTACATGATAATAAGTGACCTTTATTTAATTTGTAGTGATATTAAAAGTTCTGGTAATATTTGATGTACTTGTTAATAATTTCTATAGATATATTGTCACCAAAAAAGAACTTTCTATTGATATTCAGTGTTGTAGACTTTTAAAACAACAAGAACGGAGTTATTGAATTTGGATCAAAAGCTTAATTTATTTTAGAGGTTGATTTGATAACTTTTGTATTTAAAAGACAATCTATCCCTTCTTAAACGATATTGATTAATGTATTTCTTACTCTATTTTAAAAACAAAGACTACTGTAATTTGGTGGGTGATCTTTTGGGCTAAAAAATAAATATAATGATGATATAATTATTTAATTTTTTTATATTAAACTATTTATTATTTCCAAAAAAAAAATTATATAACTTTTAAAATCAAATTTTATACTAATGATTTTTTATTTTACACTATTAACAATTTATTTCTTAAAATAAAATTGATCTCCATTCTTTGTTTTTAAGTATTACTTTTTTTTGGACTTTTTAACTCTTCATAGTACTCTTTTGAAATAATACCAAACATATCAAAATCTCAAATCGAATTCTTTATCATATTTTTTAGACATATATATTTAAAATCGAGCTTTTTCGATTAAACATTTTTTTAATACTAATAATTTTAATATTTTTTATTATATAAATAATAATTTAAGATAAATTAATTTAAATTACTAAAATATTTATCCAAGTTCGATTTAATATGAATTAAATCTGAATAACTCTATAAATGTAAAATTTAAAATGGAGCAAAGAAAAATGTTCGCCATAATTGAGAAAGAAATTAAAGATAGAAATACATGTGGTAGCTAATTAAGCTAAGAACAGAGTAGTTTAGCTACGAAGTCATCAATGTTTTTATCAGAACTTCCGCTTTCATCGTTTCCCTCTCAAACCGAATTCTTCCATTTATTTGCATTCTTCTGAATCTTTTTGCCCCTTTCCCCTCCTATTGTTAGTTCATTTATACACTGTTTTATAATCTCTCTTCTCACCGTACCTTTCTCGTCAAGGAAGGCTCTAATCCCAATTCCCCTGACATCTTCAACATGCTTTGCATTATGGGGGTTGGTCAGCCCCCCGCGGCGCTGCGCCACCATTGGAACCTCTAAAACACAGTGCTTAAAGAACAGAATTATAGCCGCAGTTGTGTAAGAAAGGATGCTAGAGACTCGTGTTCTAGCACCTTCAGTTGTGGGCACCA
>JBBYHM010000011.1:2002827-2012853 GCA_038381775.1 Adansonia rubrostipa | reverse complement strand
CAACTCTTTCCCAAATTTAATAATTCAGGTATTGGCTATTAATGTTATTTTTTTTATATTTTAATTGTAATTAAATTGTTATATATTTATGTAAAATTTGATATGTTAATAATTTTTAGTATCTAAAATTCTTTACTTTTTAAGTTTGCAAATGGATTATTTGGACTCTTTAATTTTTTTAAATTATTTATATCTGATACTTATATTTAACATATATTTGAATATAAATATAAAAAATATAACCTTTTAATTTTTTTAGAAAAAATAAATATATCAATGTATGGTATGGAAGGAAATTATGTTCACTCGTTTTATGCATTGACTTATAATTCCTTTGTCGTGGTAGTTGTTCCAAGACTGACCAATATATAACCTTATTTGATGTGATCCAAAATTGGGAAATTAATTTGGCAGATTCATTGAGAAATACGGGACTCACATTATTGTGGGGTTGGGCATTGGTGGCCATGATGTGATTTTGGTTAGGCAAGACAAATCTTCCGACTTGGACCCTTTAAAGCTCAAGAAACATCTCTATCAACTTGGAGACCAATTATTTACAGGCACCTGCAACTTTACCCCAAAAACCAAAGACCAGAAGCAAAAGGTTCAAGCTAAGATAGCTAGCTATCCCCTTCCATACTAATTTGCAATTCATTCATTTCTTTTTAAAGAAATGTTAAAAGTAACTTTAATTACTCGATTAGTTAATATTTACCTATTTATGCTTTGCATATAGGTACCACAGGCTTTCAATATCTTTGATCAAGAACCTGTTGCCCTCAATGGTTACCCTTCCATCAGTACCAAAGATGTAGGTCCAATTACATTTGAAAATATATAATTGAATATGTGTGGCTATTACATGAAGGATTAAGATTATTTAAAGTGTATATTAGTGTGTACATAAAGGCTACAAAAAGAGTAACTAATAATTAGGAAGTGAACGGGGTTTTGGCTTTTTCAGGGAATCACTGTTATATGTTCAAAGAGAGGAGGTGACCCAGAAGCTTATAATAGCCATTGTGAGTGGCTTCCAACAGTTGCAGGAATGCCGGATGCCATTCATTTTAACTTCATTCCAATCACTTCTCTACTTGGTGGTGTCCCTGGCAAAGGTTTCTTATCACATGCCATCAATTTATACCTTCGATGTAAGTTTTAGTTTAATCCATATATATATATATACATAACAAATCTTATCATTGATATGCGTAACTTCAATTTTAAAGACTGTTAATGAACCTTAGTGAAGATGTGTTTTTTAAATCAAATTCGTACTATAAATTTGCTTCAAAATTTCCGAAGTTACATATTCCTTTTTGAAACTTAAATTATATTCATGTGCTCCAATCTATATGTAATTTGCAGACAAACCTCCTTTAGCTGATCTAAAGTACTTTCTTGACTTTCAAGCGCACAAGATTTGGGCTCCCATTCACAATGACCTCCCGCTGGGTCCTTCACCGAATAGGGCTTCTTCATCACCAGCTCTTCACTTCAACCTGATGGGTCCTAAGCTTTATGTAAATACTTCTCAGGTACATCTAAATCTCTACTTTCGTAACCATAATCCCCCCCCCCCCCTTTTCTTTTTATAAATATAGGAGGCTCTAGTTTAAAACTAGAAATCATTATTGAAATTCGAACATTAATTTATTGGATGATGCCTCTTAAGTATGTTTGCATGAATTAATTGAGTCAAACTTTGAGTCAAATCTCTTTCTTTTTTAGCATGATGATTATGTCACAACATATTTAACCAACATTAAATTATTGCTAATGAATGTTAAATATGCCAGTGTTTTAACAAATTTCAATCTAAATGTTCATGTTTCATACCCTGGAAAATACGGGTAAGAATTAAGTGTTAGCTCCGATATCATCAGGTCACAGTAGGGATGAGACCAGTCACTGGAATGCGCTTGTATCTTGAGGGCATGAAATGCAATAGGTAACAACAACAATCTACTAGTTATCAAAATTTAGTTTGGCAAGTGATTAAATGGCATTTTTTTTTTCAAGTAAAATTCTGCTTTTCTTCATTTTTCAATTTAATCCCAGGCTTGCTATTCACCTTCAACATCTATCGGATCTACCAAAAATATTTGAAAACAAAATGGACGACACACAATACTGGCGAGCATCAGAAGATACTGCTGATGTTCGATTCTTCGAAGCTATTCATCGCAAAAAGTTTTCCCACATATGTTCAGCCCCGGTTAAATATAACCCAAAATGGACTTCCGGCGAAGATTTTGTTTTCATTGTCACTGGCGCTCAACTTCATGTAAACAAACGCGATTCCAAGACAGTCCTCCATCTCAGACTGCTGTTTTCCAAGGTCACGGGCTGTTTCATAGTGCGGTCAAGTTGGGCGAAAGCCGCCTCTGGATTTTCCCAAAGGTCTGGAAGTTTACTTTCAGCCATAGGCCAATCCTTAACAGGCGGCAACCCTGTCAAAGAAAAGGAGATGGTGGCTAATGCTGTGGCGGACTCCGCCGTCTACCCAACAGGGCCACCGGTGCCAGTTCAAACACCAAAGCTATTGAAGTTTGTAGAAACCTCGCAATTGTGCGAAGGACCTCAAGATAGTCCAGGGTATTGGCTGGTTACGGGTGCAAGGCTACAATTGGAGAAGGGTAAGATAAGTCTGCACGTAAAGTTTTCTTTGCTAAACATATATTAGGCAAAAAATTATTAATTGGGGATTAAATTTGATAGAGAAATTTGTATTTCAGTTTGTACTATTCTTCACCTTGGGGGAAGCCTTTTTCTTTCCTCCTATGCCACATGAAACCAATTTTAATGGGAAATTAAATGTGGCTGTGTTTGAAGCAAAAAAAATATACAAATATTTTTAATTGAATTAATTAATTGCTTATAGTAAAAATTTAGAATATCTAATTTACAAATTACAATTTCATTATTCCATTCTTTTTGCGTGTGGGTTCCTCACCAAAACCATCGCGTTATGAAAGCCCACTTTAAGCTTTTGCCAAATTTAGGCCCGGCCAGTGAGTTCTGGGCTGCAGATTTTAAAGCGAAGTTCAACAATATTATATTAGGTTGTTATTATCATATTCAACATTTTCTTTTGAATCATATTATTATATTTAACATGAAGATAAATAGTTATAACATATCTTTATAACTTACATATATTTTTTGCCTAGTAGATTCAACAATCAGCACCCTCTCTGCTTCTTTGTAAGTATTCATGAGTTGAGTCAATCGTAATATACATTTTTTCAGTTTTCTATTCATGTTTAACTTGGGTTAGGCTTGGATCGCCCCAAAAACTAGTTTTATTGCTTGAAAAATATAAAAAAATATTTGTATATTTTATAATTAAATTTAAATAATTTTTTTTACTCAACGATGACTCAAATCGCTATAAACCAATCCAAATTAAAAATATATATATTAATATTCAGTACTAACCCATTTTAAATTGAACCTGTCCTACTTGATTCTCAAAGAAGTCTACTTTGTAGATTTAAAAATGACTTTAATAGCTTTTTTGCAGTCACTTCTCGTTCTACCATGTATATTGATTGCGCATAAAAGTTATAAGCATACTTTTTCTTCTTTTTTAATCCGCTTATGTAATTAAAAAGTTTATAATCAATGAATCAAATAATTATTTAAAAAGAAATTATGTTTCTTTTAAAAGTTTGAGTCTAATTTTTTCTAGGCTTGGACATCTATATATATAATTCACAATTCCTCAGTATTAGTATATTTCCTTAAAGCGCTTGGATTAATTATGATCTTATAAAATATAAGATTTACTCTCCACCTTTTAGTCTTAAATAAGGTCTATCAAGTTTAATTATTTAACTTATTTTATTAATAATTTATAGCAAATAATGTTTTCCAAGATATATAGAAAATAATTTCCCAAACTAAATGAGCTAAAATGGTTATTGAACCATTTCCAGGTGCCAAAAATAATTATTTCTTTTTTCATATTTTCCTTCTAATCTCAATTGTCCCATTACTCACAAATTGTATGAAAGTAATAAATTAAAACTGTATTTATTTATTGTAAATAGCTAAACAAGCAAACACTAACATTTCTCTATCTTTATCCCCGTTTTAAATCTCTCTCTCCCTCTCTCTCTCTCTCTTTCTCTCTTTATTTATTTTAGTTAAAAAGGAGAAAAATCATAAGTTTAAATGTTTTTAATAAAAGTGTCTATGAATCACATTTCTAACCTACCAAGCCTTCCCTTTTCTAAAGTTAAGATAGAGTTATTATTGAATCTCTATTAGTCTTATAATATTATACGAGTTCATCTTTGATACACTTATGATGAAATTTTTTAACTTCATAAATTAAATTAAAAGATAATCAAATAATTTAAATTTTTCACTTACAATGCATTAACTAATTTCTTTTATTATATAAAGACACTCATACTT
This sequence comes from Adansonia rubrostipa, assembly GCA_038381775.1. Classification (NCBI taxonomy): domain Eukaryota; kingdom Viridiplantae; phylum Streptophyta; class Magnoliopsida; order Malvales; family Malvaceae; genus Adansonia; species Adansonia rubrostipa. Next base: position 2,008,425 of record JBBYHM010000011.1, on the reverse strand, counting down.
AAACTCGGCAATACGTGTATTGAAATTTTACTCATGTATTCTGTTATATTATAATCGTATTTAAAATATTTTATAATTTATATAATTTTATACGTTAAAACTTTTTTATATAAATTTTAAAATATATATTTATATTATGTATTTAATATTTTAATTATATATAACATTATTAAAACTACTCAAATTATATTTACAGTATGGATACACGGTGTGCGCGGGGGAAAAATAAAGAATTTTGATTGAAGTAAAAATTCCAAGACACGATCATTGATGAAGCAATCACCAAATCAGAAATCACACTGTTCACGTTGTGAACGTTCTCCATGTCAGCCCTACTTATTAAAAGACTGAGCTACGTCTAGAGTTATATATATATATTATTATATATATAGCCTGAGATATTAATACTTCACTACTCAATTAAATTATTACTAAATAATTCTTGTCTGTCTGTCTCCTTTTAAGAAATCAAGCAGGACTTTTAGAAGACAAAAAATGGAGTTCCAAACTCCAACATTTGAACCCTAATGGTTTCCTAGGGTTTCCAGCACAGTTGCCTCGTTTATATATTTTATAACGTTCGGTAATTCTTTTGTTTTGATTATCGTCGACAGGCCTATTCTGAGCTATATGTAGCTGATCCAGTAGAACTGACTTGCAACAACTCTTATTCTAACTTTTACTCATGATCCTGTTCTCGGACTTCGATTATAGGCGTCGATATGTAGATGTACATATTGATTTTTTTATTTTTTAATAATTATATTTAATATATTATATAATTTTAAAATTTTAATAATTAATATTATATAAGTTTAATATTATTATATTTATATTATTTTATATTTTGTAACCATTATTGTCTGTCCATGTGATTACTGTTTCTCATGCATCATGGCTCAAGAACATAGGCCATGGACAGTTTTTTTACCAACAACAATGCTTGATTTATACGAAGTTTACATTTTCAAGAGATATTCTGCACTCTGCACTAGTGAGCTGCCATTGTGTTCAACCGGACATCAATAAACTACAAAGCCTGCATGGTTTTCCACTATAATTGGTTGATGGAACATTGAAATACTTTTATATCCTTAACAACGAGATATATCGTCTCTAAAACACTTACGCAATGATTTTTCTTTTCTATCGTTGTTAGCTCGTTGCCCCTACTTTATTAAAGATATTATGCAATTATTCTTGGTCATATGGTAAATTATTTTAAAATAAATTTATTGGGTCGCGAGGAGAAGCTGAGTTGAGCAATGGGATACTTAAACGGCAAATTCTTGATTTCTACTGTTATGCAACTTTCATGTACCAAATGTGGTAACAGACTTAATTTGTAACTAGGACCTTATGCATGTCTTGGGTTGGGGCTTGACTGATTTACTTTTGATGTTTAATTCATTGATTGTATGCATTTGTTCTCTAAGCCAAATTGGCCAGAAACGCTATGATTTAGTAGCACCTTGCTGCTTCTTTTGGATAATAAATTATATGCTTATAAAATATATATATATATATATATATATATATAATTGTCTAAATTTCATGTCAACAACCACTTATTTAATTGCAGAATTTCACACACAGATATACCTAATAACTTCTTTGTAACAAAATTTTAATTAATTGCAAATCATCTTTAGTACCAAAATTTATTAGTAAACACCAATATTTTGTAGTTATAATTTTTTTTGAATGATTTCATTAATTTTAAAATCACTGTGGTTGAAAAATACACAATGTTAATATTTTACATTATATATGATGGTTATATTACTTTCGCAATTATTTAAGGATTATACATTGTCAGTATGTAATCTAACACATTGTTAGTTATAAAAATAATAACATTTTATCAGCAAAAGAACATGAAATTTTAAAAAATTTTAAAAAATATAAATAGTTATATTTTATAATAAGTGGTATTATTACATTTATTATCAGTGTATTAAATATAAATATTTTATTTAAATACAAAAAAATTTAAAAAAAAAACTCACACAAGTACTTATAAAAATACTAATTTTGAGCAACAGTACATTTATTATCAATTACAATCTTTAAATATTTGAAAATGTTAAATTATATTTTTATGGAGAAACATAAAATTAATGATTTTTTTTAATTTAGTAAAAATAATATATTAAATATAAAATTTTTAAATTAAAAAAAATAAATAACCTTCAATAAATGTTTATAAACATAACCCTTAGAATTTTTTAATACAAGTCCCTTTAATGCATCAATATTTGTGAAAGATGACAAGTTGTAACCCTGCAAATAAGCTAGAGCTATATGCCTAGCTTATAGCTAGCTAGTTAGGGTTGATATATAGTGTAGTGAGTTTATTAAAATGTTGCTGAACAGTTGGCCACATTCCTCAAGAACATGGGTAAGTACGGTTTACACAGATTGGTTGTGGCTTTCCTGTCATATTACCAGAAAAAAAAAATAAAGTTGAAAAAAATTGAATTAATTGACTTTAATTACGCATGCCTAATAAAAAAGATTGGGTTCGATTAGCCACCACTAATTTTTTTTAATTAAATAGATGCTTTTATTTAGAATCTTTTGTACTATTACTTACTTTTTTATGTAAGTTTCGGAGCATTGAAGAATGGTCCTTCTTCTTGCTTTCTTCTTTGGTATTTTTAGGGTATAAATTCTTCTTTAATTACCTTTTCTTTTCCTTCCCCTTTTCCTATAAAGGTTGCTTTTTCGTCTCACATTAAAACAGAAAGAAAAAAGAAAAGGAATAATGCAAAAAGCAGTAAGGAAAAAAATTCTCAAAGTCATGGAATTTAAAAAATTATTTGTATATTAATAATTATATATTTTACATTAAATACAAATATAAATTTAAATATAAATATTATTATTATTATTATTTAAATAATATTTTGAGTTGATTTAACCTATAAATACTTTTTAATTAAAGTAACGGAGAATGCTTTTGGCTCTTGTTGTTATGGCTGATCTATCATTATGCAACTATTTTATAGAGGAAATAATTACAGAAAATTTTACAGCAACAAAACAACAAAAAGAATATCCAATAACATATATATAAGATTATTATCTTACACATTGTAGTAAGTTTAAAATTGTTTTGTTTATTAATCAATCCGAAGATTTTTTTTCTTTAATTTGCCCATGAAATCGGATTCCTCCTCTAACTTATACAAACTACAAAACAAGCATTGCTCGGTGATGCTCAAATTATCATTTGTTAAGAGAAAATATATATAATTAAAGTATATATACTTATCGCCTTTTCGTTTTTCATCTTTTTGACCAAAATTCTATAAATAATCTCTTGTTGATGCTAATCTCTAGTGTATGATCTCGACGTGAAAGATTTAGCAACCTATCTATTTCGAATATAATGGACCAATTTTGTTTCCTTTTTTGAAAAAAAAAAACCTAGGTAGCTAAGGGTTGACTGCAGAATGGTACTGGACCATTGCCAATAATGCACCAATTTATAAAAAAACTCACAGCCAGGCTATAGGATATAAGAAAATTTAGAAAAATATAATTGGAGAATTAGTTTCATAGTCGTTGGCTTGCAAGCGTTTGGGTTGGACCCTAGGGAGTTTTCTCTTATATAGATATATATCCCTAGAATTTAATTTATCAGCTTTTAGTTTCGCAATAATAAGGAATTCCATAGTTGCTAGATATTTATAATTGAACTGCCAAGTTCTGACTTACTGATTAATTGTTAGTTGACCCTTTTCTAGCTTGCATGGTTGCATTTGAATTATGTGACCATAAAATGGAGTTGTATTGGGTTTAAAAAAGAATCCTTGGAGCACATATACATTAATTTTAGCCCTTATTTAGTGTTTTTTTTCCTAAATTAACAATATTGTTGTTGTCTTTTTTTTTTATTTAGGATAACGATCACTGAGTGTTAGCTCAATACTATTGATAAATTTTGGAGGATATGAATTCGAAAAAGCTTAGGCATGTAATATCTTCTCATAAGATGAATTACATAGATAGGGGTTAGGAGGTTATGATTAAATTAAGAATCTAATAAGAAAAAGGAGAATAGTTAAAAGCATCTTAAACTATACTAAAATGTATAGCATTGGATGGGTGAAAAAAAAACTTTTTAAAAGAATAATATTATATTTTAAAAATAATATGTTAAAACTTTTAGTAGTTTTTTAATTGATAGTTATTTTTTAAAATTAAAGATATTTTAAAAAAGAGTAGGTATATTGGTTGTTATTTTTAAAATTAAAAAATCAACATACCTCTAATTTTATTTTATTTTTATAACTTTAATTTGATTTTTATGTAATTTATTTAATTGAATCCATTAGTATTAATTGACATGAGACATTAAATTTAGTTACACGTTTTAATAATACATCTTAAACTTTGTCATTCCCATTAAATCATCTTTGGCTAATCTTACTAATTAATTTTTAAAATTTTGTTTTACAACAATATATACATATATAAATAAAATAAAAATTTGAAATCCCTCACAAAAATATATTACACTAATTAACTTTTAAGAAATTCCTTCAAATTTCAATATATACGAAATCTAACAAAGACATTAGTTTCAAACATACTTTGCCATAAAGAAAAAAAATATGAGTTGATTTTAAATTTGATTATTTAAATATAGGTTACTTTATGTATCCATAAATATAGACGAGTAGATCATCGAACACGATTAAATTTTTATTTTTATGTGTATAAATTAAATATTTGATTATACTTATGTTTGTTTAGATTTTAATTAATTTGAGCGATTAGCTATATACACAAAAATTATGTATGTAGCCTTTTTATTAGCATAAAATAACATTAATGTAAAAAATCAATAAAGTATGCATTCCTCCATTATGGTAAGCTAGCATGCATGCATATGTTACCCACGACCTTCATATGCGTTCCTTTTTCTTTTTCCCTTTTTGTCCCCCCTCAAATTCTATATATTGGAAGCAAATCTCAATTAACCTTGTTCATCAATGAATACTGTCTCCAGGCTACAGGCATGGCAAAGATAGCGACTGATCCTTCCCTACTCATCAGCGGCGGTGAAAGCGTAAGACGACCACTTCTAGATTCACTCCACGTTAACGGTGGCGATGGCACTTACAGCTACACCAGAAACTCCTACTACCAGGTGTATATGCATATATATATATATATGTATATATCTTTCAGTTTTCTGATGCATTAAATTAGTTTTCTACCATTTATCCATTGCCTCAATTATAAATCCATTGACATCGATTATATGCAAGCATTGTATGCATAACCTGTTTCTGCTCGAAGCTGGCCTAAAATTATGATAATTTGTCTTTGTTTTTAACATTTAAAGCTGGTCCAAAATTATGATAAATTTAAACCCGATACACCCTCCACGGATTTACACTATCCTTGCAGATGATTTACAGAACTAAAGCATCTATAAGACTAAATCCTTATGATGAAAAACTGTATATACATAAACTCTCTGAAGATGAAGATGTGGTCAGAGTTTTGTTAGTGATTACCCCCTTCCTTTAATACTCATAGTTGACTGATGATTTCCAGAAACGATAGCCATTGCTCGGTTTA
>JBBYHM010000011.1:1977903-1994484 GCA_038381775.1 Adansonia rubrostipa | reverse complement strand
ATACAAAGAGTAGGCACACTCCATATTTACATTAGATAGTAGTAGCATATCATACAATGTTCATTCGCAATCATTGCCACTGGATATTTACATAGATAAGCATAGAGAAGCTACCAATACGATTAGGACACATGAGCTATCAAGCTTTTACTTACAAACTTCGGACAAAGGGGAACATGCGCCGAATCGCCTCAACGCAACTGCAATCCGCGTTGGAATTGGTATTCGAGAGATGACAAATGCAAAGCTCTTCGAATTCTCACCTTCTCTTTCTTAATCTGGATCAGCTTGTCATAAACACACCAAGGGAAGCTCAGAAAATGATCCCTCTGCATTCCCTCATTATACTGACCCCAATAACTCGGATGATATGTGACATAATACCAAGCTGAGGCTTTTGCATATAAATCATCATCTGTTTCGGGATCTGACCCACTTCCCTTTTCATTAAACAGTGACCTAGCTTCCTTTCTCAGTGACCTCACAGCCATACCAATGGCTTCCGCGTCCCGTTTCTTGGTGAAAGATCTTGACATTTTCATGATACCCCCACTGAGTATTTCGGCTTCGGTTTTGATCCCGTAGTAGTCCATCAAATTTCCCAATTTGTAGTCATAATTACTTTTATGAAAGAAAGCATCATCAATATAATCCTCAAAGCCATCAACTTCCATGTCAGGATCATAAAACCTCTCCAATGTTTCCCGAGTCAAGGACTTGATCGAACATTCGTGGGGTGCGAGGTCTTTCACCTCTCGGAAAAGCTTTCCAATAACGTTGTACGACTGGTAGGTTGGTTTATCAGGCTTCTCCATGAAATCCGGATATTCTTTGACTCTCAGTTCTTGTGGTATTTCAGCTGGTACACCAGTCTTTGGAAAGTCAACCGCAATCGAAAACAGCTTTGCAAGCTCTTGACACTGGATGCTCATTGCTTTGCCAGGTTGTCTATCAGCAAAAACAGTATGAGCATTTGCAATGATGCCTAAACTGTCATTGACTATGTAGTTGGTGAAATATTCTTCGACTTCCTGCACCCGAAAATTAAATATCAACTATCAATAATCTCAGAATTAATTCTACAAATACCAACAAAATAAAATAAAAAATAGATGTCGGTTCAAGAAAGGGAAGCAACCATAAAGAATGGATTACAACATAGTACAAAAACATATGCAGGTGCTTCAATATAGTACGAAAAGAGAATTGCAAAGTTAAAAATAATTAACTTTACAGTTTTCATTAAAAGTTAATTATGCACAATTTGTTGCCTCAGATTCCTATAAGTTTGTAAAGCAAATTTACTTTCGGTAAGCAAATGTCAAATAAACTTTCATGCACATATTCTGAGAGTCTTTATGCAATCTAACCTAAGCAAAATAACTCCCAAAACTTGCAACGTTAAACGATTCTCATTAGCTGTTTTACTGGTGCCACATATAGATCACTAAAATATTAACGGCATGAAATTGTAAGAATTCTGAAGAATGTCAAACAAAAGATATCCTTGAACCAAGAAAAAAAATTGGAAAAGGGGGGGGGGGCAAGAATCATGCATTTCAGCATCAAGAAACTATAAAAAGATGATAGCATAATCAGAACAATTCAATAAAATTAAGCAGAACATAACTGAATACTTCAATTCCTATAAAAATAATACCTCAATGGTAACTTCATGATCCAATGTGGTAGTTGGAGCAGGTGAATAATCCATAGGATCGATTTGCCTCGGTGGAATCAATTCAGGGTCCCAGCAGACAAAGTAGATATCACCATCAAGATCACTTCCAGAACATTCATTTGGATGAGGTCTACGAATTTAGTTCAATTTGGGTCAGTAAATCACTCTGCATATTGAAATTCTAAAGAAAACAGTCAAGCCTTACATCTTGTTATGTGTACATACATTAAAAAATACTATAGCTTCCAAAATTGGGCAGGATTTAACACAATTAACACAAAAGAATACAGGCTTAACTAATCTGTAATTCAGTAATACCTTGCTTAACAAATATGTATGCGACTATACCTAAATCCTTGAACTAGATGGAGCCAGGTGCAACCACAGACGACCCCAACCCTGAGAAGAGGCTGTCACTGTACTCATGTACGTAGTTTCATATTTTTATCCCAAATGTTGGATTCAATCATGTATACTCACTCATTTCTAAAGTTGTATCAAAGTCAGAAGGAATGTTAGGGACAGAAATAATTTTCCCCTTACTGTCGGAAGCTCCCTTAAGGCATATTTCCCGCATGCCAGCCACACTTCTATTTATGCCAATCATATTTGTACTTTTTCAAGTGTTCATAATTCACACAAATGTAAAAGAGATGACAAACCAGTTCTACCAAGAAGAAAAGAAACATACATTTTTCGACTTCATGGCCATCAATGATAAATCCCCAAAAGAGACACAAATAAAAAAGCTAAAATCTATGCACTATAATAAGGGAAACAAAATAAAACCATCATAATTTATGAGATGATATGTAGCCACATAAAATAACGAAACCATAATGGCAGCAAACTAGCAAGGATTGCACAATTAAAACAACCAGAATCTGGAAATAGAAGAGTCATTATAGAGGTGATAACAATGAAAATGTTGATTATTATAGAAGTCATTTTCCAGTTAGCATATACATATACAATTCCACATAAATAATGCTTGCTAGAGAGTGGGGATAAACAAAAAGCTTAGAAAATATAATAAAAAATCTGATAACGTAACCAATTGCATACTGCTAATGCTAAACTACTGTTGAATCCATACTTGGCCTTCTGAACCACTCACTCCATATTCACCATTAGATAGTAATGCACATATGCACACCTGAATGTAAGATAAATGTACTTATTTAGCCAAAATGTGATTAAGACCAAAGTTGGCCAAGGTGTACAATACACGAAGTTCATCTAGATTTAGATTTTTTGCAAACTATAATGAAGAAAGAGCACTTTGCTCACAATATTGGAAAAGGTAGTATGCGATTGATGTACCTGAATCCTTTCTGTGGAAAAACAACACAATCTACCATATGGTGCAAAGCAGGCACATTGACAGCCCTTAAGACACGCACATCGCCTGGGTGCAAGCAGGGGTTTTTGGCAACAATTACCTTACCCTCAACAAAGAAACGCTGCTCAGATCTAGAGCCTGAATACTGCACAAACACTTGGCCATAATCCAAAGTTCTGGTCTCGTCCAGACATCCCATCATAGACCTTCCCTTTTGAACATATATCCTGGTCTTAGTCCGCAACTCCAGTAACTTTGACGCTCGAAATGTTTGCAACATCATGGAAATGAATGGTTCAGCATCGGGCTTATAACCACACAAAAGCATTTCCTTGAGAATTTTGGTATTTTCTCCTGGAGACATTAACTCCAGAGTTTCCTGTGCCCTCAAAGGATCTGTAAGGATAGCATTAAGTTGAGCCACTACTTCTCTTTGTTTTTTCTCAAAAGCGTGGTCTGGAACTCCAAGAGTAGATAATAAGGTGATCAACTGGCGATTCAGAAAACAGGGTTGATACTTACTCCAACCCAAAACATCCAGTTTTGTATTCTCTGAATCATACTTGAACATGCTCCCCCTAAGGGATAATTTCCAAGACGAGGTGGGGTCAACAGCCACAACACCTTTGAATCCACCAATCCGAATCTGAAAGGCAGATGGAATCAAACCATTCAAGCGACATTTTGCGGCCACCTTCTTAGCAAATTCAGCTGATATTTTTCCAATTCCATCAGAAAAGACAAATTTAATTCCACCCCTCGCAATTTCTATATCTGGAATATCGTTGATTTCATCTCGAGCAACTGTAAGAGTTTCAGTTGATGAACCGAAAGATTGGCCCAGTCTAGCAGCATATTTTGCCACATTTCTTATTTTACTAAAATTCCCCATCCATGTCCTTATATCTGCAGCAGTGAGCCCATTTCTTGAAGCAAACATCCAGGCTGAATTTTCCCGCAATTGACTTGATGAAAAGGCAAGAAATTCAAATCTCTTATCCCCAATCACTATGCCATTTTCAAGAGTAGAAAGAATCCTTTCATAGATTTTAGTTCTCCTACCCCTTGCCATCACATCTGTTGAATGGATCTTTTCCAACTCTTCATCAACAAAAGTGATGCGAAAAAAATTATCAATATCATCACGGAATTGGCGCAGCACACGGTTTGAAACATTAATCTCAGGCCCACAAAAGTACACCCTAGAAGGTGTTATCTGAACCCTTCTTACATACACCAAACCATCATCTAAGGATATAGCAGGCGATCCTGAGAGTTTCTTAGATGTGATGTAAGTTTGGTACTCCTCAAAGAGCCACCTGGAAGGTTCATAGCAGCATTCTTTTAGATAATAAAGTTTCTCCAGAGCATGGTCTACGTAGACTTTGTCTACTCTACGTGGATCGACCAATCGATAAAAATCAGTATCAAGTGCTGGTCCTGGGATGCATCCGTTTTGCACCAACAAATTAACCTTAAACAAGATTTCAAATGGCAAGTTCACTCCCAATGTAGGGCCTACAATTGGGACTAGACTAAGATTACGGGAATAAGAAGAACAACTTTCCAAAAACAATTTGCCTTCATTTTCTTTGTAGTAAGCAAAGTTCTCCCGAAAATTTGGAAGTTGGAGGTAGTGAGGAAGCTCCAAACATAATACAGAAGACTGCCCGATACAGCATGATCGAGTGAAATCAGTTGTCCTTACCCACTGATCATCAGGCACATCCATAAAGTAGTTAAGCAAGGGATCCTCAAACACAAGTCCAGAAGAGCGCACTTCTTTCTCATATATCCGTGGAGCGCCAAATAACTAAAAATTAAAAGGAAACCACAAAGCACATAAGCATTTTTCTTTTATAAGAGATAAAACTTCAGGAAATTGTATTTCCCTAGCATCAATAAACTAGCTCAAATTTCTCAGAATGAAAAAGTTAGTTCCTCATGTTTGGCTTTGAATAAGTCCATCAAAGACCATGCACGAGCCAAGTTTCATAAGACAATATTAATCCATCCATCAATCAACATTTTGAACGGCCTGTTCCAGACTTAAGAGTACAATATAGGCTGATCTGTACCTTTTCTCGAGAAAATCTATTAATTTGCACCATTTATTCATTTTCGGAAGTTTTCAATTGCCAGAAAATACTATTCCCCTACATCAGCAGTAAGGACATACTCTATATAATTGCATGGAAAATGACAATGTCATCCAATTACCAAGTTGGCATGTCATTCATTTCATAGCAGAGTAAAAATCAGTGAAAGCAAGATGATAAATGCAGCTAAGGACCGTAAAATTATTCTGCCTGTTACATGGAAGCAATGCTGTTATGTTGAACTCTCATTGCTAGGAAGCAAGGATAAAACAATAGAGACTAATGATGAATTTATAATCAAAGTTTAGCAAAGCAACCTGAATCAGAAGATACTTCGAGGTTTGATTGCGCGGATGATGCAGCTCAATCTGCCAGATGTTCTCATAGAAAAGCTCAAGCTTGTATTCTAAATGACGATGTGACAGTATAAATTGCCATTTTCGCATTCCTATCCCAAAATTCACAGTAACATCAACCACTTCCCAGAGAACACAAAATTTTTCATCCGAGACCTGACAGCCAAAATGCAGTTTGACGCATTCCATGGTATGCAAAAAGGTTCTTGGCTTTGGCACAATATCATTCTCCATTTCTCGAGCATTAAGATATGAACCCAGGTAGCGTAGCATGGGACGAGCCAACCTTATGATTAGCTCTGCATAATTGCTTTTGGTAAATTGCACAATAGCATATGATCTTCCACCCCTTTTGTGCTGCCTAATCTTAAGGGCATAAACAGTTTCTTTGCCGGTATATCTCTCTAAAAATGACTTGACTTCTTCTGCAGACACGTTTGAGAGGAATCCAGAAACCTGAATTGTCTTACTCTTACCCATGGACTCAATTCACTCTATGCTCTTACCACCTTAAATAATTCACTGCAAAAACCAAAGACCAATATTTAAATGAATACTTTAAAATGCACCAAGATAAGGGACAGATTAAGCAGCCGTTCAATGAAACAATCAAACTTCCATAAAGAAAAAAGAAAAGAAGGAAGCAACAAAAATTCTATTCTTTTTTACTAATAATGGCCTATATTTTCCAGACTCTTCATTTTTCCCTACAGCACCTATACCTAACATATGTTCAACAAATATTCGAAGTGATATAGATATCTTCAAAGATATGGATTGAACAAATACTCATATCCGATACTTTTCAAGTCCAGTAATATAAGGCTAACCTGGTAGAAGATGAATTTTATAACACAGATGTGTATTGAATTTTACATGAAGGCGCATGAGAATCTGCATTCCCTCTGCCCAAAAACACTTTGGAAACAGAAAAGAAAATCAAGATTTAAAAAAATAAAAAAAAACAAAAGATGCACCGAACTTCTATGAGGAGAAAGAATTTAACTTTTCCTGAGTCAGTAAAGATTTATCTCAGGAAAAAGAAAAAAAAGACAGCGAGAGGAAACAATACAATTCTAACTCTGCTTCAAATTGAAGTTCTACTTTCAATCTTCTTGGATCATATAAAATCAAATTTTGCACCATCATTTAAGAGGAAAAAGAAAGAGCCGTTACCAGAGAGAAGTAACTGAGAGACCAGAGAATGATAACTGGAACTCTGTTGATATTTGGGAGAGAAAATAAAAGGAAAGAATCCAACTTCACTTACTCACACTTTGATCGTCAACTCTCTCAGTCAATTATAGTTATAAAGACCGAAAGAAAGAAGACTGAGAGACAAAGAAAAAAGGCCGTCATTCCCTCCGTCGCATTGACAGCCGGATGTTTTGCAAATCGCTTTGGCTATCCACGTCAGCAATTACCGAATGCATTTCCGCCACGTCAGCAAACGGTTCTTTACGTGTAGATTTTTGGTGGAATTTTTTTTTTTTTTTGGTTTTTAAGGTTTTTCGTGGAATTTGTGTCGTAGAAAATGGAAATTAATGAAAAAGACGAGAAGACTGTTTGTCTGTACGGCCGTGACACGCGTCGTATACCGATATGCGGATCGTTTTTTCTTTCTTCCATTTCGTGGGACCAGAATCTGTTTCCTCACTTTTCTGAAACTTGCTCACGAAGGAGTTCGTGGGAGTCATCCGCTGTGCACAATCTTAGGAAAAATGATAATTATCACTGTTGTCCTTAGGCGCTGTGTTCAGTCGAATAAAAAATAAAAAATAAAAATTTAATTTAATTTAAATTTATTATTTAAACATATTAAAATATTAAAAATTTTATTTTATGTTAATACTAATATATTTTATAATTAAATTTAAATTTAAATTTAAATCTAATTGAAATTTGTTATTTAAATATATTAAAATATTAAAAATTTGATTTTATATCAATATTAATATATGCTTATAATTAAATTTAAATAAAAATATTATTTTATTTTATAAATAATGATTCGAGCTGAGTTATTCAACTTTTGAACAAATATATCTTATCTTAATAATAAGTAATTATTTTTTAAAAAAAATTAAAATGAAAACCAATAAAAATGAAAAAAAAAAAATCTCTACGCTAATCTGTGCAGAAATGAACCTGTCAATAAAAATGCAGGCAAAATTGGAATTTTTCAATTGAAAAATAAAAATATTTGTAAAAAAATTAAAATGAAATTTCTTCTTAATAAAAAAAATTCATACATTAACCATTAAATTAATGATTGAATTAAAATGGCGATACCTATGTCGCATAGTAGCAAGCTGAAGCTTTTGCAAAAACACGTTTTCGACCTTTACACTTAACAAAGCTCATTGGTTCTTTTATCATTGAACCAACCCCTTTGCTTCTTTCCTCGATGACTTAATACTCTGCCAAAACAATTGTTTTTCCAGGTCCCTTCTTTCAAAAGATTTTCGACATTTTCATTATTCATCATCCCCTAGTCATTTTTTACTTATGCTATTTTGATTTTTGATTTTTTTCAATACATTTCCGAACATAAGTTAAAAAAAAAATTCTTCAGATACCCTTTTATATATAAAAAAATTAAATATATCCACATCAAATACATATTTGTATTTAACATTTGTCTACAAATTCAAGTAACATATGTTTTGACCCCGTAGTACTGCATTAGGTTAGCGAGCTTATTGTGTCGTATACACTTTTGTAATAAAAAAGCATTATTGACATGTGCCCAAAAGCCATCAACGTCCATGCCTAAGTCATAGGATTTGCTCACCCCTGTTTCCATTTTTTTCACATCGGTTTAAGGCTTTCCAATCACACTTTGTGACTCATAGGGAACTTATCACGCTTTTTCCATGAAATCTGGATATTCTTGGGCACGTAGACGATGGGGTGTTTCGGCTGGAACACCAGGTTTTACTAAGTCAATGCAATGAATGACAGCCTGGCAAGCTCGAATTAATGGTTCACTCATTGCCTTAAAGAGGCTCCCCATCACAAGACTTTCTCTAAGCTTGCTTGCACGAATTCAAGCAAACTTGACAGGAAGTTTATAGAATCCAAAATATTCTTGAAAATAAGTTCAACTTTGAATTATACCATGTTTTCGCAAGTAAATCTACTTCGTTAGGAAGTAAGACAGCCGCGAGCTAGGCGCATAAATGGTCTACATCTATGAAGTTCTAAGTTTTATTAATGGAGCAGAATGCAGTCTGATATGCCCCAAGTAGGATTCATATTAAAAGATTATTTAAACAAAATACCCTTCCAAGAAGGGAACGTTAGTGCAAATAAATATATTTTCAGAAGTGAAAACATCAAGTGCCAAAAGATAAACCTAATTATTGTTCGACTCACCTAGATAATATATATCCGCATTTTAAGACCAAAAATAAATAAACTATAACACCATTAAGTTCAAATCTAATTGCCAGAACGAATTTACCCTAGCAAGATCGTAAGCAGATTTATAACAGCAACTCGGCAATCTGAACAGCATTAAGTGCAGCTCCCTTCCGTACTTGGTCACCGCAAACAAAGATGTCCAGCCTATTTTAAAATTTTCATATTAGCATGAAAATTATCTAAAAGGACAAAAAAAAATTGCAGGGGAAGAGGAATTTCACCCATAGTTTCCTTCTTGAGACACGTCTTGGCGAATTCTGCCAACTGCAACATCGTCCTTGTTTGATACCTCCAAAGGTGTAGGGAAGTGATTAGAAGTCCGATCATCAATAACAACTACCCCAGGAGCATTTTTCAAAATTTCTCTTGCTGTGTCCTGAGCAACAAAGAATTTATCAAATAAAGAGCTGAAATTAAAACCAAAGCTACATTTATCATGAGACAGATGTTTTTCGGCCAGAAACAGGAAATAAGAAGACGCTCCATTAAATAATGGAACAGATGTAGCCAATTTTATAAATAACTTGTTCTCAACAATCTGTTTTCTGTGGTTCTTGGCACTTTTGAATACAATAGCAATAATGTTTTAATGGAAGGCAATCTAACATTTGATGCAATTGTTTTTTTTTTTAAAGAAAAAATCAAATTTAAGATAACATTTTCTAAGAATTCAATCAGAAAAACCTCAAATGATTTATCTATATAATATTTGAGACTCAATAAACACAAGTAATATAATGCAGTGTATTACATGATATGCTCCAGAGCGCACTCTTTAAGTTTAATACCAATAGAAATAAGAGATCTTTGTAACTTCTCTAAAGACATCATGATATAGGATTTAGGATCAACAAACTTAAAAAAAAGGTATATCAACTTCTGATATATTGATTAGCATTTCTTCACTTAGATAAATTAACATTGACTTTGCAAGATATGCATTGACATTTTCAGAAACCAGGAAAAATCCCATTTTCTAATTTGAAAAACAGATGCTCTTATTTTTGTTGAGTTTGCTCTATTTTCTAGAATATAGACGACTATGATTAAAGATGATATGAATTGGAGTCCTCAGCTGCTTTTCTATTATTTTACAACTTTTTATTGTAAATATGTTACCTCTAACATACTTGGAAACTACTTATCCCTAATAATGAGGCTTGAAAGTATGAATATAAGATGTTTCTTCCCTTCTAATTCCATTGTTCAAATCATGAAAGTTCAACAAAATCCGACTTTAACCCTAACCCACTCTTTACAACTTTTGTCCCCAGAATGAAAATGATTAAAAGAAACGGGGCAAAAAAAAAAATTTAAAAAAAAATTAAATAAAAAAGTTAAGAACTCTAAGATGAATGCAGTGCTTGTAATTGCACCAGACTAGATATAATGACAAGAAAAAGTCAAATGTTGGTGACTTTTTTATCACTTTTATGTCATATATCGAAAATAAAATTGTAACTTCACAAATTATAAAATCTTACCTCATCAAGCGGCTTCTCAAACTGAAGATTCACACTCTCAGCATGTGCGCGCATCACAGGAACTCGTATGCATGTAGCAGTGACTTTAACATTAAAGTCATTCTAAGAAAATGGGAGGGGTAATCATGCAAAGAGCACATATGCTTTTATTAGACATTTTTCCTTCTTGATAGAAAATTCAAATGAAAAAGACATATTAGATAATTTTATATATCAGAACACTTTAATTACTTACCCAGATTTTCCTTGTCTCTTTTACCATTTTCATTTCCTCTTCATTATATCCGTTCTGAAGAACAGGGGCATTATGCGAGAACAAATTAAAAGCATACTGCAAAAGTAAAAGAAATAATTATAAGAAACCTGGTGAGATGCAAAGGTATTCAAAAATTCATGGATACCGTAAAACAAATATACATACTTGTTGCTTAAAGATATTACAAGTTGGAGGTTTCCCTTCCAAGACCTGAAATAAAATGCCACAAGGAATCAATTTAGAAGCAAACAAATTAGTCAAACTATTGTATAAGAAATGAACAACAAAACAAAAAGGAGAAAAAAGAAACTGAATCAAATAACCTCACGGGTTTGTAGCTCAAGCTCATGCATAGCAGCAGCACCAGCACCACTAGCTGCCTGATATGTACTAATCACCATACGAGTAACCTGCAACATTCCATGAATAGA
This sequence comes from Adansonia rubrostipa, assembly GCA_038381775.1. Lineage (NCBI taxonomy): Eukaryota > Viridiplantae > Streptophyta > Magnoliopsida > Malvales > Malvaceae > Adansonia > Adansonia rubrostipa. The sequence continues at coordinate 1,983,409 of JBBYHM010000011.1, read as the reverse complement.
ATAAATGTTCAAAGCATACACTGTCAGGTAAACATCAGGTATTTAAGTTGCTTGATGCAGTACAATTATAGATTATGCATTGAAACTAACAAAAGCTCTGAACAAGAACAATATATATCCTACAATAGAGATTCAAAACATAATATTAGTTTCCTCGTTATCTCATAAACATTTCAGTTAAAATCAATCCACCATATAATAAAAACGCCTCAAATCATTATACGACACTAATTAAACCATAATTATTCATTTCTGACCAATTAGCTTTTACAAGCAATCACTTATTCATCTTACTTTATTCAAACTGACTATGTCTTCAATTTCTTCCCTAGCAGATTTTGCAAACAATACCTTCAGTCATCTTTCTGTACTACTTTATATTGTCCTTCTAAGATCGAAAAGAGCTTTGTTTCATATTGTCCTCTTAGAAACAGAAGTACCCATCCCAAAAAAAATGGCTAAGATTGTTTAACGAAGGAATGTCTCCAAAACTATACCTTTTCAATATTCATAACTTCAGCAACTTTAAAGAAGTTATCCATCTATGTAAAAAAAATATCAACAAAAAAACAATGCAAATCCAGTTGTTACAAAAAACCTTAATCTACCAATAAAAATGTACAAATATTTTTGCGAGTCAATAATCTCACCCCCCCACCCCAGAAAAAAAAAGGGAAATTTATCTAATACCTTAGCACGGCGATGAAGAGGGGTAGCAGCCATTAAGCAAATAATAGTAGAGCAGTTTGGGTTTGCTATCAAAGCACCCTTTTTCGTTCCAACTTTAATCCCATCCATTGCTTCCGGATTCACTTCCGGAATAACTAAAGGCACTCCATCAACCATTCGAAACGCCGAGCTGTTATCTACCACGATGGCGCCTTTCTCAACCGCAATGGGACCAAACTCTTTGCTTATCGACCCACCAGCACTAAAAAGCGCGATGTCGACATCGTTAAAGCTGTCGGCGGTGAGTTCTTGGACAGTGAAGGTACGGTCCTGGAAGGAAATGGACTTGCCAGCAGAGCGTTTGGAAGCGAGGAGCTTCAGGGAACGGTAAGGAAAGTCACGGTCTGAGAGGACGGAGAGGAATTCTTGTCCTACGGCGCCAGTGACGCCTACGACGGCGACGCATGGGCCCGATTCTTGGAGAGACATGCGGACCTTGGCGGGGAATTTGTTTAGTTGGAGTTTGGGTTTTGGGGTGGAAAGAAAATGGGGTTTAAGAGGGTGGCTGAGGGAAGCCATTATCGGGTTTAAGGAAGAGTAGAAATGAAATGGGAAGGGAAGGGAAAGGAAAGGATGGGTCTTTAGGAAAGACAGCGAAAGGCCAAATATAGATGGAGGTGGCGGCGCCTGGAGCAGTAGCCGCTGTGCTGACGGCTTCTACTTTCGTCTGTATTTAAATTGCTGATTAATGATGATGGACAAGGTTTAAGTTTTGATGGTTTTGGACTTAGGGGAAGTTCGACCATTGTTTTTAAGGGATTTCGGCATTTAGCATAATCTGTGTATTCATATTTTTAATTAATATTATTTTTGTGTTTATTTTAAATTATTATATGTTTATATTAATTTTAATATAATAATAAATAATTATACGAAAATTTGAATTTAAAATTTTTTTTAAAAATAATATATAAATATGTAAAAAATATTTTTTAAAAAAAAAGTGTATGGTTATTTTAAATATAAAATAATTGTATAATTTTTTAAATTTGAGTTGCTTTTGAGAAGTGAGAGCTCTTAAAAAGAGGTGAAGGATTGAGAATAAAATAAGTAAAAAAATTTATGCTTTAAAAGAAGATGATTAGTGATTATTTTTTAAATTAAAAAAAATTATTATTTTAAATTTATATTATTAATTTTTAAAATATTTTTAAATAATTTTAATGATTCAATTTATGTCTAGTTAACTTATAACATCAACTTAGCCTTTACTTTTATATTAGTAACGATTTTGATATGCCTTTTATTGATTTTGTATTTGCCTTCGTATTATTATTTTTATCATATTTTATGTTATATTTTAATTAACTTTTGATATTATATTTATATCATATAATCATATCGTATATAAAATTATTATATTTTTTTCTTTTATAAGAAGATTTTAAATATATATATAATGATAAATTTTAGCTTTATGCAAAAAATAAAAAAAAATGATAAAATGAAAACCCCAAACATTTTTCTTTAGGTATATTTATCATATAACATATAAGTAAATATGCATTTAACATTTTGGCTCTTGATATATGCTTTTTCTTATTTGAAAAATTAAATAGAACCCTTTTATTCTTGTTGGGAAAAGAAGATCCTTCAATCCTCAATGTATAATAGCTCATGCAAATTTGGTGTTTATATATTATGGGTAAAAGTTAAAATGGGATTTTAGAGGTTAAAAAACCTAAATTTAATATGACTTTCTTTTTGAAAAGTTGATTAACAAATCTAATACAAATCTCATAAAATATATTTTGTTTATATTTAATAATTATTATTTAAAAAATAATTTTTAGCCTTTTTTTTTTTTTTTAACTATTTTGGACCAAGTGAAATTGAGATAAGTAATGCTGTTTTATCTATTCAATTATTCATGGAACTGGATTTAAAAGGAAGCAGAACTTACTGCACTAAAACCCTAATCTTGTCTCCCCATTTCCCAAGCTTCAGCCTTTAGCATCAAAACAGCAATGGCTTCCATCTTCAGGAACCCGAAACTAGCAATCCCCAAATCATTCTTCTCCACTCAGACTCTAAACCAAAACCCACCGTTTCCTTCTTTCAAAGCTGCGAAATCAGCTATCATATCCGAAAAGAACCCTGAAAAGCTAGCGGAAATTTTCCAGCAGTGTTCTCATTTGCCCACTTTTCTCCGTCACCGCCCCATCTACCATCTCTCAATCCGCAAGCTAGCTCGTGCCAATCGGCTCGACCTCGTCGATTGCGTTCTCCAAACCCAAAAGCTCCATTCTCAAAATACCCCTGCCCTCAAGTCTGAAGGCTTTTGGATTCGACTCATCATGCTTTACTCAAATGCAGGGATGGTCCCGCAAGCACTCCAAACGCTTGAAGATTTGTCTCAAAAAAGGTATTCTAATATATCTGAAAAATCCCTTTGTGCTATTCTTACAGTTTATCTGAACAACGGGATGTTTGAGCAAATTCACGATTGCTTCAAGACTCTTCCTGCCAAGCTTGGCGTTAAGCCAACCGTAGTATCACATAACTTGATTTTGAAAGCCTTTGTTAAAGAAAACAAGATTGAATCAGCCCGTGAATGGGTTGAGAAAATGAATGTGAGTCCTAATATTGATCAATACAATATATTGCTAGGCGCTTATTTGAAGAATGGGGACCAAAATGGATTCGATGGGGTTATGAAAGAAGTTTTGAAGAAAGGTATAGAAGGCAATTTGACTACTTATAACCATAGGATTTCGAGGTTGTGCAAGAGTAAGGAATGTGCTAGGGCTAAGAAGTTGTTGGATGAGATGGTTTCGCAAGGGTTGAAGCCGAATTCAGCTAGTTATAATACAATTATAGATGGGTTTTGTAGGATAGGGGATTTGGAATCGGCTAGGAAGGTTTTGGACAAGATGGTGAGTGATGGGTACGTATCACCTTGTTCATTTACTTATTATACTTTGATCAGGAGTATGGTGAAGGAAGGAGAGTTGGATTCAGCTTTGGAAATGAGTATGGAAATGATAAAAAGGAAGTGGGTTCCGCCTTTTGAGGCAATGGAAGGTCTGGTTAAAGGGTTGGTAGAAAGGTCAAGATCAGGGGAGGCTAAGCAAGTTGTTGAGAAGATGAAAAAGAGGCTTAAAGGAGATGCCCTGGAATCATGGGGCAAAATTGAAGCTTCTCTTCCTCTATAAAACTACAGAAATCCAATCAGCCGATGGAAGGGTTGGTGGTGGCAGTGTCAAGGTTAGAAGAGGCAAAACAAATTGCTGAGTCCATAGAGTTTTCACTAGATATGATGATATCTGTATGGTGAAAAGCCTATTGAACACTCAATTTAAAAAATTTATTGTTATGTTTCGAGACATTTTGGAGAAAGATTTTCTTCATTGTGGCTGTTTATTTTGATTACCTAGTGATGAGGCCAGAATCTTTGATTGGAGGTAGATGATTGTTTAGCACTAATAATAATCATTAGAATCTTCTTCTGCTGGTTCCTGCTCCTGGTTTTTTCAGTCTTTCTTCATTTCGGTACTTTATATGAGCCCAGTCATTTTTTTATGCGTAGGAGCAGTTAAAACAATACAGGATCTACGTCTTGCAATGCACATTGAATCATCTTTTATAAGCCTAAACTAAGTGCTGGGAAGATAAACCAAATCATTTCAGTACTTGATCTTAATCAAAATGCCGAAAAAAAGTATTTGCTCGAGTACATAGGAGTGTAGGAGTGCCTGAACCAATGTTTAAAAAAAGAAAAAAAATCAGATAGGGGTTAAATCGATAGACTTTCAATTATCCGTTCAATTAAATAGACTACTTGAATCAGTTAACGTTAAATAAATATTTAATATAATAAATAATTAATAAAAATAAGTATTTAACTAAATGATATTACTTTTTACGTTTGAATTTTATTATATACAATAATTTTTTTAAAAAAATTAGTTTAAAATTAATTTTTTTGAATTTTACTGATTTAATCAATTTTTTTATCAATTTAAAGAATTCTTGATTTTATAATATTTTCCGACCAAACAAGTCACCGGTTTCATATTCAATTTTTTTTAACACTGATCTGACCATTCTTCTAAGTTCTGCTTCGTACACCCATAATTTTTAACTTAAACTCCAATTATATTCTTTTGTGATTTCTTTGGCATATGAAGTATCTGAATTGAAATGTAACTAGTTTTAGAAAACAAGCAAAGGGAAATTGGCCCTTATTATGCCTTAAACATATCATTATATGCAACCATTGACCATCGAATTCGACTTCCCCACTAAAATTTAAAGAACTACGTTGATGAAATTTTGGCAATACAATCAACTAAGCAAAATCATCCCACTGTTTCAAGCACAAAGGGAAAGGTTCCAACAATTATCACTCAAGAATGCATCTCGTTTTAAATATTATAGGCAAAAAAAAATTGTAATCACGTTGACGGATTAGAAGAGGATAGAAGGCTTTTACCAATTTGGGGAAAAACCAACAAGTTTGTTCCACTAGCTTTCATTAAGCAAAATGAATAGCTCCTCATCTGCAATTGGTCCTTTCTCCATTGCCCTTTCTAGTGCATTTAATCCCCCGCCATCTTTAATTGAAGACCTTGCTCCTCTGCACGGTATTGGCAAATTAGAACCACTTATCCAAGAGAGATGAGACTAACAAGTAAAGCATTGGGGGGACGCTGTGCGTTGCGGGGTTTTCCACCGTAAATCCCTTAGGATTCCATCGGGCACCTTAGTCCGTTGGGTTGACTCCCAAGACAGGCCTGTGATGAGTGGTATCAAGTCCACTCATCAACTCAGGGGC
>JBBYHM010000011.1:1958708-1975928 GCA_038381775.1 Adansonia rubrostipa | reverse complement strand
TAAGTCTATTTTCTTCACTTTCGCCTGAACTTGCTCTGTGAATAAGAAATTAAAAAAATCTCTCTATTTCACTTCTTTTCTCTACATTTTTCCCAATCCGAAAGACTGTTATAGGGCAACAAAATCATACAAGCACTTAATTATCTCTGCCACGCATTCTCAAATTTGTCAAGACCATAAATTAGCAAGCATCAAGACTAAAATCCAAGTACAGGTATATGTCCTCATTATCCATAATAACAATTAAAAGACAATATGCTTCAAGCTATATTATTAGACTTATCAACCGAGGATAGTTATATAATAACATAACATACCATTGGTTTGATACCCTTATTCCTAGAGTAGTATAAAGTTCCTTGACTATCGAGTACAAAGAACCTCCTTTCTCAATCTACCCTCAAACTAGAAGAATGTTTTAACAAATGTCCTTGTTTGATTGTCTTAACCTGAAATTGAATGGAAAAAAAAAAATACTCCATTTCTCCAGTAGTACCATTAATGGAATAAACCTGATCCAATATGAAAATAACAGCCCAACAAAAAGATACGAAGATCAAGCACTCACCTCCCCATTTGTGGAGGACTGCATAATTGCTTCTATGTTTTTGTCTAAATTCAAGCCAATAAAATGAATACCACAAGCGCTTATCGAATGCTCTATGTTACTAGAAGCTTGGAAAGTTTCTATCTCAGGTTGGGTCCTGAATTCTTGAATACGTTTTTCAAGCCTATGTTGTTCAGCATTTGCTAATTCTTTTGATTGTTGAGCATATGTCAATACCTGTAATAAAATAAAAACAATTCAGTCAACTGGAACCTTATTATAAAACAATCAAATCAGATTAATTAAATTAAATTAAATTAATGAATGAGAACAGACAGAGTAAGGGCATGGATCGCAAAGCCACTTTTTCAAAATTCAAAATGACTGATCATTAAACTTTCTATGGAAGAAATTTCTAGAAATCATTGATTCTACTGACTACATGTCATTAACTTCTTTTTAACATCATGCAGAAGAACAACCCTCATTTAATAATTAATCAGTTAATTAAACAGTAGTAATCAACACCTTCATCTCATTTGTTTCTTTAAAAGAAAAATGTAAAATATTACCTGGTGAATAAATGGTTCCAAGCGGCTCAATAAGTCATACCCCTATGACAAAAGAAATCAAACATATTCAGTCCACACACACTACATCATTTTATAACTAGCTCAGATTAGCATAAAAATTAAAAAATAAATCATAAAAGGAAGTACAAATCAACTTAAAATATCTAAGATGTGCATTCGCAGTTGCACTTATAGATTCCAGAAACCATTCTTCTTTTTGCTTCTATATTCATAAGAGCAGTTACCTGTTTTCCTTAAACCAAAAAGAAGAGTCACCAAATGAAGCATGAAATAAAATGGAAATAAAATTTTAATATAAATAAATAGTGAGATTTGCAGCTACAGAAAACATACTAAATTAAAGCGCCTTCTCTCAAAAGCAGATTTTGAATTCTGTAGATCCTGTCAAAGACAAAATCCAACCAACCCAGAATACAAGCGAGGTTAGTTTTATTATGAAAAAGACAACCGCACTCTGCAGACAAGTTTGGAAGTTATCAAGAAAACATGAGACGTGAATGATGACATGGTATAATTTGAACAAAGAATACATTCATTGGCAAAAAAGGCCGCAATTCCAGTTTTATGTATAAGGAATTGATTAGTTAGTTATATTATCAATTCTTGAAACAAAAAGGTATATAAATTTGGGGACTCGGATAGAATGTTCAAGATTAGAACCTCAAATTTTTGTCATGCAGATCAAGTATGAGCTATTAGACACTGGAAAGAAAATAATGGGTACCAACACAGAAAAGAGCAGATTGCTTTCCTTTCCATCCAGGAAACAGTAAACATACTTCATCAGATAAAGGTAAGCAAAAAGAACAAATCAAGCACATAAGTGGTCAAAGAAAGGCACAACATCAGGATATATAGTTCAAAAACAGAGAGGACTACAATAATTACAAGCTAAAATGATATCAGCCCCATGGTTCTATGGTCCAGAGAAACAGGTGTGTCATTTCTTTTTAATGGAGTGAAAAAGTTAAATGTTTACTCACTAGTAAACCAGCTTCAGTATACCAGAAGAATAAGAAAACTAGTGAAATATAGAACAAGAATGTCATCGCTGAGCCCTGTTAAAAACATGTGAGAAGTCAATAATTGCATAAGAAAAGAGCAGACCTCTTCAGCAACAATGTCACCCCGTGTATTCTTCTTCAAAGACACAAACTTTTCACGTTCCTACCAGTATAGAGCATATGGTGAAAAGCATTATACTTTAAATGAATCAAAGAACTTGATGGTTTTAATGCTATTATTTTGCTTGATTGTGGCTTTAATAAAATTTTAGAGAAAAAGTAGCTGATGTTCAAAACTTCTACAAGGCATATACATTTGCATCACTGTTGTATTCTCAGCACTTGTATTAGTAAATCCTTTGGAGAACTTATTTAGAAACGAGACATCTTCATCAAAGTTTGCAACTTAATATTCACAACAGTAAACTAGCAACAAATCTCTTTGCTGCAAGGAACATTCAGATTTCAAAACACAGAAAACTTGTCATCAAGTTGCTGACTAGGTTTCTCTGTTTTTTCATTTCTATTAGATAGCTCTTGACTTACGAAAATTCTCAGTTGTACAACATACAAACATAGTAAGTTTTTACCTAATAATTGCTTAGTATTTACTGATGATGACATGACTTCAAAGTCAAAAGGGAAGAGAGAGAGAGAGAATAATGAAGGAGATTGAAACTGATTAATATCCAACCCCAGTAATTGACTTCATGCCAGAAAGGGAGCTTCCATTGTCTTTAATACCTGATTATATGCGTTTATAGCTTTGTCAAACCGTCGACGAGACTCCTACAAAAGACGGGATAAATGCTGTGAGACAATTTGGGGGGTGTGAGGAGGGATAAAGAAATGAATTTAGCTCAAGATTCCTAACCAATTAACAAGGAAGAAAAGTCATAAAAAATGTTGAGCTCGTAATTTTTTCCCATCTGACTTATCAGCCACACACCAAACTCCCACCATTATGGATCTGCTGCATTTTGACCTCTCAATGCATCTTGCATGTCTTGCACAATTATGAAAATGTAGATCCAATATATTCATCAAAAATGATTTTTTATGCTGGCAATATACAATCTCTACTAAAAGACTTGATAATGTCCATTAGTTGGGTAAAATAAAAAAAGAACATAATATGGCTCAATCATTCATTCTTCTATTCATTTGAGGGTCCTATATCTTCCCCACATTTAGAATTTCAGATTCCGAGGAGGATTACAGAGTTTTGTTAGAAGTGGCGCAGTTTCAAGATGATATGGAGAAAAGTGGCAAATTTAATATAAAAGAGTACAGGAATATTCTAACTTGAAAGTACATAGATAAAAGAAAGAAAAAAAAATAAAACATATCTTTAGCCGAACAGAAAACTCCATGGATACATAATGTGGTAATGAATAATAGAAAAAAAACGAGCTTCCAACTTTAACGGGAAAACTATTGGAAATGGGAAGACGAGAGAAAACACAAAATGCAAGCCATAGAAGTAAAAAGACACAAAAGAGTGATGTGAGAGGTTGCTTATGGTGGAGGAATATTTCAATGAGGTTAGGCTCCCTCAAAAGTGTCTCAACTAATAAAGTGTGGTAATCCTTAAGAGCCCCACTGCAAGCACACAGAGCTAGGTTTCATGCAAAATCTCAACAGGAGACTGATTGAACTTCATCTCTCACTCTCGGTTTCTGTTAAGTTTTTCAAAAGAACTAAATGCACAGACATAGATCGAAAAAAGTGGGCTAGTTAATAGCAATTTCAATTCCAAATTGATGATCAAAACAAGGAATTTTAGAAGAAAAAAAATTAGAGATAGCAGCTAAATTATCTTTACCTTTACATCTTGCAAATCAACAGTCATAGAGTGCATTAGCCGACCAACTAACAAATGCTCCACCTGTAACAGGTATTCAAATCTCATATACAAAATTGAGCATCCCAAACAAAAAACGTGAAAGATAAGTAACTATTCTCTCGGGCATGTAGCAAGGTAAGAGGCAAATGTCAATATTGCCTCTCAAATATGAGAATTTAAAAAAAAAAAAAAAAAACAAAATTGCTTTTCTAGAGTTATGCAGCAAGTGGCCTCAATATTGTAGCCATCATGCACAACAAATATGTGCGATGTCTATTAGTGTCCTTATGTTTAAGGAGCAAGTTAACCCAACCAGATTGAACACGAAAGCATCTTATAGCAAATAAAGAATTCATAAAGTAATTGCATATGTACAAATTAACATGCTGCATACTTTTTTGATCAAATATACAATTAGATCACTGAATCTACTTTCAGTAATGTTATAAGGCTGTTTGAACAGATGCCACATGTACATGCACCTAGCATGTTTTAAGCAAAGACAAATTCAAAAGTCCTTTTTTATCATATTGCAGCTTCTTTCCTCATTGAAGCTGGTTGAAGGAGTTGATACCATATATACACACACCTTCCATGCCTACAAGTTTTAAAGGTATATGAAATCTACCATCTAGAAGCTCATCTTCTGAATTAGGAGTGTCTTCCACACTCATGTTGGGAGTAAAGGTAAGGTGCTTACGACTTCTGAAGGAAAATTTCCTCTCTAAGCTAATTAAGAAATCATTCATGTAAAGTTTATCACTTCGCACCATTTCAAAATATGCACCGGAATAGCAACCCATAGAGATCTAAATATACCTTAGGCACAGAATACCACGTACAATCAAATTGGAGAAAAAAAAAAAAAGGAAAATCAAAGGTTGGCTAAGAAAATAACATCTAATAAAATGTTGCTAGTAACAATGCAGATATATTAGGAATTGTCTTCTTTTGATGGTAAATTGCTACTCACTTGTGAACGAAGCAACTCCTTATAGTTAGCAAGCTCACGAAATGCATTGATGAACTTAGACACAATTGGCCCTACAAAAGGGAACCATGTAAAAGTTCTTTAAGGTAGAATCTTCAATCTTTTCGGCTAGATTAATCTGTCTTCAACATCAGAAGCAGCTATGCTATTTTCGAAGTCAGACGACTAATCATCTCCTTTTCTTTTTACATTTCAATTTTTGTTAAGTAAAATTGTATAAGACACAAAAAAGAGGCAACACATTGATTGGGACATCTGCAGAGGTAATATATAGAGAAATAGATAACTAAAAAAAAAAGAAAGGAGTCGCATCAAGTAAAATTCTCAACATCGTGCCAAAATAAAAGAAAAAAAGAAAAAAAATCTCAACCTCACCTAACAAGTTTCCCACAAAATATCCATTTAGGAAAATGGAACAGAGGTTATAATATTTGGGCCCAAGCAGCAGCCTAGTAGGAGGAAGAGAATGAAAAGTTACCCCTAATTATTATGTTAGTTGACCAACATGGTACTCTCCCCATCAACTTCCAGCAAGACAACTCAGCCACCAGATGAGATGTAGGCAGCAAAAGTAAAAAGTAGGAAAATACTACAGATGCAGCCAAACACTGAAAGAAAAAAACATAGACCACTTTCGATATCTACTTTTCAAAAAAAAAAGGTCCACATACCATATATGTCCATTGAATTAAAATCTCCTAGAAAGGTTCCAAGCAGCTTCCAAACGAATAACATAAAAGTCACCATGACATTCCAGACGCTCAACTAAATAAATATTTTACTAGAACCTATGATAGTGCTTAACAGCAGATCTTCCGGATTCAATTAATGGGGAGTTTCCATAGGTCTCAGGTTAGTCACGTTACAGAGAACTTAAATCCTCCCCGCTTAGCTAATGCATTTGTAGCTTCTTTCCACAGCTAAACCAAACAAATTTAAAAAAAAAAAAAAGCTTTATTGGTCATTAATAATAGTAGAATAGGTTTCTCCTCCATCCTCCAGCAAATAAACGACACGGAAAAGCTAACTTTGTAGAAGCTTCAAATTACCATTGTACCAACCCATATAATTCAGGCCCACCAAAATAAGTCTTCTTACCAATATTCCACATCAGTCACAGAACTTTATAAGAAATTACAGGAACATTTTCCTAAAAGTCTAAAACCTCAAGTAATACGCAATTAAAAAAAAAAAGCTTCATTGGTCATTAATAATAGTAGGATAGGTTTTTGCTCCACCCTCTAGCAAATAAACGACAAGGAAACGCTAACTTTGCAGAAGCTTCTAATTACCATTGTACCAACCCATAAAATTTAGGCCCACCAAAAAAAGTCTTCGTACCATATATTCCACATCAGTCGCACAACTTTATAAGAAATTACAGGAACATTTTCCTAGAAGTCTAAAACCTCAATTGATACGCCTAAGTTTTAACTCTTGAATAGCGAGACATGTTTAGGGAACTAGTATATATTGAGGTAAGCTGGAGGGCTAGATGTATCTGTTTGTGCTCCAATCTTGTTCAGACTCAGACCCAAGACCACTCCTTTTAAAGTAAACACGGTCCAATATGCTGCTTCATGATCCAGTACTTTGAATAAGAATGTATACGTCTAACTATTCACCAAGTGGTCAGAAAACGAACTTCATTTGCAACCCAATGGGATCTCCTAACATTTCTTTTCCTTTATGTTCTAAATACATATGCTATAACAGGAAGAACATGAAGGCTTTAAATGTAAAACGGTTAAAATGCAATTCCTATTTGATCGCATTTGTTCTTCAAAAGCCAGAAAACATATGTTTGAATAGTTTTTGGCTTTCTGCCATTGGTTGAGCACAGAAATTTACTGGATAACAATAATTCAGCAGTCAGAAACACACATACAGAGTCAAAAGTACATCTGTGTTTATATCTAGTAATGGAACCAAAACTTTAGCAACCTAATCAAAATTATTAACATCAATTTATAAGAAACAACTGAGCTGATTGGTGCTGTAGTTAAAAAGTTCGAATAAGAAGACATGTTAACTACCTCCTATGGAGACATTAATGGGATCATCTTGTCCACCACCAAATGCTTCTAAAGAATCAGCAAAGCTATTGTCTCCATCATATGCTTCTCCCAGAGCTGTCCTGCAAAAGAAATAGAGATAGAGCCAAATAATAAATAAAATTTATATAAATCGAGAGAGAGATCTTAGATAATTCTTCTTTGGTTACAACTTAAATCACTGAAGCGAGCCCGTTTTCCATAATTTTTTTTAACAAAAATTATAAAATCATAACAACAATAAATTATGTTTGACAAGAATGAAATCCAAACATTTCTAATAGATTGACAAGGCAAACGAGATATTAGGAGTAAAAATAATCAGTGAATATGGAAAGAGAAAAATACATACATAAACTTTTTACTTCCTTTTATAGTGTTTGACAGCTATCTTTCAACTCATCAGCCGTGTACTCTAAAGAACAGATCTAAGCAATCAATCAACAAACATATTACAACCATATTTTTCATAATTTAAACAAAAAAAAATAACAATAATCCCTACGAGATCATGAAGTATATTAGACACAGCAATAAAAAAAAAAAAGCCATTATTTTAACAAACACAAATTCTTATTAAAAATAAATAAAGGGAATAATTTACTGCTAATTAGCACAGATTCAACCGAATTTCCATGATTCAATAAATACAAAAATGAATTAAAACTGATTTGTATTCGATTGATTGGCCAAGCAAAGAATTAAAAATATTGAATGATAATGAAAATGTGGAGAATTTTTCAGTTACCTGCTTCTGAAACATAGGGGAATCTTCTAACTTGATAAAGGCCGCCATTGCTAATTTTCTTTCTTTCATTCGAATTTCAATATCGATAAATCTTAGGTCTCTGTCACGGATCCAGTATGAAATGTTCGAACTAAGGAGGTAAAAACGCTTGTCGCTGTTTAATTAAAACATAATTTTTGGTGGACCGCCATGAACTGAAAATGTCCATGCCAGCTGAAAACCAGCTTAGCTGGAATTTCACGTGTTTGAGGACTGGGTGTCCCTACAAGGGACTCAGTGAGTTTGGGCTTAAAAAACCCACTGAGTTGAACCTTAAAAAAAGGCCATTACAAACCAGGCCTATATTGGAGGAAAAACGTGCGAATTAGAAAATTACTTATTGCAAATCAAATTAAGAAATTATAGTCTTTTCGACTCGAATAGAATCGTCCAAGCACTTGACTTAAGCAATATCCTTCCAGTTGAATAATATTTATTATCTCTTGGGGTCTTCTTTAGGTAATTCTGCTGAAGTTTTTGATTACTTTTGGTTTGATTAGGTGACTTAAGGCTTCTATGATACCATTTTTAAGTTTAATTTGAGTTCATTATGCAAATGCTTTGTTTGGTGGTGTTAACAGTTTAATGAATAGTAAAATATAACCATGATGTAAGACTGTTAATTGTTTCATTTTCTTAAAATATTTATATCTAAGGCATAGCCGGATATAAATACAAGATATAATTCTCTAAAAATTCTCCGAACACATAAAGATCTCAAAAAATATTGAACATATTTGTGTTGGACATATACCTCTATACGATACTCACAATTGAGTCCGAATACTTAATTGATAAGAGGGATTGATAATCTTTAGTAACATTGCAATGCAATTTTTGAAGTTAGCTTCTGCAAGTCCCGGTTTCTTCGGTAACATTAATACGTTGCAATGCTTTGCTTGAAGTTAACTTATGTAGGCCAGGTCAGCAAGTGCTTAACTAACCATTTAAGTAACAAGGATAAAACTTTATGAGACACGATGATATTGACTAACATCTTGAAGCCCGCAGCACTTTGGCCTTCGCTTTTCATGCGATAGACATAGCCTATTTTTCTACTCTTAATTTTTTTTTTTAGGTATCTATACCTAATACTTGTACTCGACATATTTTTTAAAACATAAATATAGAATTGTAGTCTTTTAAAAATCTTTCAAATGCATAAAAAAAATTAAAAATAATTAAATATATCTGTATCTAATACTTACATACGGCTCCAAGTAACCTAGGCCATAATTAGTATCCTTTATCTGATTTTATTCAAATGTCTTACCGGCCAGGATGAGTCGAAGTGTGAATATCAAGCTTAAAATCATTTTTCGATATACTATTTGTTCCACTCTTATGAAGAAGTAAGTATTGATCAAATTTAAATGATTACATTGTCAGCTAATGCATAAACATTTGATTAGATTGTTCCTCAGTTCATGTTTGTTCCGGATTCTTAAAGAATATGAAAATGCTCACGACTTTGTTGAAAAGTCTACTGGTACAAGTGGATTTGTTCAATGGGAGAATGATTTTTGCTTCCCAAAGATGCATGAACAAGAAGATATTTATGTTGCACCGATTTTTTATATATTTTTTAAAATATTTATATTTGATATATTTATAGATACGAATATGATAATATGATATTTTAAAAAACATTCAAATATATAAAATTTTTTTTAAAAAAAATTAAACACATTTTATTTTATATATATTTATATTAAATATATATATATATATATTTAACGTTTAAATTCGAGTTAAAGTAACGTTAACCTTGGGTGACGGTGTTATGGGTCCTTTTATGCCACAAGGTTATTGGTATTGAATGATGATGGGCGAGAACTGAGAACTCTGCAGTTAATGCCAATCTGCTGTTGAGCATTTACCAGTGAAAGTGAATCTTTCTGATGTCTTTCCCAGCAGTAGCTGATGTGACCTCAAACTCAATGCCAATATTGAAAATTTTTTGGCCAGGTGCATTGTATTTGCTGCGTCTTCAATCCAAGGTTGAATATTACTCTAAGTTGATTGATTAGATCTCTGCAGTCAACAGCATATTTGATCTATGTTTTCCTTTTTTTTTTACTTGCAAATTTTATGCCCTTATGTTCCTTCATGACTGGATCTTGTCTTCCGTCTTGCAGCCAAGCACATGCTTATGCCTAAAAAAACTGCTGGTTAGAATTCAGCCGTTTCAGCCCTGAAATTAAGTTTTGCTTGTGATGATCAAGTTTTAGAACATCTTTCTCACGTCATTTTATATGTAGGAGTATGGTCGTCACTTCCAAATATGCTTAGATTGAAGAAATTGTCACTGTTCTCGTAAGCACATATGAGTTTTACAAAGTTTTATCATCCGAAGATGCAATCTTCTTAATTTGAGCCAAAGACCTTTAGAGCGTCATTTGCCAATAGAAGTATCACGATAGGCATGCACCTTCAAGGGATAAAATTTTGCAGAATTCAGGACTACTCAGAGAAAACATTTAACTATGATGTAAGTGTACGAGAAAGTAACAACCATGGCCCAAGCTACATAGGGTAACGCAAAAAAAAAAAAAAGAAAAAAAAAAGGTACTAGAACTCGATCATCGCACTTTGGAATGTCATCCAAAGACCAGGACGGTGACAAAGTGACCAGAATAAATGTATTTTCAGAGTCACAGATGTTGTACTAAAATTGAAAGCTAATTAGTGCAAAAGCATGCCATGTGATGGTGTGAATATATGATGCAATATGATCATTCAACAATTTAGCCGGTCCTTCGGCGCGGCGGAGTTACCACCACAAATGTGAAAGCACGTCCACAAAGCATTTTCTTGTTTCAAAATCACCGCAAATCTGGGTGATATAGGAGTTATTATTTAATATATTGATATTTTTTTGTTCGTATTTAATACATTAATAGTAAATTTTTTTTAATTTTACAGATAAAATTAAAATTTTATAACATATCTATCATCTTACTAATCTTATTCATAAAATTTAAAAAAATTCTAACTACATAAATCAAATTTTTTTCCGACTTGTCAAGTTATTTTCTTTCTTACTTTGTTTAGTTGGAGTTAGGATACCCTGTACCCTGTACTAGTTCCATCCCCCACGTGCATCTCTTTGAATTCAGTTTTAAACATAGACTTTTAGGATGTGTTCATCAACATTGGTTAGTTTCATTATTCGTTTTGAACTTTCCGTTATTCTTTTCTTATATATATGTATTATATATATAAATATATACTGTATTAGCATATACTTTTTGTTTTTGGGATAAGCATATTTTATTAGCAAAGATATTAGGCATGATAGGCATCAACCGTAGGATATACCCATTTAAAGATTAAAAAACAAATAGCATGTTTTTGCTAGGTTGAGAAAGATTTGCCTACCTTCTTAGGCTTTTATGGCTTCAAAAAGGGTGTATTAACCAGGCATCTCCAAATTTCAATCATTTGTTCAGATAACAATTGCTGGAATATTCGGTGGGCAGGTGTGTCATGATTGCATTCGGTTGACAATAGTTAAAAACAATAATTATGAGCAATAATATTTAATATATAATATATTTAAATTTTAAAAAAATAATATGATATTAATATATATTTAAAATTTATATAATAAAAATTAATATAAATATAAAAAAATTATAAATATAATTATAATCAAATAAAATATATAAATATAATATAAATACATTGATTATTAAATTTATAATCAATGTATATATTTATTTTTTTAGACTATGATATCTTTTTATGTAAAAGTAAGTTAATATACAAATCATACAATTTAAAACGAGAATACAACAATTCTCTTTCGATGTGCGAATCCAAAAATAAGGAAGGATTAAATTAATATACTATCACAAAACCTTACTAGTACAATGAACATATTAGTTTCTCCGTTCTGTGCTTGTTAAAATATTCTTAATTAGACTTTTGTAAAGGCTAAAAACCGGGACGAGAGCCACTTTATAATCTGGTGTATTTCATCTAACGGTTGGCTGTGATGCTTGGTATATATAATCTGGTGTTTGATTCTTTATAGTTCATGTTAAATTAAAAACCTTGGAAGGCCAACCTTGTAGCCTGTTTTTCTTACATCTTCTTGAACTTGTTCTCTATATTCCCTGAAAGTAAACTTTCTGTAAATGGAAGGTTTTGCGAAGCTCTCGATAAAAGAGTCGTAAGAGGGGCATAGGAAATAAGCTAGGGAATATCGCTCCATTGTTGCATTAGTCACCACCTTGTGCTCCACGCTTTTGTAAACATCATTGCTCCATGCCTGAAGCATTAATATAGTTGCCATTTAAATAAATATGTTTAAGAGTGAAGGAAAAGTTGATTCCATGAATTTTCTGTTTTTTTTTTTTTCCCTACCTGGAAGAGGTCGCCAATGTTGACTATAAAAGCATCTTGGTTAGGTTTGACAGTCACCCACTTGGAGTCCTTCATGAGTTGAAGTCCTCCGACCTGATCTTGACAAAGGATTGTTAGGAAATCGCTGTCAGTGTGGGGCACGAAACCGAAAATCTCCGGGGTTAGTGAACAGGCTGGGTAGTGATTCAGGCGAAGGAAGCAAGTGCTTTCCTCGCATATGTTGTCGATCACTTCCTTTCCATGGCCCAAATTTTCTGTCAGAATCCCTGCTAGAAGTCTCGACAGTTTTGACATGGCTGCTGCAAAACCTGTCATCACTTCCCTGTAGAAAAATCAAAAGCAAAACATTATTTTGTTGTTATGGGAAACGAGATGTGCTTGAAACAAGTCCAAACCAACCGGAAATGTAACACTATTCTTTGTTGCTTGGACTCTTGATGAAATACCTATATTTTTAGACATAAATAATAGAGACATAATCCTTTAAATATATATAAAAATAAAAAAAATTAAATATATTCACATAAAAAATATATTAATATTCGATTTTTATATCCGAATCCGAGTAATATAAATAGTATTTTTACCTTAAGGATGTAAACTCTGCGTAACAAGCTTCATCTGAAACCTTAGTAAGAGGGACATGAAAAGCTTCAGACCAGGAGAATTGCTTAGGACAAGTAGCCCTAGGACTTCCCCATCTATAAGAATCGTTCAGAAGTCCGCAGGTAGCTTTCCTTTCAAAGGGTGTTTGGAACAATTTCACCTGTTCACTTCTCATCTTCCCGACTAGTTGAGGGCTAATGCCATGGTTTACCACTTGGAAGAACCCCCATTCCGATGATGCTCTACAAATGGCAGCCGCACAAGCTTGGCGAACCGTTTCATCGCCACTGCTTAAACCACTCAAGTCAATCAAAGGAAGTTGGCATTCTTCCATGCTAACTCGTCTTTGCGATTCATCACATTGAGTTGAGCAGCGCAAAAGTGTTCTATAATGATCGAGGAGTGGTGGGTCTGAGTGGACCATCGCTCTATTCATGAAAACTTGGCAACCGGCCCCAACACGTTCTTAGAGGTGAGTTTGCAGGGTGGAAACTTGGAGGGTTAACTCTGTTTATATATGGTTCGGGAGACAGGGCTTGGGGAGAAGACAACGAAGGCGAGGGCAAAGCGAAGCTACCAAATGTCGACAGATGTCAAAAGGAGAGCGTTTCACTCCCTTAATTGTCTGAGACAGAACAAGTCTAAGCTGGTACACTGAGGAGAATTAAGCATTTGTGCAGGAAAGGTGGGATAATGATAAGAAGAATAGATCCAAACCTACTTCATTTTTTTTTTCTTTTACTTTATTGAAGCTTTGATTACATAAGCAAAGCTGCTTTTTAACATTGCAAAGAACTAAAGATGGTGACTTTGATTCCCTATTGGCAATGGGAAAGTTTTTAGCAGTTTTTGGACTATTCCATTCCACGTTCTTTTCATCCTCAAAACTTTTTCTTCAAAAAATAAAGTTTGGGTTTTTCCCCTTTTTTCTATTTCTTTGACTTTCAGGCATTTTTTTTTTAATTTTTTCCCTCTTTTGGCACTTTGGGGGACTACCACTTTGGCAAGTTGCAGAACAGTTAAAGACTTTGAGAAAAGGAGCTGTTTTTTTTTTAGCTAATCGACTTGGAATTTCCTGGCAATCAAACATGCAATTTTTATACCAACTCTTGAATGAAGAATCCATTACTATCTGTATCAACCCAAAAAAAAAAAAAAAAATTAGAAAACTAACACCCTTCATCGGTTAGTCTAATTTTTTTTTTTTTTTGTTTCTCTGATCAATTCTTGCAGCACAAGAATCTTTAGGTTTCTTTAGTAAGTTGCTGCTAGGAAATTGTAAAACACACTGGTGAACGTTGACAATCTTGAATATTTTAATGGAGAGTAAGATCTAACTGGATTAAGTACAGGTTCTCAATCTCATGTGGCTTTTCTCGGCATCCGAGAAATTAATGTTATCAGAAAACAGACTGACACAGGAAAAACAGTGGATGTTTCAACATTCTTTTCTCATCATTCACACTTGTTCTTTCATGTTTTGTTCCTTCATTGATCTCAGGAAACAGGTCTTGTTCTTTAGTTTTGTTTTATAGTACTTTTCTGATTATTTAAATTTTAAATAGATTTAATATTATTATTTAAAAATAATTATATAAACCCCTTAAACGAACTCGTTTTCATGTTTTTCGTATACTATCACAATTCAGAGTTCATTTCGTATACTCAACCTGAAGTCATGTCTAGTCAAATCGCTTCTTCATTGCCATTTCCTTGAGAAACCCATAATTACATAAAATAATTAAAAAAATAATAATAAAAGATAGAAAAAGAAAGAATATGGGAAGATGCATGTGCTTGCTTGAACTTTGAACACCATGTGATATGATGGAGAAATGAAACTGCCGCCCAAAAACGCTTCGAGTTCAGTCAATGGTTTAATAAAAATGATCGACGCCGTGCTTCAGACCACTGGGTTCACTAAAATCTGACGACTTATTTGTCTTATATTATTTTATTAATTATATAAATATAATACATGTATTACATATATTATATTAGTTATGTTTAATTTATTTTTTATATTATATTCTTTTTATTTTGGACTAAAGTGCGTTGCAATTTCCCTTTTCAAATTAAAAAAAAAAAAGCTAAAATAATAATAAAAATCTCTACCCTTAACCGCTTTATCTAAATTTCTAAATAAATCCTATAATTTTATTATTCAAATGATTAATTAATTTTCAGCCTCTATTCAAATAAATCTTAATTAGTAATTTATACTTATATAAATTTTTTAATATAAATCAACTTTTTGTTTAAATTAAACTTATTTAAATAGAAATCAAATAATAAGAATTTATTTAGGTATAATAAAAATTTATTTAATAAAAAAATAGTTTTAAAAAATTAAATATTTTATCCTAAAAAAATAATAGTAATAAATGCCGCCTGAAAATACAGCCATCACATGTCCTAGTCGTTGCATTATATATGATTATTAAAATTTACTAATTTA
This sequence comes from Adansonia rubrostipa, assembly GCA_038381775.1. Taxonomy (NCBI): domain Eukaryota; kingdom Viridiplantae; phylum Streptophyta; class Magnoliopsida; order Malvales; family Malvaceae; genus Adansonia; species Adansonia rubrostipa. The sequence continues at coordinate 1,960,671 of JBBYHM010000011.1, read as the reverse complement.
GAAAAAGGTTAGTTATATGATTCATAAATATTTAAAAAAAAAAACTGTTGAAACTCGTCAGGAATTTATATTTTAATTAATAAATAAATAAAATAATATTTTTGTGGCAAACAAAACAGCCAATCTGGTGGCATATTATTATTAAAGAGAGTATCAGATGCTCATGACGACCTGAAGATTAAAAATTAAAAAAAAGAAGTTTATTAATTTATATTAGTAAATTGAAGCCTAAGGGATGTTTGATCTTTTATTAATTAACAAGGCTTGTTTGTTTACACATTTTAAATTATATATTCTAATATAAAAATATATGTTGGAAAACATTGCTGTTTAGGGTAAAAGTTGCGTTCATATGATGCAACATTTAAATATGGATATGATATATATATTAAATATATCATATTAATTATTTTTAGATGTATTGTTTCCTATGTATTATATTATTTTGATTAAATGTGTTGTATTTGTATGATATGATTTCGTATGATCTATAAAATTATAAAATCGGGATTAAATAATGGCGTTTTGCAAGGAAAAAAAATTGTTTGTCCCAAAATGCATTCCTGCATTTGAAACAACCAATGAAGCCTATGTTACAAGAAAATTATATTTTAATAAAAAATATATATATTATATGGTTACTCTTAATAATTTGAACTTAAAATATTTAGGTGAATAAACAAAACTATACTATTCATGTTTGACTTGGCATGTAATTTTTTGAGATGAAACTTTGACTTTTAAACTATTTTATGGTCAAAATTTTTAATGTTTTATATAAATATTTATGAATTTTATTAGCGAGTGCTGTAAGCACATTCTTCAAATTTATTATATTAAGTAGTATTTTCATCAAATGCATTGAAAATTACGAATAAAATTATCGATTATTAATATAATGATATTATTATGAATATAATATATCGATTAATTTTAAATAGTGGCAATAAAAGCATTCGTTAGCAAAGCCCGATATATATATATATATATATATTTAACAATTTTAATGTCAAAATATAAAAATACAAAACTATGAAAAATTAAACCCTGCTGCAAAAATGGAAAAATTTTGAAGTATTTTTAAAAAGGAAAACATAATTTAAAATGTCCAATTACTTTGAAATAGAGTAGCATTTGATTCAATTTTACAAGATTTTTCCTAGTTCCTTTTTGTTGTTGTTATTATTATTATTATTATTATTATTATTATTATTGTATAATACAAATCTAAAATTTTAAGATGAAATCTCAAAATTGTAACAGTCAAAAGAATGACTTATTTCCACTTTAAAATTCAAAATCTTCAAAGTAATTTAATATATTTTTTTAATTAAAAGAAAATTATAATCCTTGTTATTTTAAGAAATTCAGATTCAATACATACTTCATAGCTTTTATTTCTCTTTTATGTGATGAATCCTTTAATGTTTAACATGTGTAAATCTACGTGCGTTTGAATTGGTTTAATTCAACTTCTTGAATTAGAGGAAAGGAAAAAAAAAGTTTGTTTTTGAACATTTGATTCGATAATTGATATTTATATTTATTAATTTAAGAAGTTAATTTGAATTTTTTTTCCAATCAAAATTAAAAAAAAAATCGCATACGTAAGTTAATTTTGTTTGTTAAGAAAAATGTGTAGACATATGAAGTAGAGATGTTCATAAATCATTTGATTTTGAAAAATGTTTTTGAAGATAATAGATCTAGACTTTTTTTGTAAATATATAAAATAATTAATATTTTAAAATTAATATTAAATAAAAATATGTTATTTATTAGATAATATTATGAGATGAATTGAGTTAAGACTTCAAAACTTTTTATCTAAAATCAGATCAAATGAATAGTTAAATTCATCAGGCTTTGCTATACTTATTTAAGGACTAGATCACAATTTATTGATTGAAAATAATATTTTAATATATTTTAGACAATAATTTATATTATCAAATTAAATTAA
>JBBYHM010000011.1:1946374-1958608 GCA_038381775.1 Adansonia rubrostipa | reverse complement strand
CTAGATCACAATTTATTGATTGAAAATAATATTTTAATATATTTTAGACAATAATTTATATTATCAAATTAAATTAATTTAAATTTAAATTTAAATTTTAAATTTTAAATTTTTTGAACCATATCGTAGGTCTAAATTTTACCTATCGACGTGAATTTATTAGTAGCATAGAGGGTTGAACGTAATGGCATTGTTGGGTCTTGGGCCATCGGCTTAAAAATGGGTTTTGAGCCTTTTGAGTGAAATCTACTTTTGCCCATGCGATTTCAAATGGTTCTATTTGGATTTCTCACATATTAGGCCTTATCTTGGTTTTAGCCCATCACTCAAAATGGGCCTTCAACTTTCAAGTTCAAGTACGGCATTATGCAGTAAGTGATTACACAATAAAATAATTAAAACACAATATACTATAAAAATAATATAAATATAAATATTTTAAAATTTATATAATATAAAATATTAATTTATTAATTTATATAAATATATAATATTTTAATCACAATCATAATACATTGAAAAAATACGCGAATGGGCAGTTCTATTCCACCTTCTAATTGCATTGGATTTCCCACACGTCTCAAAATTGGCATTCAAAATTTCAAGTTCATCAGTGTTTGACTTTGGGAACTAATTGCTTTTAATAAAAAAATAGAGCTTCAAATTGAAATCATTAAAGCCTTTTTAAAGTAATCATTTTTTTTGTCTATTTCCATAATGCAACTTGTTATTATATGTATAATAATGTTTATGAACAAACCAAATATAGCATTGTTTGTAAGTTCTTTATCAATTATTAATCCATTACAAGGAAGGAATGGTTTTTTTTAAAAAAAAAAACTATTATATTTTATTATATTTTTCTTTTCTATAATTAATTTAAATTGAATCAAACTAAATTATTTTAAATTAAGTTTAGACCATTTTGAAGATTGAATAAAATTATTAGAGTGAAGCCTTGACAAAGATTTTGAAACTCAAATTTAATTCAACTCGAATGATTATTTAATTAATTAATAAGTAAAATAAAATTTTATTGTAAATATAATTTTAAATTATATAAATATTAATATAAAAATATTTTTCATATTTATGTAAAACTATTCAAGTTGAGTTTTGGACAAAAATTTCTAAAGACCAATTGAACGTGACCAACCTGATTTGATTCACAAATAGATTTATGAATTAAATTAAATTTTATCGTATCTAATTTAAATGTAAATGCCATGAGCGAATTGTATGATTAGGAAATGTAAGAAATTTATTAAAATTTATTAACAATCGCTTAAACTAGGGGCAAGTATGCTTAAGAGTTTAACTACTCTTTTAATTCGACTCAAATTGAATTAATTTAAATAAAAATTTTTCGATTTGAGACTTCTAACCAGATCCAAAAATATTTTCATTTAATTTAATTAAATTATAAAATATTTAAAATTAATATTAAAATAATTTTTAATATTTTTTATATAATAAAATAAGTTTAAATAAAATACTTTTAAACTTAGGCCGACCCTTTTAAAAAGCATTGATAAAAAAAAATTATATATATATATATATTATGTAAATGAAAAAGGATCTGCCTTTTTTTTTCGAGGAAAATCTGGCAGGAAAAAGAAAACACAGAGAAAGAAAAAGGCAGTCCCAGTTAAAAGAAGACAACGTATAAACAATAAAAGAGTATAAAAAAGGTAAGCAAAAAGGAAAGGTGGAGAGTCCACAATAATTGGCATCAAATGCTTATGGGGATTCGCACTGTTGCTGAATTCCAAGATCTGTGAACTTCAATTATACATATATTTATTTATTACATGTAAATAATAATATTCACTCTATCAAAAAAAAAAAAATTACAAATCCTTCTTTTTTTGGTTTTTTTCTTTTTTAATTAAGCAAAGCTTCGTTTTCCATTGGGTGGAGGTCTAAGCTTAATCTCTTGTCTCTCCAGCAAGTAAAAAATGGAGAGTATAAGCAAAAGCAAAGAACCCCATTCCCAAAAATAAAGAAAAAAATTAAAAAAATAGTGGCAGTAGCCAAGTTTTTTTAGTTAGTAGTGAGAAATAAAAAGGCATAGCCAATTAGGGTTTCGTCGGAAAGTTGCCCCACGGAAAGGTAACTTCCCTCGCTCTTCGTCCTTTTTTTTTTTCTTAGTGTCGTTTTTTGACCTCAGATTCTTTTTTTTTCAATTCAAATTGATGGGATTCTTTTGTTTCTAGGATTCGATTTTGGGGGTTGAGTTTCCGAGATTGATATGACATTTTTTTTCCCTTTTGGTCTTTGTCCTTGTATCCAAGTGATGCAGCTGTAGGGTTTTGATGAGCTGAAATGAACAAAAAAGTTTGACACCCTTTTGAAGGAAGTTGTCAGTGTAAGATGATGAGGACGAAGTAAGTTAGTTTCTTTTTTTTTTTTTTTTCGCATTTGAAAATGGTTTGGGTTTTTGGGTAAAGCGGATTTTTGAGTGAAATCGTGTGGAAAAAAAAAGGGGAAATTTTGAGAACAGATTCGAACACTGGGTATCATGAAGATAGTTTAGGTTCAATTATTAATCGGCAGGCTTCATCTTTCCAATCAGCTGCTATTAGTAGTGGTTCTGAGATGATTCCGACGGGTGGTTACTTTGCACCGCCACCCATGATCTTGCCTGGGAATTCCAGTATTATTACTACCTCCCCTGCCTTAATCCAACCTGGAAACTCTTCCGGCTCTTCCTTCCTTCTTGATTCTGTTGCAGGGCTTAAGCATGATACAGGTCTGGCCGTCGAATGGTCTTTCGATGAGCAGTACATATTGGAAGACGGCCTTGAAAAGTATGTTCTAAATCCTACTTAGTTCTTCCTGCTTTTTATTCAAAGCTTTTTGAGAGTTATTTGGTTTCTTACTGTACATGCAAGTGCTATAATTCTGCATTATCAATATAAGTGGTGTAGTAGAATTTGTCATAGCTAATATTAAGTAATAGATCCCCTAATTATGTTACTAGGATTGCTATGTGTTTTTGCATTTGATTTTTTTTGATAAGACTGTTTTTAAGGAGGTACTTGTTAGGTATGTCTTGTTTTTGAGACGCAGATTAAGTGCTAATATTCATTTTTCAACGTACATGTACATAGATATAAAGAGGAACCAAATATTTTGAAGTACATAAAGATTGCGGCTACCTTGCCTGATAAAACTGTACGTGATGTTGCATTGAGGTGTAGGTGGATGCAAGTAAGCTCCTTGTTTTTTTCAATGATGCATTTCTACTACCGTTTGTACTAATTTTTATTGTCTTTTATCATGTGATTTCCTCTCTCCTTCTTTGTCCGCATATGAAAAAGTGGTTTCAAGATTATTAGTTTTGATACGCTGGTGGAAATGTTCAATTAATGAAACATTTGTTGGATTATCAAGTACTAAAGAGAAGTTGGACCAAAATGCATCTCCTCAAGGAATTTTCTTATTCTTAATGCATTGCAATTTGTTGTATTTGGTGATATTTTGAATGTTTAACTTGATTACAGATCAATTGTCTCTTTAAATCTACTGTAATAAATGTTAATTTGCTGTTGATTGAAATGTCTTCTAGCTTTGTGCTGTTTGGATCAACCCAAGTGGGCCAAAATGTTTTATTAACCTAGTAAGTTGGTGATTAATGTATACCTTTTTCCCCTAACTGAAACAATAGGAAAAAGCTACTGATACCTCTTGCTTACTCCCAATTGAAGAGGGCTAGCTGCCATTGTTTTATCACAGTTTTGACTGGCCTGGTTAGACTATGCTGTCAAGAAACATGGGTTACTGTTGGCATTGTGTGGAGCAAGTGAAACTCAATCAATCTGTTAATTTGATTCTATTCTTTTTATTTATAAGATCTTATATTTGCATATTTAAAGTTATATGTATATTCATCTGTTTTAATAGATAAAGTTACTATTTGGAAATTGGCAGAGAAAGCGAAGGAAACCTGAAGATCATAATGCGGGAAAAAAGTTGAACAATAGGAAGGTATGCTGATGAATTTTTGTAATTTTGTGCAACAGTTAATATTGATATCTTAGATCTTTCTCCTCCCAAATTGATTTTAAGCATGTCAGTTAAATCTTGAGAAGCGCTTAGAATCATATGCTCCATGAGATTGTATATTTACCTTTTATAAAATCGCTTTTATCATCAACATTGAAAGTAACAATCACTTTTTCCTTTGTGAAGTTTTTTTTTTTTTAATATATATTCTGCTCTTCGATCAATGTTTTGTTTTGTTTTTTTTATATCATTTGTTTGGGATTATCATATATTGGATTTATTAATGGATATGATTGTCCATATTTTCAATAACTTACCTAGTCATGGCATGTTGACATGGGTAGTAGAGGGTGAAATATTGATGTTCAACAGCACTAGGAGGACTCTTTTGAAAATATTGTTACTTTTTAAATTAGTGCTTGAAAGGTAAGATGAATATAGGACTGAAGGGTTTTGATTCGGATGATGGAGCATAAAATTTAAGGCTTGAATTTGGCAAGGAACAGAGATTTTCTTTTTTCATTTTGCAAGCGTACAAGTTTATGTAAATCCCAATTTGTAAAATTTCGCAAATTTTCTCATGGAAGAAGATGAGGAGGGTGGATGTGGGGACGAAGAAGTATAGATTTAAGATGGGGATTCTGTTTAGGGTGTTGGGAATTGCCCTTTTCATAAGTTCTTTTGTTATTAGGTTGAAGTTTGATTAACATTTGATACATGTTTGAACAGTGCTTTCTATGATTGAAAAATAGAAAATAATTTTGATAATAGTCCAAGATTGAAGCATGGTAGAAGAAGAAAAACGTATCATATTGGAGGAACGCTTCAAATATGATACCTAAAACTTAAGGGGGGGGAAAAAGAAGCTATCGTTTTCAAGTAAAAAGAAGACAAAGACTTCTCTATTCCTCAATCTTGGTTCACATTAAAAAGTTTGAGCTTTTCAAAATGAGATGCATTCAGTACATGCCAAGTACTTCAATGCATCAATACAGTAGCATACAGATTGATGGTAAAAGGAAAGGGGGTACTTTGGGAAGTTGGTAACTACTATTACCTACTTTTTAAGATGAGTAAATATTTTTGGCCATAAGTAAGGAAAAATAGACAAATATCGATAAAAAAAGAGACAGTTGTTAATAATTGCCCATTTAGGTTGCAAAACAAGCATAATTGCCCATTTTTCTTTTTGTTGTCCTTTTGAAAAGTTGTGAGTTTCTAGTTTTGGAGATGACAACTGATATATCTGCTTGCATCTTCCTAAGATATTCTTTTCCATTGCCTTAGAACCAGCTATTTTGGCAGTTTTTTTGCTTTTAGCTTGGTGTCAAGTTCAACTGATGAAAAGCACATTGTCAGCTTCCTGAAGATATATGACTTGCATGGTTGTAGTTGATTGGAGTATAAATGAGCTGAGTTTTCCCTGCTCTGGTTTGAATCTGTCATGTTTTGCCAAGCTTGTGGTTCTCTGTTCGAGTTAGGACAGAATATGCTTGCTGAGTTAGCAACCTAAACTTTGTTTTTATTTGTTTGGCATAGAACGGTGTGTGTGTACTGCTTCCTAGGCTTTGATAATATTGTCTTAACTTTGCTTAATGATGCAGTCCTCGTTTGTGAAGCTACATTCTAAGAGACCCATATCATTTTCTAATGGACATATCTATAAATTATAGATGACTAGCCTGATAATCAACTGGTCCAGGCTCCAGACATAGCGCTCACTTACTACTATGCTTGGTGATTATTTCATAGTATTAACTCTCTCTAGTCCCTACACTTTTTATATCCAGGCAGGTGTACAATTCTGGTGTTTGGACTCTCACATTGCACTAGAAACTACTATAAAATCTTCCTCACACTAGAAACTACTGTGAAATCTTCACTTTATTAAGAATGCAAAATTTTTATGAAAAATACCATTAAACTACATTGTAAGGTGAAACCGATCATCAAAACATCCTTTAAATGCCAATTCTATTCTTAGTTCTGCTATCATGAGTCTGAATGAGTTAATGTAGCTTTGTTTAACCTTTCACTCATTTATTTATCGAGCCTAAAAGTTATTTTTAGAACTGAGACATTAAGCTAAATAACCACAGATGAATCTCTATCCAAGTTTATTCACTAATTCAGTGAGCACACTGATTCTCTCACACCCGTCCGTGAGGCCTTTTTGTTGGAATGAATTGTGGTTTTTCTTGATTGCTTTCTTTATTTCAAGTCAAATTACAAAAAAAAAAAAATCCTAATTATGTCTAAAAGATTAACATTAAGTAGATTCGCTGTATCTCAGTTTGCTAAGCTGAATGCATCCAGTTTTAATTTCCTGAATCAACCAATGTCAGATGTAATGTGATTGAAGAACCAGTATTCTAAAGATCATACTTCTTCAGGATAAGCTGGTGGAATCATCTTCAAAGATGAATATGCTTTCAGCTCTGCCACAAAACATGGCTGCATATCCTCTCATGATGAACCATCTGAACCAGAATGAAAGAATGCTTTCTGAAGGTTTGTGTTTTATATTACCACCTAGAAGTCTTTGTTCTACAGTTGTAATTGCTTTTCATTAATATCCTTCTATCAGTATTTGTTCACATCTCCCATTTTTATTATCTCAAGGAATGTGAGACATACTTTTGGGTAATCTTCCAAAATGATGTTTATGATGGATTTGAGTTTAAGAAATTAGGTTTTGGTATAAAGTGGATGATGGTAAATAATGGATTAGGATGTGGAATTGATGGACCTTAAATATCAAATAGCTGCTGAAATCGTGAGATTGGTTCTTAAACTTCTGAAAAATTTTTGGACCATTACAAGCATATGCGCCCACAAAGCTTACTGGGGCAAAAGTTTTAATTATTTTTCCCCGTCAGTGAACATGGAACTAGATGACAACTAAGTAGATTGTTAGACACTTAAAGTTAACCAGATCGAGTGAATGAAAAAACTCAACAAATAATATAATTTTATGAAAAGAAATCTAGTTAGAAAAGGTCGTGGTTGAAAGTAAAATTCTAGTTGCATTTGGATAAAATGACTTACTTGTATATTGTCCTGTGGTTGAAGGTATTGGTTGATGTAAATTTAACTGTTTGTTGTGTGCTTTTAGGAATATGTGGTACAACTATGCACCTTTTGAAGCAAAATGCTCAAGCATTTAGTCAGATCACGTCCAATCTTTCTGTATACAAGGTGATTGTATCAATCCATAGTTCATAGCATTTCTTTGATTGTCAATATGCAATCATACGGTAAATAATTGGTGGTAGATTAGATGAATACCTTGTTGTTTGTGCTACTTTTAAATGGTTAATCTGCAAGTAAAGTTAGTTTTTGCTGTAAAGCTCAAGAGGTTAACTAAGGTGATAATGATTCCTTTAATTGACAAATGTTGATGACGTTAGAGTGAGAATTGGACAAACATACATCACTGATGAAACTAGGGAAAGTAAAAATTTTGATTCTATCATCGTGGTCCAAAATTTTTGGTTTCATTTATAAACTGATCTGATGTGGCGTAGATATCCATGATTTTAACCAATTCAGTTATTCATTGTAGAATATTGTAACAATTTAAGCCCATATACTATTAGTTGTGCTTTTATTATTCCATGCTCCTTCACTTCTAGTGGCCTAAACCCCTATTTGACTAGAAATAAAAAATGTAGTTCTGCATCTAGTGCTGGGCACTGGCCATTGTTGTCAAGTGGACCTCTTGTCTTTGGAAGGAGGTCATGGGTTCAATTTCTTGTTCTTTTTTAATGCGCTCATTAAATCTTGCATGTTATTGCCTCATATCATATGTGATTCTTGTTAACGGTCTTCTGAGTCTGGCTTATTAACTAAAACTTTTATGAACAGTTACAGGATAACATTGATCTTTTTTGTCACGCAAGGAACAATATTACAGCTGTGCTAAATGAGTATGTGAACTTTCCTTATAATTATCAATTGGTGATTAATGCCCTTTGGCAAGCTTTTTGGATATTTCTTGGTTTAGTGTTGCCAATGTATCGGGTTAATAATTTCTACTGTGAGTTTTTGCAGAATGAGAGATATTCCTGGTTTAATGAGCCATATGCCGCCATTGCCTGTAGTTGTTAATGAGGATTTAGCCAATAGCATCTTGCCTGGTGCAGCTAATGTCTTGCCTACTGCAACTCAGGTAGGTTCTCATTTATATTGATTCAGTTTGCACGTCCCGGGGTGGATGACCAGAAAGTTAGGATCGTATAAACTGCCATAAGCTAAAGAATTTGTTCACTTTCTGGAATCTGTCATTAACTTTTATCTAAGTAAGGTTAGTGTAAATTTTCCAGGTTATCTGAATGTTCTCTTAATATTATATGTAAGGGGTCTAAAGTCTAGTGTAACCTCCTATGGATGCATGCCACATTAGACTTTCAAAATCAAATTTGTACCGCGCTGTAACATTTTGGTACTGCTCTGTAACATTCTCTTATAAAATAATCCCAAACTTAATTTTTCTGGTTTGGATGAGTATATGAACTCCCCTGCTCTGATTCTACTGAGGATCTGTCATCCTCATTGCCCTTTTCCCTTATTCTTTCTATTCTTTCTTGTTTTCTGGTATCATTCTCTCTATAACTAATTTTTCTAATCGCTTTCAAATCCCAGATTTCACTCAGACCCGCTGTACCTCAGTTTATCTCTATTTGATACAATCTAGATTTTGAATTGATATTTGATATTTTATGGTTGTTGTCAAAGTTAGAAAAGATAAGGACTCACATTCAGTTGCCTATTTACCAAACATTGTGGCGAGATTTATGAATGTCTTTACCCAACTATCATGTAGTCTGTTCCTTCCTATCTATACTGTTTAATGTTTTATTTTGTATTGCATTCAATAGTGTATTAGCTTGTTTGTTGGCATTTCAAACTTCATTTCTCGGCATGACTACTGTTTCGGACCTTTTTGTTATGATCTTCTGTTTCACGGGTATCTAGTCAATCGTTATCCTGTCTTTTATATTATCATACGGCAAGTGCTGTGAACTTCATTTTCCTCGGCAAATTCATTGTTCTGTAAAGTCTTCGTGCTAAAACGTTTCATAGCTGGTTGGTCAAACCCTCATCTAGTATTTTGTGTCATCTCGATTTCACATCTGCATTTCCAATATCTTCTAAATTCTAATTGTTGACTGCCATGTCAGTTGGCAATCAAACTTTTTTACTTTGTAATTCCCATCATTGCTGTACTGCCTTCCTACCCCCCAAAAAAAAAAAATTCACAGCTTGTGGTCCTGTTATTTTCGCAGGTTTCAGACAAATGTACCATTATATCCACCTCTCTTGGGTCTTACATTCTGCTCATTTATTTAGCTTCGTCTAAATTTTGAATGTCATTCAGAACAAGTGCTTGACTGCTTGTTGATTCCAGTATGCTTCTATCACACTGTTGATGACTTGCAACCTGGCTTGTAGTCATCGTATTTTGTGGTTAGGTCACATAAAGCGGGTATTTTAACTATATTATGGAATTCTGCTGCTCATGGAACAGTTTGTCAAAGATGGAGAGTGTGGGGGAGGGATTGAATTTTACACCTCGAGGACAACCCCTTATACGGTTGCTCATACTATCAACTAATGTTGATTTAATGGTAGGAAATTAGTTGCCCCATAAGGCGATAGGTGGCCTGAAAATGTTTAAGCAAATGAGCAATGATTACTGTTTGATCCACTCAATCACTAAGGTGCATACTTGTGTTAACCTTGGTTTTGTTTTTCCTTGTTTATCCAGACGATGATTTTTGGCTTGCCAAGCGGTATCCATCTCAAGCAGGAGCCAAGGTGCTGATATGGAATTCGTTGAGATTGAGGTCGGATATATATATATATATATATATATATCTGGTTTGTGTAATTACAAAAATTTTCTATTGTAAATGCATAAGAAGCTGTTAGAATGTTTCTTTTTCCTCTTTGTGTACACAAAATACTGATTATAACATTGGGTGCCACAATGCTAAAAAATTGTAGAGATCCATCCATTTTTGGAACCTGAAATGTTTACCCGCCAGATATAAAACCCCAAGCACCAGCTATCATAAAATCTCTAACAGGTTTAGTTGAATCTTTTGCATTGAAGCTTCATGTGTATAATTTATTTGTTACTTGCTTCTGGATCCTTATTTGGTGCTTTATTTACAATTTGCTAGTACTTTGTCATCTTCTGGTTTCAGTGTTATGACCATTTCGAAATGCTTGATCAGGTCAATTTCACTCAGGGTTGGGATCATTTTCATTGTTGTAATTTTTTTTAGTATAAATGACATCACAATTTGTTGGTAAGTAAATCAGTTATAAATATTAAAATTTGAATTTTATATTTGTAAAATGTTATCTCTTAAAAGTTAACTATTTGAGTCAATTGAATTTAATCATTGGCTTTTTAAAATAATTTTTAATATTTTAATATTATTTTAAATAATGAAATAGATTTTTGAGTTAATTTGACCATGATTAAAAGAAAAATAAAATTCTTAAATATAACGCAAGGTAGTCGTACTATATCGCTGGACATCTTGTTTTTGTTCTAGTATAGATATATATATATATCGTTATCGGTATGTTTCGATGTATAGTTTCGGGTTTATCGGAGTTTGAATATTTTTAATTTATATATATGAAAAATATTTTTAAATATGACATAAATGAGATTAAATTCATATATTAAGTACTCATCAATTATATATATATATATACTTTTTTTAAAAAAAATTATCAAATATAAGAAAATCAATATTAGTTAAGTAGTCAGGATGATATTTTTCAATGATTGTTAAATTTACGAATAAGTATGTTTAATACTCATTAAATTTATGAGTAATTATGTATAATATTTATCAAATTTAATATCAATATTGGTTTAACTTTTTTGATAAGCTTATATTATGTATTGATGGGTATAGCTATTGTCGGCTGGTATCACTGAAACAGGTCAATACTTATTGGTACAATCGATATAAATTGAAACGAAATCAACTATCATCGATATCGTTATATATCAAAATATGTATATATCGACTGATATGGTTAATATTGGTAAGATACCAATAATACTTGTGTAAAGGACATAACGTACCCTAGATAGTTGTATCGTGTCGTAAGGAGGGGACATGTAAGGCAGGGGGGTTCAACTCAATTTCTCTTTTTTTTTGTCTACTTTTGTTGGCATGGGTCAAAAGATATTCAATAGAATTAATTGTTATAGAGTCTATCCACCATTTTTCATACATGAGATGGGATCTCCCAAGGGCCTTACTTAGCTTTCATCCCAATTTATGAATGTTTAAATTTATCAATACTTCCCAACTTTTTGTAGACAAAAAACAAAGCAATTAAATTGAATTCCCTACGTTTCTCCATGAAATTGTGAAAAAGGAGGGTTAAAAAAAAGGATTTAGCTCCCTTAGATCAAATCCATTTCATTCCTTATTTAGTATTACTTTAGAGCTGCTTATCTTTCATTCTCCAATAACATATTATCATTTTTTAGTGTTTACAACTGAGTGGATTATATATATATATATATATATATATATATATAAAACTGATTTTGATGATAATGCCATGAACTACATGATAGACTGATAATTGATGATAGATCATATTCTTTCCCTTTTAATGATTTCAACTTTCAAAATGCTACATAATCACTACCAATACGGGAAAAATGAACAAATAAACTTCATTGATTAATTGAATTCACCCCCCAAAAAAAAAAATACACAAAGACAAAACAAGATTTTATAGGCATCTCTACATGTATATATAATAAGTTTCCTGTCCTTGATGATATCTTTGCTGAATGCTGGAGACTAAACTCTCATATAACCTTTAAGCTTGAGGTATTATATAACAAAAAAAAAAAAAAAAAACCTCCCTGCCAATGCAGCTTCTTCCTCTATTGTTTTATATCAATATGAAACTCTTTTTGCTTCAATGATCGTAAAATTTCAATCTGAAATCTGAACCGCCAACCATCTGAAACGTTTGGGCGGTCACGATCACAAATTACCAGACCAATCATAATTCTGGTACACAATGTTAATAGGGCCTCCGTCAGCCAAAAGATTTTTCAAAAGCCCCGACTTAGTTTCATCCAGGTAATTCATAGCCCACTCCAGCACTTCTTTCCCCTCTCCAAAATCTGCGCTAAACCTGTTAAAGGTGAACAATGCAACGTTACTTGAT
>JBBYHM010000011.1:1915442-1928267 GCA_038381775.1 Adansonia rubrostipa | reverse complement strand
TTCCTTCCTTCGTTTCGATTCTTTTCATTTTTTTCTCTCAAAAACACTTCTTTTTTCGGCTATCCTTGATCCTGGCCTAGCAACCAAAAGGTACGATTTTTCGGTTTTCGTTACTGGGTTTTTTTTTTTCTTGGTGATAGATTTTTTCATAATTTCATTGATTGTATGCCTTTTTTTTTAAGCTTTCTATTGATTTTAATCGTTTATCATTTCTTATTCTTCGATGGCTTTGTTTTAGATTTTTGGTCTTTTTTTCTTTTAGCTATGATCGGTTGATCTTTTTTTTTTCCCCAATGTTTTCTACTATTTTTTTATTTTGACAATATTTTTGTTTGGTTTAAGTTCAATTTTTTGGGTTTTTAATTTGAAATTCTAGGGTTTAACTATTGTCTGTGAAGGATCTGTAGAGTAATCAGGGATTTGTTTAGTAATTTCTGAGAATTCTTTTAAAAAGGAAATTCATTGTTTTTATTAAAATATATTGATTTACCTAATGGCTCGTTTTAACTGGATTTTTAAGATTTCAATAATATAATTTACGGGTTTTTGTTCTTTGGTGTTAAAATTCAAACCTTTGAAAGAGTAATTGGACAATCTATCTTATTTATAATCTTCAGATTTATCCTTTATTGTTGACTGCATTGACTTGAATAATCATGTTTACTTTTAGTTTAAGATGATTCACATCAATTTGCAGCAGAGTAATTTTTGAGCTTTTACATCCATTGACAAGTGATTTAGTAAAAATTCCATGAGTCTGATAGAGTTGAGGTCGGACATTTGGTAGTGTTTTCGATAGTCTGCTGTTTAAAAGCTTCGAATTTTTCTTTTGTTTTGGACTGGACTGCTTTAATTTTGATCAACATGTTTGATTTTATTTTTTGCGATAAATTAATATCGGTTCGTTATGCGGGTAGTCATGTGCAGTCTTAAGTAACAAGTATGTGCATAGTTCTTTTGATGCTAAGAGATGTAAGCATTAGTGTTGTCTATATGTTTTTATGGCATCTATAATCTAATGTTTTGTGTTTTCGTAACGAATAGTTTTTCGGGGTTATTAACATTAACTAGTGATTTTCTTAGAGTTTGATCGTTTTTATGTGGATCGCTTGCTAAGTTGCTAATGTATTTGTTTACTATTTGATGAGGCGTCTTCGTACTTTTAACACTAGATTTTTTTTTTAATAGTTTTACATTCTTTGTGCAGGTTAGGTTCGAAATGAATTTTAACTTCAGAGGCTTAAATGAGGATTCTGCAGCTTCCCAAATGGACATCCTTAGATGTCCGTTTTTGAGAAACATTAATGAGCCGACTAACTTTTCCTTCTCGTCAGCCTTGCCCTTTCCCATGCCGGTAAGATTGCAGTTCATTTTGAGTTTTATGTATTATCACAAGCATTTTGCTTCTTGCATCATTTCTTTTATTCGAGTTCTCATTAGCTTTTCACTTTTCTGCGTCAGGTACGAGGAGCCAAAGGTCCAATTTTTGAAGATGGTCCCAATTTCGACATGGCGTTCAGACTTTTCCATGGACAGGATGGAGTAGTTCCACTCTCGGAACAATCTTCCTTGCGTACTGAGAAAGTAGAGCCTGAAACAGCCCCACCCAAGTTCAATCCTTTGGCTGCAAAGGCAGCCACCATTAGTCTCTCGTTGTTTGGACCGGGAGGGCCTTTCGGTTTTGATGCATTTTCTAATAAGTGGAACAATCAAAATGGAAAACCGAAACCATCCAAGAAAGAGTCTTCTTCCCAGGTAATTGAACTTCCGTTTATCGAATGTTTCCATTTTATTGCTGACATTAGTTTGGACTTCAGGCCTGTGTTTCTAAGCTTGGAACAATCATCAAATGTCTCTCTTTTTATGCTGATGTTTTCAGGGAGGAAATTCCAATCACGAAGCATTGGGCAATGAATGGCTGCAAAATGGGAACTGTCCGATAGCAAAGTCGTATAGGGCTGTTAGCGGCGTATTGCCACTTGTTGCAAAGGTTTTTCAGCCACCTCCTGGGATGAAATTCAGGTGCCCACCTGCAGTCGTTGCAGCCCGGGCAGCACTAGCACAAACTGCTTTTGCCAAAAAACTCCGCCCTCAATCTTTGCCGATGAAAGTACTGGCAATAGGGATGTTAGGCATTGCGGCAAACATTCCTTTAGGGATATGGAGGGAACATACTACAAAATTCTCGCCATCTTGGTTCGTCGCTGTCCACGCGGCTGTTCCATTCATAGCCATGCTTCGGAAATCTGTCTTGATGCCTAAGACAGCTATGGCTTTCACCATCGCGGCATCTATATTAGGGCAGGTCATCGGCTCTAGGGCAGAACGATACCGACTGAAATCAGTAGCAGCAAAACGATTAGGTATCGAGGAATCCTCTTTGTCTGTTGCCGGAACAAATCAGTCAGAAGTCGTCACCTTCAAAAACGGATATTGTGGGAAAGATGTTGAATGGAATCCGGTTTCTCTTCAGGTGGTGACAAGGCCTTCTTCATCAACAGACATGTTTTGCTAATCAAGTTTCCTCCTTTAATTGTAAGTCAAGCTTTACTGCCGTTTCTCTGTTATTGGAATAACTCTGCGTTTTAAACAGAAGTTTGTCGGTTTTTCGATGTTTTCTTCTCGTGTTCCTTTCTCGTACCAGAGATGTTTTGGCAAAACATTAATGTGGGAGAATAAAAGACTGGAGAAAGAGAAGAAAATAGTGTTCATGTTTGTTTTTGTTTTGCTCTCTGAAAACTTGGGGTTTCAAGGTACTTGACTTGGTTAAACAAAGACAAAAGTGCAATCTTTCATGGAAATTGATTTCAACAAAGGTGGCTGCAGGCTGCCATATTCTTACAATTTCATATTATAATTTTCAACATTTTTGTTGACACTTTCAGAGTTGAAAACTTCCAGGTTAATTAATTGCTATTTCTTTGGGAATTAGCTGGTTCTTTTATGGATTATTGTTTAATACACCAAAGATCTTACAAATGGTGTGTTTGCATTAATGAATTATTATTATTATTAACAAATCAAACAAAATTAGAAAAATTCAATAAAATTGAGGGTGGAATTATAGAATTTATTATTGAACTTTTTCCTTAATATTATACATAAAACCTTTGACCAAAATGATTTCATAAGTAACACTTAATGAAATTACTTAAGAATCCACAGTAATAATATGGTTCAAAGTTGCTTAAGCAAAATCAGCAGTACGTTTCAAAAGCACTGTAGCGAGTCTCAGCTTAGAACAAAACGGTGTTAAATTATATCGTTGGATGGTATCATACCTTTACGATATTTATATCAATTTTTATCGATCATATCGGCTTATACCAGTGTTTATCTGAAGAGGAGGAATGATGAAGATACTGTCCCTCAGAGATTATAATCAAATATTTATTTCGGTGCATTCTCCAGCAAATGCAACAAATACGAGAGAATATTACAACGCACCTAACAAACTACAATATTTTACCAAAAAAGACCTGACTACATATATATATATATATATTGATAATTGTTTATCATCATTTTCTTTCATTAAAAACCAATACAATATAAAAACGCTACCATACAATGCGCAGCAACGAATTACTTGCCGCTGAAGATTTTGCTTTCTTTAACCTCTCCACCTGCTTTCTACCGTCTCCATGACTCTTTCCTCCTCGATGATGATGCTACTTACACACACTTTGTCCACCATTCAGCATCTTAAGTACCATTTTCCCTTTTCCTGCCGCCAGTGCTGCTGCTTTAAATTTGGGATTGAATCAAACCGCTTCGTCTTTGCAACTCCGACAACATTTCCTGCTCACTGCTTCATGTCCACACCAAATGGCACAACCTTGGCACAATCATTCACCTCGCTGGTTTGCTGCTGATTTCCCTCGAGGGGACAGCTGAAACACCGTTCAAGGTTGGCTCGGTGCTAGGGACGACAGTTTGCAATGCTTGCAGCTCCATTTGAGATGAGGATGCAGGATAATTGACAAATGCAGCAGGATACTTTGCCAATAACATAGCAGAGTCGGGTAAAGATGACAACCCTGGTTGAATCCTGTTCCCATCCCAGAAACCATAACTCCTCCCTGAAGCATTTTCCGGCACATGATAATTGTTTCGATCAAACTTTGAGAAAGACATATTTCCATCACCATTATTACCAGTGGTCATCGATTTCAAATTTGATGATTTCGTGTCTTGTTTCGAAAAATAGGCTACCTTATCATCTTGGGAACTAGAATTTAGTATCTGACCAAACAACTTGACATTACCGTTCCTGCAAGGTTTTTCTGCAACTGAAATGCTCCAAGAATGGGATTTAGCACTATCTGTTGCTTGTACTAAGTTCTGCACCAGGAGTGGAAGGTCAGCTGCTGAATTTGAGCTATTGCACTTCTGAACATAACAATCTTGAGCCGAATGTGGAACGGTAATGCCCTTCTCAAATGTTGAAAGGCTTTTAACATCACCATTCATTTCTTTCAAAGTTGAAATTTGCAAGGGATGGTAGGATTCGGCAAGATTCTCTAAGGGCTTTCGAGATAAACAGTCAGACTCATCTCCACTAACAGATTTGTGAGCCTGTTTGTCTTCATTCTCCTGATGATCAAGTATCGATGACAATCTGTCTTGGTTGCAAATTTTCTCGCATTGAAAGGCATCAGAATCATGCAATGCCAAACTTTTGGCAGCAGAGTTTTCCTTTGACAATAATAACACAGAAGGCTTTTCAGCAGAATGCAAGTCAGAAGGAATTCGATGCGGACCATCAGTGCTGAAGCTAAAACCCGAACAAGAATTTTTATCGACAGATTCATCACTGGTTTTATTTGGATCTAACCTATCTATACTTTGACTGCTAGTCTCCGCACCGCATTTTGTATCACGTTCATCCAAACCACTTTTGGACAATGAAGTTTGCCGTGCCTCAAATTCATTACTAAACCCCTCGGTAGAACAACCAGTGCCAGGTTTGGAATCAACCACAGCATAAAAACTAGGAGTGCAAGAATGAACCGTCACCCCGTGAGTTGCTGATACTGCAATAGAAACACCCTGTTCAGCAACATGATTTCTTCTGGCATTTAGATTGCCCAAAGCAACACTTTTCTGAACCTGCACCGACTCAACCTTGCTATCAACATCCATATCATCAGTACCGCATTCAGAAATAGGCTCAGTCTGGACCACATCAGAGACCATAGTTTCCATTGCCTCAGCATCTCCATGATCTACTAGCTTCCCATAGTTTTCCTCTGATATGTTCATGTCAGTTTGCAAAATCGCTTCCCTGGCAGGGTCACATTCATCTGCATTCATGCTCATAACAGTGGGCAAGTCGTCCTCCGCTTTAGACCCCAACTTATCACTGCAATCAATAGAGCTATCAAGGACACAAGCATCGTCTATATCACTCCCACCACCATTGACATCATCAATCATGGGTGTTCCCATGTTTCTAGTTCTTGGACATATCAAGTCCAGTCCAAGGCACTTACGAGCCTTGCTGAAGAAAACCTTGCATTGATCCCTGGATCTTGTTTGAACGCATTGCGAGATCATTGCAAAATCCTTACCGTAAGACAAGACAGCCTGTATAAAGACAGATTTTTCCTCATCTGTCCATTCGGCAGGATCAATTTCCCCACAACTCTCATCGGAACAAGTATCATCATCAGCATTCTGAGTGACATCAGATGTTGAAGGCCTCTTCAGCACAGAATCAACTTTGTAACGCTTCCACTCACGGCAGTAACTCTCTCCAGGGTCGGCAGAACTAGTGATACAAGAACTCATTGCCTCTGAAGACAACGAACCACATATACCTGCTAATACATCAGCTGCTACAATTTCTCGATCATTCCCAACAATATCAAAACTGCTTGACCTATCAGCAATGCAATCATCAACTCGAGAAGTTTTAGAATCAAAATGAAATCCCAGAAAGATCCCACTAGAAGATGTCTGCCGGTTTTGCATGCCTCTTTCTGCTTGAGCTGCTATAACTGAAGCTGCACCAAGAACACCAATGGACTCAGCTTTGAATTCACCGCTCCACTTTTTCCCCAATGTCAACAAGTAGGTATTTGCACAAGGCTTCCCCCGCTTACTCGGATCAAGCTTCTTCTTCTTCATTTTCTCGAAACATTCAGACTTGTGGTTTTTGTAATAGAACTCAACACAGTCCGCAGTTGTCTTGTGATCCAGAAAGGTGGCAATTTTCCTGAAGTCCTTCCCAAAGGCTGCCAATTTATCCATAAAAACTTCCTTCTCTTCCGATGTCCAAGGATTGGTCAAAGCTCTTTCCTTCTCAACAGCACATGGATCTTCAACCAATCCATTACAAGAGATAAACCCCAAAGCCCGCTCTTTCTCATCCAAAATTAATGCTGGCATCTTCAAGGCATTCCTGTAAAGCCTGACATGGGAATCTAAAAGCAGTTTGCTTGCAAAATTAATCATCTCTGCATTAGCTTCCAGGATAAGATTTCCTGATGAAAAAATGTAATTCATTAAAAATACGCATCACTGCTGATAAAATACTAAATCCTTAAATAAAAACTCAAAGAACATAAAGCAAAAACTGACAGAACTTTAAAGAAAACAGACAATATAATTGATTAGTGGAACACAAAACGGCAGAATTAATTAAGGTGAATCAAAGTCAAAAGTGAAAGGCTTAATACATTCACTTGGAGCAAACAAAAACAACACTAAAACAGCGACAGCCATTAGAAAAACAATTTGCACAGAAAGGGGGGGGGAACCTTCTAGTTGGAAAACATAATATAGGGAAAACCTTTTTTTTTTTTTAATCTACTCTGCCGCAAGCATATTAGAAAACAGCAGTACAGATAAAGTTGGATTCTAATGCAACTGCGTGAACCAAATATTTTGTAGCATTTAATGCATCAACCATATCACTGCCTACAGAAATAAAAAGATATCATAAATTCTATATGCGTTTAGACTCTTCACTAATGCATAATCTCAAACTACAAAACACACTCAGTGAAACCCAAACCCATCCTTAAAGACAGCAAATCCCAGTTAATTAACTCAACCATACAAATCCCAAATTGTGTATTTTTACACAATGCAATATTTCTTGGAAATCATGATTCTTCAAAAAGTTTAAGAATATACATCATAGCTATCTCATTTGACAGTGCAACACTTGCAGCAGCATGAAATTCTGTCAAATCAGATACGACAATCACATCCTCCAAAGTGGGAACCAACAACAGAGTGCATAGTCTTGCACGCAACAAATCTGTATTACCAGTTCATATCTAATGCATGAGATTGAGAAAGATGCACCACAATGCATCCAACCTACCTGCACCAAATATGAATTTTACAGAGGAATCTGGTAAGACTTGTTTTAGTAAACCTCAAGCCACTCTCTGACACCAAAATAACCAATTTTCAAGAAATCATAATTAGACTTTAATTATAAATGCAATGAGTTTCACCAGACAATAGGAAATGTACTATTTAACTTCCAATGTATTCCACTTATTAGTGAATATCCACTAAAAGAAACCCAGAATCTCTAAAACCATGAATGAAAGGCCGTTCACAAAAATGTATATAAAAGCACCATGCAACTAATAGATACACTGAACTCTGAACTCCATAACATGTCAAACACTGCATCTTCCATTCAAGAACAAGTTATGGCTAGAACAATCATCTCTTGAAGGACCCTAGCATCCAACATGTTAATCTTTGCAATGCCTTGTCAAATATTGATCGTCATGGAAGCTTTTGCATACCTTGATATTGCTGATTATTATTTGATTTAAAAAATCTAACCTCAATTCTTCTCTTGAATTGCCTTGATCTACCATAATGATCTTCAACAACTATTTTCTAGGCTTAACAGAACTGAACCTACATTATCCGCTTGTGTATATGATTAAAAAAACCTAGCCTATAATATTCTCCCTTCTTCCAAACAAGATCAATTTTATTTCCCATACTTATCTTCAGCTATACTTCTATGACAATTTCATTTCCATTAAAAATTCAAGATTTAAATTATTAATATGAGCAACATTTTAATTTTATTAGAATTAATCCTTAAACATTTTTACCTTACATGCATTCAAGTTGACGAATGATGAGAAGATAAAAAGGCTAGAGGAAACAGAATGAAGTGTTAACATAAACTTAAATTAAAGTAAGGCCATTCCACCACATGCAAAATCATAATGAAACCAGCAACACATAAAAAAAAAAAAAAAAATCTAAAGCAGGAGGCTCAAGCAATTACCAGGAGAAGTAACTCGAGAATGAATTGAGGTCCGATGCTTTTGGTAGCCACTTTGAGTAGAACGTAAGCTCAATTCGTATTTCTTCTGAGACTTTGCGCGATATTTTCTTATCAAAGGCGAATGCATATCTTCTTTCCAAGCATGCTGAAATGCTTTAAACTTAAGAATCAAGACTCTCTCCTTAAATCGTAATTGCTGCTTCCTCATCGCAATTTTTTCACTGACTGACGAATCAGTCTGCCAGCAGGCTACATTGGTAATTTCAGAAATCCTAATGCTATACTGATCTTTTGGCAATAATCTATTAAATACAAAAGCAGCTCTGTTTGCCAATTCCTTATTAGCAGTCAATATTACATCATGTATTGCATTTTCTCCACCAGCATCAGAGTTTGAAGATTCTGGAACATGTGCATCATTGTCAATCTTTTCAGGTACACTGCCTTCCCCAGAATTGGCTGCAGCAGCCCCTTCATTACAAGAATAAGTAGCTAAAATCATCTCTTCCATTGTTGTCCATTGAACAGTACCAGGATTAACAGAACATTCATCAACTTTCACAATATCACATGTAGAAACTGCTTTCTCCAAAGATGATGGTACAACAAAATCAGATGTAGCTGTTTCAGGACTATCAATGTCCCCATCCTTTATATTAGCATTAACTTCTTCCAGGACACCATTACAAAGAAATAACTTCTCCTTAAGAACATCACCAGAAGGATCAATTTTCAATGGTGCAGGTTGGGGGATCACACTGGATACCACCTCCTGTTCCTCACAAGATTTTCCATTTTCCCGAGCAGGAAGAGAACTGGATGTTGGTGGGCAGGGATTTCTGCTTCCAGAGTCATTTTTCAAGGACTTAAGTTCATTTTCAAGTGAATCAATTTCACATTCAGTCATCTCCAATGCTTTCAAAATGTCACCTTTCCATAGTAGCAACTTATTTACAGCAGTAGACAGAACAAAACTGGAATCCAATGCATTAGGATCATCAGATTGAAGCAAATCAATAAGTGAGGAGCCCATATTAATAATCGAGTTGATATCCAATTTCTCTAGATTAAAAGAGGGTCTTCCCAGATGATTTTGGGGCCCAAGACTTGAAGAACCACATAAATTACTAACATCATCAATATTTGCAGCTTTACCAAATGATTTATCTTCCACGCCTGCAACAACCAGAAAAATTTTAGTAATCAATGAGAAAAGCACTGCTCATAACACAATCAAAATGCAAGGAAAAAGATAAGAGTGAGAAGGGTTATTATTTGGCATCCAGCAATTAAGACATTTCATATTAAATAGGCATTAAAAAGTATCCTAATTTGGAAGCTAGAAGAAAATATAGAACACAACTAAAGAATAAGCCAGTCAATAATAAAACAATCCTAAATGCAGAAAACATAGTTCTCTTACAACACATGTTTACAAAAAAGGCCAAATATTCAATTGGGAACAACTAATCTTGCCAAATATTTGACATTTTCCCTCATTTAAAATAAACCCCAGGACTCTATGCGGATAGGTTCTACCCATCAAGAGATGGCACCTAGGAATTGACAGAAGAGTTATCATCTCATAAAGACATAGACTGATAATAAAGAGTTAGCTTTGAAGGAAAAGTAGAGAGTTATATATATATATATTCAACTAGCGGTTCTTAAGGCATAAGAAACTAGCAAATGGTTGTGGCAGTGACAAGAGTCACGTAACTGTCAAACTAAAGCCATTACATAAAGACCATACTAAAAAAAAAAAAAAAGTATTTTGAACGCAGAAAACGAAGATCAGCTTTAGCCATCAATTTAAATGGCGATGTGGGCCTGCAATATCATCATAAATGATATCAGACCATCCAACATATCATATTCAAGTTATTAAGGAATGGCAGGGAGGGAGAAGAAGGGAAGTTCAAGAACATATAAGAAGACAAAGGGCCAGGCTGATAATAAAAGTCACATGTCTGTCAAACTAAAGTAGGCAAATAAAAAAAATATTCAAAAAAGCACAAAGATTAAGTTTTTCCAAGACCGCCTCTAAACAAAAATCCAGTTCACCAGGCAGGCCTTCAATATTATTTTGAAAGATATTAAACGTGTTTTAGACAACTCTGCTAAAAACATATAAGAAAATCTAAGATATACCTGGTGAGGAACTACAAGCAACGGACGTGGGAGTTGCAGGAGAAGAACAATCAGAAAATCGAAGAACTCTAGGGCTGTTATCTACCAAGTTAGAACTCAGAGAATTGTTAGGTTCTTTATTACCAAAAGAAATTGTAGCCCCACCGCTGTTAATGCGTGTATCAGGGCCGTCAACTTTCTTTTTCTCATATTTTGCTAGACCCTCACCCCATCCAAGGCGTGGCTTCTTTCTTGACGTTTTCTCATCAGAAGGTGCAGCAGATGTGACACAGGCTGCTGCATCCCCACATGGCGACTCGACTGGGGTCAAATATTTGTGCTGTAACTCGAGCTTTGCTTCACCAGAATCTACACCTCCTAAGCTCTTTGAGCTAACTGAATGGCTAAAGCCTGAACCCCATGAAGACAAGCTTCCAGAGCGGCTCCACTTAAGAGGCTTCCAGTCTAGCAAGCTTAACGAGTTCTCTCTCTCACATCTTTGTCCTGTGCCTAACCCATCAACACCACATGTCCTATTATCATGCTGGTCTTTTTGAAGTTGATCCCATGTGTTTACAAAGACAGAATGAGTAGGAGCAGGGTATGTTAGCATATCATCCACTGACCTGTGTTCATTAGTCACATCATGAAGCCTCCCCGGAGTGTTCGGGAACCCATTGCTGGTTTCCCAAGAATGATCTCTCCAATCTTTCTGGCTATAAGACCCTTTGTTATTGTCTCTACTGCTGTTTTGACTATATTTCCCATCCCCATCAGAAACTGACCGATGACAGCTCTCATCATCCAAGATCTTGTCACCCAAACGCCATGGCACGTATCCATGACTACCATTGTCCTCAGCGAACAGGTGCCAAGCGCCCTGCTTACCATGACCTTTATAAACTATTTAAACAAGAAAGAAAAAATCACAAAAAAATTAACACATGCAAAGCATACGTATTCTTCCAAATCCTATTTAAAAAAAAAAAGGCAAATCAATCAATCTCTTAAACCTTACCCACAATGAAAAAAAAGTATTTACTAGGGAAAAAAACCAAAAATTTCACTTTTAATAAGTCAGAGTACATATTCATCAATGAATCAAAGAACAAGAAAGCAATATTTACCACCTCCAAAGACAGGAAAAGAAAATCGTACCAGAAAACCCAGAAACGTTGATTCCCTCACTATTAATGAAATAAAATTCCCATTTATCAAAATTAAAGCATATGTTCTTCCATGAACCCAAGAAAAAAAAAACTCAATATGCCTATCCCTAAAAAAAAAAAACACACTACCCAGGATACCCAAGGACGTTGATTTAGAATGAAGCTATATATTCTTGAATGAACCAAAAGAAGAGAAAAAAATATAAAATAATATCCTAAAAAGAAATTAAATCGAAACCTGAAAAAAAAAAAAAAAAAACCCCCACAGACTGAACTAGTCTTACTCCCCACCCAACAGAGAAAAACATATCCGCCAAAACTCAAGATGATACAAACCTAACCCTAAATCAAGATCAAAATAAGGAACTGCGGTGAAACAAAGGGCGTAAATGGAAGAAAAGAACTTACCAGGAGGACGACGGAATTCAGCGGATCCCCAGCTAGTGAATTCTCTAAGGGACCCTTGCTGATACGACGACATAGAAGACGCGTCTCTCCATCGAGCCGTCGACGGCTGCTGTGGCTGCGACTCCGTCCTCTCGTGCTTCCTGTCTTTGTAAAAATCCTTCCGCTCCCAAGAACCTTGCGGCATCAAATTGTACGGGGCAACACCACCCCAACAAAAAGCCACCGTTTTTCTCCTTTTTCCCCGAACCACCTAACTCTAAAAGAACTTAGCACTTCTTACCTAAACGAAAAATGAAAAATAAAATAAAACCGCCGATTCTTACTAGGGTTTCCTGTTACCAGAAACCAAAACAGCACCATAACGGAATAATCCATGGCGCTCTTTGCGAAGATAAACTTACCGAACCGTATCCAACAGCATCAAAAACGTGGTAATTTTCAGCTTCTGAAAGCTTAACTGTGTTTCAATCGGAGAATTGAAAGAAAGAAGGAAAGAGCGAATTTTCTCTGATTTTCTCGGGGTTTTTCTCGGCGCAATGTTTGTTAGGAAAGAAAATCTGTGAGGGCGAGAAAGTGAGAAGGTGAAGCCGATACAAAGCCCTGAAAGAGAAGGGGATGAGAGAGACAGGCATCCGTAATTCCGTATCTCAACGCCGCTATTAAACCAAATTTCAATCAAACTTTCACGTCCGCTAAATTAAAAACATCACTGTTTTTTTATAAATTATTACTTATCATAAAAAATATTATTATTACTTTAATTGAAATATTAAAAACTCTTTGCAATAAATTATTTAGTTTTACAAAAATTAAAAGACTTCTCGATTAATATTAAAAATTTGA
>JBBYHM010000011.1:1841666-1900293 GCA_038381775.1 Adansonia rubrostipa | reverse complement strand
TTTCACAATATTAATATTATTTTTAACTTAAATCTTCGCCTTTTTTTTCCCCCAGTCTTCCATAATCCAATTCTTGTTTTAAGTCAATCAAACATGACTTTTTTTTTTTCTTGGATGCCTTTTTTTTAATAGAAAGTCAAAATAATTTATTATTTTTGGAAAAATGATTGAATAAAAAATTAAATTTAGAAAAAATCTATATATTGATAAAATTTATAAATAGATTGATAGCATGTCAATAATTTATTAAAAATATTAGCTGTGTATAGAATTTAATAAAAATTGTTGAATATTGAAAATTTTTATCATATTTTTTAGTTAAAATATCCATTCAACTTATTTAAATTATTTAATCTTCCATATTCTTTAATTACTAACCTTTAAAATAATAATAATAATATTCACTAATGCTAATATAAAACTAAATCAATGTTACCCATTATTTAACTTTTATACGATTTATATTTGTTTAATCCGACCATTATATTTCATGCTATATTTATGTAAATCATGTACACCAAATTTTGAGTAAAACTAAAAATGTCTATCTATCTATTTGACCTAAACAAATTTCAACTATTAAATATATATAAAAAACAATATTCTCGATTTATATAATATAAATATTGGATCGAATCAAAAGTTTAAGTACACAACAAGTGCAATTATGTCACTAAATCTAACGGTCGGCTTATTAAAATACCAATCATACATGAAAATCTGAAAACATGTAAAACTATTAGTTTTACACCCGTGTAAGTTGTTCTTTCCTCGTGTGTAGATATATGGGCCAAGAGCACAAATGGATCATTGTGCAGACACACAAGAAAAAGAAAATTTGAAAATGAAAAAAGTGACAGCAATTTGTGTACTATGAGAATCATAGAATTCCACAGAAGAATATATAACAAAACTGTAAAACAGAGATTTGCATACAATAACCTCAGTAGTTGCAGATGATGGAGGAGAATTTCTCAGCAATCAGACATTGTTAGTGCCATCCATCTGTGGCTCTTCTGATTTCTTTCCAGCAGCCAACCTCTCAGCTGTCAATCTCTCCTCCAATGCTCTAGCTCCTCTTTCTCTGCAAGGATAATACATGTCAAAAAAGTCCAACAATTTTGTTGTCTCTCATCAGAATTGCCATTGTTTTTTTGTCATTATGTAAGAAAACCACTACCGTCTTAACCATATACATCTTTTGCGACAACCGCCAGACTGTATTGCTGGGACTGGGGTGTGAGTGTTGAGTGCTGGTATGCGTCCAACATAGGTATGTTCATTTCTTTTTAAGTTTTTCCATGTATTTGGAGGGTCATATCCTCATACTCATGTCCTGATATGGGTCGGACATGAGTACTTCAAGAAAAATGAAGAGTCAGAGCAACATAGCTGCCTAGTACTCCCCACAAAATAAAAGAAAAAAAATTCATGAAAAAAGTTTCTTTTCAAGTATATGGTGTCCCTATTGTATGTTAGACTCATTAGATTAAAATGGGGAATAAGGCGCTATTTAACATTCCAATGAGTATGGCAGAATTAACAGAAATAGGTACCTTCTCCTTGATGCCTCAATGGGGTCAGAACCAGGTAATGGTGCACCTCCCAAGGTATAACCCTGAGCATCTGCGGCAGCTTCAGATTTTCCACAAAGCATCTGGTGAAATATTGATGCGATGGGATCAATGATGGGTCTGTACCAATCACATTGAAACACTTGAGAGAGAGAGAGAGAGAGAGAGAGAGGAAGCGAGCTTTAAATGATATGTCATTTCATAAGCTGAAAGGAAAGCCAGATAATACCTGAGAAATTCAGGGAAGAATGTGGAGAATGCAAAATCTTCACTTGGATCACCTCTATGCTTTGCTTCTGGTTTTCTCTGCAGGTACCTGAGGTAAATCCAACCCATATATGTTCCGAATATCAAAGTTGGAAGATATGTTGCTGACTCTGGAGTGAAGAAACTTATGGCAATGGAAATCAACAGCATAAGTGATGGAAGCCACTGCATAACATAGCAGCATAACCGAGTGTGAAGGGCGAATTCCAACCTGGAAAACTTTTTTTTTTTTTTTGTCAAACCAAAGTTAGTGGTGCTCGCAATATAAAGTTTTACCTTCGCTTTTATTTTCAGCAGAGGCAGCTCTTGGTCAGGTACAATTTGCTTGATGCCAACCAAGAAGCCTGCCAGCACCCCACTGAAGCCAGAAAGCGGCATGTAACTAGCACAAAGACCGAAAGAGAATGAGCATACCGAGGGTTGAGAGGCATAAAAAATGTAAACATGATGGAAAAAAAAAAAAAGGTTAAACTTTGCAGAATGTATTTTCATCAACTTCGTGATAAAGACACTGTTTTCCTACTAGTCATTCAGTGAAGAAGGGAAAAGAGTGCTTTTCCCTTTACTTCTCAAATATCTTATAAAATTAGGTTCAATTTTATAAATTTATTCTCTTTACTTCTCCAGTATTTGATTGAGAAGAAAGGCGGAAAATAAAAAAGCAAAAGAGGAAAGGGCATAAGGAGACGTAACAGAAAATAAATGCTTCTTAAACACAAAGGGAGATCATAGTACTTACAGGTAACTTTCCTGCATTGTTACGTAGTACAAGGCAATAGCGGTAATGAAAACGCAGACAGAAGTTAGAAAGTTAATTACAAAGATGAACTTTAAGAACTCCTTAGAACCCCATATAGGCTCAAGCAACTTTCCCATGAAAAGAAGACCAAGAGTACTGACGAGCACCTGCAGAAATCAGTAACCATCGGCACAACCATATGGTAAAAGAAAGGAAAGGAAAATTAGGCAAAATAAAGAGTAAAATAAACATGTTCATACCCCATGAACTGATTGTTCAATGTAACCGGCAGTTATGAGGTTCCAACCAAATGGAATCGTCCTGAAAAATAAGTTTCAGGTGGGACAAAAAAATTTTAAGTCCTAGACATAAACTAGCAATCCAATGCATCACTCTCTTGCATCTCAAGGAAAAAGGGTATTCAACATATCTAAATCCAACACCAATCATAGATAAAGACATAAAGTTATATGTGTATGATTTACAATCAGATTCAGGATCTCAAAATGCATAACCCATTCTTTTGACAGGACAGGATATCATATTGATTTTCCCCATTCATCCAAACCATTGTTAGAGCTTTAATCCCTTAACCAGGAAGGCAATGGTTTCTAAACCAAGATCCACCTTCAAGTTTCAAAATCCAGATCTAAATCTAAACAAAACCCTGAAAACCACTCCCTTTGAACATGCGGAAAACATAATAATTGAACCGATCAAACAATAAGCAGCCTTGTGCAGGAACATGCTAAAAATAATATTTCTATAAGTTTATTCAAGTACCAAAATCCAGATCTAGGCATATCAATGTCAAAATAGTAAGCCATTCTTCTCAACCTTGCGTGAAAGCAATGAATATTCTACTTTACTAAAAACAGCTTACCTAAAAAGGGCAAGGAAGTTCAAAATAAGTCTAACAAAATTACAAAATAATTCTAATAGCTTATTCAAGATCCTAAATCCAGATCTAAGCATTCAAATTAGCAAAGTAGTAAGTTCCCCATGAAGATCTATAAAAAACATAGACATTCAACTTAACTAGAAAAAGGTAAACAACCAAGTGCAAGAAAATGCTAACACTATTCCAAAATCCAGATCTAAATATCCAAATAACAAAATCTTCACTCAGTCCATCGAGCACGTGGAAACATCAACTTTTCCATTAAAACTAGAACCAATTCATCAGTATATATATACGCTCGATTCCTAAAATGAAAGAAAAGAAAAATTCGAATGCTATGATTCATCATTTGTTCAGCTAGAAATGAAATTTGACTAAAATCCTATATGGGTATTTCACCAAAAGAGCAACCAAAACCAAAATTGAGTCACAACCCAATTTTTTTTAACATGAAAACGATGAACAAGGGAGAAAATGGTAAAAAAAAAAAAAGAACCTGGCGGGAATAAGAGCAAGGAAAGTAACAGAAGAAGGAAGAAACTGAACCACAATGTGACCACCGACGAGTATCACGGTTAGTCCCTTACATAGCTTAGTAAATCCACTAAATATTCCACTTCCCTATAAATTCAAATTCAACATAAAATTAGCAAAAATAAATTCAAATTTTGATGTATTTCATATATATATATATATATTTAAGAACGGAAATCTGGTGAAAGATTACATTACCGGGGAGCTCATGGTGGAGAGAGTGAATTATAGCGGTGAATTTCCTTTTTCCGGCGAACGATGAAGTAATCCAAAAAACCGAATTGCCTTTTTTTTTTTTTGAATTTATATGATTTTTTTTGAGCTTTTTTAAAGTTTTGGATCGGAGTGAGGAGGGGAATAGCAGAGACTTATGTATTACAGAGAGAAGGAATAATGTAGAATACGACTATTAATCCTTCCTTAATTTCCCAACATCTACGTTTTCCGTACGCTTAATATTTTTCTCGTTTCTGATTTTTGCGGAAGGGAAAATATTGTTTTGCTGTCTATTTATTGTTTGTCAAAAATTAAGGATATTGTAGTTGCATTTTATATATGTATATATATATATATATATATTTGCATTTTAGAACCAATATTAAGTATTATATTATATTTTTTTTATATTGATAGAAACAAGCATTAGCACTTTATTTATACTATTAATAGTTTTTTTATTGAATTTAGTATCATAAATTAATTAACATTAATTCAATTAAAAAATTATAAAAAAAATCAAATAATAAAATAAAAGATATATCTCTTATCGCCTAGTCAGTAAATGTATTTTTTTAAGGAGATAAGTATCGAAAGATAGTTGTATAACTTACACCTCTACATTAATAAATAAGTTTACCTGTCATTAAATCTCTACTAGCTCATAGTCTCAGATCAAATAGAATTTCTATTAAGGTTTACATTAACACTGCTATTAGAATTATTTTATTTTCGCTTCATTTTTCTTATATAATATTTTTACTGACTTAAACATTAAAATATTTTTCTAGAGATCAACTCTGAATCTCTTTTATTTTTGCTGTTTTATAGATTTTCTCTAAAAGTATCCATTGTTACGTCAACGACTTTATATCCACTTTCATATATCTAAGTTAAATATTTTGGCACTCCATTCCAACAGAATGAAGTATGTTAAAGGTATAAATTCATAATGCATTCTTATTATTAGATGCAAAATCGTTTTTTCTTCTAATCTTCTGATTCAAGAGGTGTGATTGTATTTTGCTTGAAAAGTACGAATCTGACGTAGATTGCCGAAATATTGATTCAAACATATTTAAATTTAAATGGTAGTAAAATGGGATGAGATTTTTAACTCAATATGCATCTTTATTTAAGAGGAAAGTAATTAACAATGGCTAAAACAAAAGTTATTAATGTTTTTCATTTTTGGAAAGATGATCAACGTTTTTGCTTTAATCATTATCAAAACGGAAAAAAAAAACAAAAGCCTCGTAGTATTTATACATTTGTTGATACAAATTTTTCAACCACGGCCCACTTGCTTCCATTGCCATAATCAATCCCCAAAATTTGACAACAATGTTTCTTCCGAAAGAACATGTTTTCTAATACCTTATAACTTCAAATCAGAAAAGGAGAATGGCAGGGACTAGTCACCAAACCATTTTTCGATCGTGTCGTTTCCCAGTTCTAAGGACCAAAACCCTTTTTGACAAAAATAATGAGGAAAAGACACGTTTAAATTTAACATAAACAATCGGAAAAATTAGTTAAAAAATGATGATTAGTTAATCATGTTTATAAACATTTATTAATCAAATCATTCAGCATTTAATACTAGTAATAATAATTTATTTTATTTTTTTTTGCAAGGGAGATCGTAATTTAAAGGTAAGAGAAGTAGTTATAAATATTAAAATTTAATTTTAAAAATAATTAAATATTTTTTAACGATAATTACATGAATTAATTTAGTTAATTTATAAGTTTAATAATAATATTTTCTATTTGTCATTATATTTTTTATATATATCGTGTCTCATGTTTTTGCACGTAAGCCATGTGTATGTAAACATTATACAAACTATTAAATGCGTTAAAATTCTAAATGCGAACATAACACGTCTTGCCATATTGTGTTAAAAATATTTAAAAAATATCTTATTGCATCACACTTATTATATCATTTTATATTTATTAAATATATTGTTCCTGTATCTAAACCTACTCGTGACAAGATAGCCTTCCTAGCTAGTATTTGGTCAAGCTTGAGAAAGACGTTTTATAATTTAAATAGACTCAACTCGATCTAAATTATTATTTATGTAATAAAAAATTATTTTTAAAAAATTTTTAAATGTTAAAATAAATATAATTTTGAATAATAATATAAGTTTTTAAACCAGTTCAAATTTAACCTAACCTATATTTTAAATAAAAAATTTTGAATCACAACCTAAGCATTAACACCTATAGTTTATCGTGCTTTCACGTATTATTAGAGGTGTCCATGAGCCATTCGAGTCAGGCCTAAGCATGGTATTAATATAATGTATGCTTACTCAAAATTCATCCGACCTGAAATATAGGTCTAAAATTTTGTCAAACTCATTTATATTTGTAAATAGTTAATCCAAGCCCGTTTAGACTTACTAATATTATATTTTTAATTTATTTTTTAAGAAATATATTTAAAAATATATTTTTTAGTAATTTAATAATTTTTATTAAATTTTAAAATAAAAATAAGATATTTTTTAATGTTTACACTATAAATTATATATTTATTTATTATATGATATATATTTATTTCTTATATAATAAAAATTACATAATCTAGATAAATACAAAATTAATATATATTGTATAATTAAAAAAGGTCATGCTCAAACCTTGAGTGTTAGAGTCAAAATTTGATCTTATTTTAAATGAACATTATTTTTTACTAAAATTTATTAAATCTAATATTTTTATCTACACTCTTTTAAATATTAAATAAATTTTTATATTTAAATAAATAACTCAATCCATAAATACTTTTGCATATTATTATCCAAAATTGTAAGTCCACCTCCACCGTACAAAGAAAAACAATACAATATACATTGTCTTGCACCAAATGCATCCGCTCAGCTAAGATTGACAAATTCCACGTGGCCCAATAACAAAACAATTGTTACCACCACTTAGCCAATTAAAAACCACTTTTAGATTCCCTCCATATCCTACCACTACAACCTTTATCCGCTCCTTTTCTCTTAACCTTCCATATTGTTCCCAACTTTCATTTCTTTCAATTGCCTCCCCTCCGAACTCCCAAAAAAAAAAAAGAAAAAAAAAAAAACTACCACTGCCCATGGCTGCCAACACACTGATGAGCTGTGGTATAGCCACCGCATTCCCTTCAGTCCTTTCATCTTCCAAGTCCAAGTTCGCCGCTGCAGTGCCGTTGCCCAGTTTTGGTGCCAATGTCGGTCACCGTGTCAGTATGTCAGCTGAATGGATGCCTGGTCAGCCTAGGCCACCTTATCTTGATGGTTCAGCACCAGGGTAAGGTTTCAAAGTATATCTAAAAAAAAAAAAAAACCTGTTTTGGATCTTTGCTTGCCCTTTTTGAAGTATTTCTTACATGTAAAGCCTTTTTTTTTGGCTTTCCAGAGACTTTGGTTTTGACCCACTAAGACTTGGCGAGGTCCCTGAGAACCTTGAGAGGTACAAGGAATCAGAATTGATTCACTGCAGATGGGCTATGCTTGCTGTTGTAAGTGTTTTTTTTTTTTTTTTTCTCTTTTAACTCTTAAATAATTAAATTTTCAATTTTCGTCTTGACAGTTTAGCTCATAGTTTAATCTCTGGTAGAATTAATATATGTGATTTGCAATTTGTAAATCTTATAAGCAAGTTTTTCTAGGGGAAGAGAGCATGTTTATCGTGTATGCAAACGTAATATATGCTATCAAGCAACTCTAAAATATCGGATTTTAGGATGAAAATGTTAAATTTGGTGTATATAAAAATTTGCAGCCAGGTATCTTGGTTCCGGAGGCCCTGGGTTATGGAAACTGGGTAAAAGCTCAAGAATGGGCTGCAATTCCAGGAGGGCAAGCCACTTACCTTGGCAACCCTGTTCCATGGGGCACTCTCCCGACCATCTTGGTCATCGAATTCCTAGCCATCGCCTTCGTCGAGCACCAACGCAGCATGGAGAAAGATACCGAGAAGAAGAAGTACCCCGGCGGTGCTTTTGATCCCTTGGGATTCTCCAAGGACCCCAAAAAGTTCGAGGAATACAAGGTCAAAGAGATCAAAAATGGTAGAAATTAAACCTTCAAACTCTCTTCCATTTTCCAATTTTCTCGAATGCGCAAGTTGTTTCTGAAACAAAACAAATTTGGTGGGGGTTTTCTGGTTTTTATTAATTTACGTTTGATATTTTGTTGTTGTCAGGTCGGCTGGCACTGTTGGCTTTCGTAGGATTTTGTGTTCAACAATCGGCTTACCCTGGCACTGGACCATTGGAGAACTTGGCAACTCATTTAGCTGATCCATGGCACAACAACATTGGAGATATCATCATCCCTAGATCAATTCTGCCTTGATGATAATGAAGAAAAAGAAGGAACATTTAATATATAATGTCCATTTACCCATCGCGTAAAACTCCCATGTAATCATGTGCAATGTAATGAAATCAGAGCTTCAAGACATTGTTACGTGTAATTAGACTTTTTACTTTTTATTTTTTTTAAATATTTGTATTTAAAATTTATACTCAACACATATTTAAATAAATATAAAAAATATAATATCTATATATAATAAAAAAATTTAAATATTAAATTTATTCATTTTTAGCATTCATCGGTCAACGCTCGTCTCAATCTAAATAGTTTGTTATAAATTTCATTTTCGATAAAGGGTAAGCTTCAAGGGCACAAATCAAGAGCATACATTTTACATTTAATTTAGTTGATAATTGATACCTTTTAGGAAAAAAAAAAAAACTACTTCCAATCTGGATAAATTGAGCTCCCCGAGCATTTGGCATATAATATGACTTCTAACCCAATGTAGAACCATTCAACATTGAACACGGTATGAATACATATATATATATATATAAAATCTATATTAATATAAAAAAATCTTAATTAATATCACAAGTTAATAAAACATTAACTTAATTGATAAAATTATCATTTTATCAAAATACTAAAAAAAAATTATACTAATAAATACATGTATAAGGATATTATTGTTTTTTAGTAAATTTTAATAAAATAAATTTAAATAATTAATAAAAAATTTTAAAAATTTTACTTTTTCTTAAAAAATACCAAACCACCAACTATTTCCTAAAAACTATCAGATTTCATTAAAAAATATATTCTATTTTAATCATTTAGTTTGTCGTGTCCCAAATTCTAATGTATATCTTGTTAATATAAAATGAATGTCTGAGTTATATCATGAGTTAATCGGATACCAACATAATTAGAAAAATTATAAAAAAAACTTAAATATATTTCTTAAAATAAATATAAAATTGACACTTACTCAATTATGAAATTACAAAAAAATATGAAAATAAATATAAAAATTAAATAAAATTATGAAAATAAATATAAAAATTAAGAATTTTTTTATCATTTAACTTCAAATAACAATTAAATATATTTTTTACTTGAAAAAATTATTTACTTTTTACTAAATAAAAACTATTCATCTTTGACTTTTACATAAAAATAACTTCCAACTCCGTAAAAATAGTAAAAAAAAAAAAAAAAAAACTACCGACTTTTACTTTTACATGAAAAAAAACACTTCTCACGAGTTAAAAAAATTGTTTTGTTATTTATTTCAAAAATAAATTAAAAGAAAAATTTTTGGTGTATCAAAATTTTAATATAATATAATTAGAATGATTGAATTGGTGTAACGAAAT
Source organism: Adansonia rubrostipa (assembly GCA_038381775.1). Taxonomy (NCBI): domain Eukaryota; kingdom Viridiplantae; phylum Streptophyta; class Magnoliopsida; order Malvales; family Malvaceae; genus Adansonia; species Adansonia rubrostipa. The sequence goes on along the minus strand of JBBYHM010000011.1, from coordinate 1,890,352 downwards.
TACTAATATCAACTAATTTATGATAAAATTATTTAAATAAATTTATTATAAATATAAAATTATAATTATCATTTACAATTTTTAAATTTATTAATAAAAAATCAATCTTTTTTATCCGCTCGTTATTTTTTAAGTATTCAATTCTCACTCAACAAACACGTGTGTATATATATATATATATATATATATACCTTTTATTTTTTATTTGTTTTTTAATTTGTAAAAAATTACATGTATTTGCAAATCTAGTATATGCACATTAGTCAATTATTTTGGTGTCTAAACAATCAAAAGACTGTAGAATTCTCATGTGGTCCACCTCCAAGATATTTGGGGAATCTTGCGTTTACAGTCCTTTCACTTCCCTCACTGCCTCTCCTTTTCTTCCATGGATACCAAGTGCATGACTTCATCTTCTTCCCTAATACCCAAACCTCACATAAAAAATGCAACAAAAATCACTAAGTCTGCAGTTCTTCATCGAAGAAAAGATAGAGTTCACCTCAATTTCAGTATGTATGTTATGATAAAAACTTTCTTCTTCTCTTTTTATTTTATTTTGTTTTATTTTCATTTCAATTTTTCTATATGATCATCCGTTTCTTTATCCATTTTTTTTTCATGGGGGTTGGTCCAGCAGCAAGAAACAACCTTGCGGTTGTCAATGGCGGCAGAAGAGGGAAAACTCATGGAGGATTCAAAAGATTTATGTGACAAAAGATGGAGAAAGCGTTATACAAGCGAAAGAGAAGGCTATCAACGGAGCTGGAAAAAAAGGAACTATCGCAGGGGCAGTTGCTCTTATTATTGGCACTAGTATTGGTTCAGGGATACTTGCACTCCCTCAGAAAGCCGCTCCTGCTGTAAAATGCTTTCTCTTTTTCGCTATCTGTGTAATTTTTCAAATAGAAATTTGGGTTTTAAAGCTTTTGGGAATAGGTAATTAGTGAACTTAAAACTTTCTTTTACAGGGTTTGATTCCAAGTTCAATATCCTTGATAGTTTGCTGGGCATTTCTGGTAATTGAAGCACTTTTGATCATTGAGATAAATTTTGGATTGCAAAGGAAGAAGAAGAAGAAGAAGAAGGTGGAAGAAGAGGATGAATTAGAGGTCATTTCCATAAGGACAATGGCACAAGAGACACTCGGAGATTTGGGTGGAACTTTGGCCACTGTTACCTATGTTTTCTTGGGTTACACTTCAATGATTGCTTATAGTTCCAAGTCTGGGGAGATCCTGTTCCATTTGATCAATCTTCCTGAACCAGTTTCAGGCTTCTTGTTCACTGCAATTTTCACAATTCTTATCTCTGTTGGTGGAACCCAAGCCACTGATCAAGTGAACCAATGGCTCACTATTTCCATGATAGGTAGGATATTTGGACAAATTTTTAGATTGTTGGGTTGCTTGAAAACTATATGTAGTGATCATATATGTTATAATTTATCTCGATTAATCATAAGTGGTTGCGATGATGTTCTGACTCTTTTTTTTTTTTTATGAGTATTCATGTTCGACGTATATTTGAACATAGGTATAAGTATAGAGACATAACTTCCTAAGATCATTCAAAGACACTGAGATCTTAGAAAAAAATTGAATATAGTCATACTCGTATCTGACATTTATATCTTGAATCCAAGTAACATAGGATAGTTGCCTTTGATTGAATGCCTTCTTTACTAACATATGATAAGAATGTTGAAAATGTGGAAGAAATGATGTACACAGGTTTATTGATTGCAATTGAAGTGCTAGCAGTTGCGTTTGGAGGATGGTCGGGGCTGGAGGGAAATACTGATTGGGGGAAAGTTCCAGCTACCATTCCTGTTATGATATTTTCTTTGGTATATCATGACATTGCACCTGGTAAAAAAGACAATTCTTTTAAGATGAAGCTTCAGATTTTTCCAAAGCATGGGGTATAATGTCTCTTGGTTTATGATTTCGTTACTCTTTTTTTTTATTTTCTTGCAGTTATTTGTGCTTATTTAGGCGGTGACCTTACCCGATTAAGGGCTTCAGTTTTGTTTGGCAGCCTTGTTCCATTGTTGGCATTGCTTGTTTGGGATGCTATTGCACTTGGCCTGTCAACACAACCTGACCAAATTGTTGATCCTGTTGAGCTGCTTATGAGGTAAGTCAAAATACACAGATTCTACATGCTACGTTGCAAAATCCTCTCGGTAGAAGATTGCTCCGACTGTTCATATTTTTTGCATTACGTTTCTTTGACTCTTAAGTTTCTTTGCTCCGACCAAATTACGTTTCTATTTCCTGTTCATATGTCTTTGCTCCGACCAAATTATTGGGGTATTAGGAAACTATTAAGTTTCTTTGACTCTTTCTTTTTAAAGTACTTGTATGGCATCTTAGATACATATTCGACACCTCAAAGTGTGGCATCCTAAGCCTCCAAATATAAAGAGAAACATTGAAATTGAACATGCGTGTGATTGACATTACTTATGTTATGTCTGACATTCACTCCCTAGTCCGATTAACATATTCAGGAAATAGAATCGGAACCGAAACCACTGCTTATATGTGCTAAAAAGCCCAAAACTTGAGCATAGACATTGGACTTTCGTGAGTGGAATTCGTAAATTTTCTTGGGCTATGTAGCTCTAAAACTCGAACTCTTCAATTTTTTTGAAGCACTCATGTTCGACGTCCATATTCAACATAATTTTTAGACTTGAGTATGTGAATATAACCCTCCAAATATATGAAAATATCCGTAACTGATATTTGCGCTCGAGTCCAAATAATATAGTTCTTAGAGATGATTCATCAAAAGTCAGATAAATTTTGATGAGTTGGCACTTTGAATTTAGATGTTCTTTCCCCCTTGATTCAGGGTAAAATGGAGTGGAGTTTCATTAATGGTAGAAGCATTTTCACTTCTGGCCGTAGGAACATCAATGACTGGTACTCTCCTCGGCTTCTCAGAGTTCTTTAAGGAGCAGCTTAAGAACCTGCCATGGTATTCTTCTTCGATACAGGTTGCCATCTGCTCTTTTATTTGAGCTGAGAGATTACTGTATAATTGTTAAAGCTATGAAGATAACGCCATTGGCACCGGATGACCCACAGCAGGAACCAGACAAACACTCAGCACCGACAAATTGGTGGGGAAGAAATAAAACCAGATTCACAGCAATGGCAATGGTGGTCACTCCAACTCTTCTAGTCTCAACAACTGTTCCAGATGCATTCTCTGCTGCTACAGATATTGCTGTGAGTTAAAAAGGGGGAGCAATATATGAATAAATAACAAAGTTGAATCCAAACGTGAATGGCCCCAATTTTTTTTTTTTTTGCATTTCAAAGTTGTTAACTTATGATATAGAACTTGTACTTATGTTGCTCCAACTTTTCATTTTTCTTTAAGTACTCGTACCAGATTTCTAAGTCCGAACATTTTCAACTATGAGTATAAAAATATAATCGTCCAAAGATTCTCTAGGGACATGAAAGAATTTAGAAAATTTGAATATACCTGTATTTAACAAGTACTAATATTCGATGCTCACATCCGAATTCGAGTAACATTAGTTTCTAGCACTAAGTTACAAAGCATGTTATGTATTTCCAAAATCAGAGGTTAGCTTTCATAAACTTTTGATGAGTTGGTGTAAACGTTGATGCAGGGGGGCTACTGCATGACAATGCTGTATGGAGTTCTGCCACCAGGAATGGCTTGGGCCATGCAACATAGAGAAGGTGAGGATTCTTCTGATCAGAAGGCATTAACAATAGCAAGGCCCGCAATTTTTGGAGTTGGATTATTTGCCTGCGGTTTAGTTGTGGAGCAAATTCTACAGGATTTCTTGGCGTTGCAACTTCTCAAAGGATAAACATAGCCTCCGGGTGTACCCCTATTGCAACTGTCTGTGTTTAGTATTATGATATTTTATTACTTAATTGATTGTTACAATTGATTAATTAGTCCATTTAGGCCATTTAGCCATAGCCTTGGAATATGTTAAAGTTTGTTTCATAACTTCTTTCTGCATATAGGGTAGAACATTAGTCGGATAAACCATCTAGATCGACCGAAACTGACCATAATCAGTTTGTTCAGCCTCAAGAAATTTCGATTAAAGAATTAGGCTTAAACATGTTAATTCGATTAGTTTACGGTTTTATATTTTCTGAAAAATTCATAATAAAAAATTCAATAAATATATTTCTATTTTACTCTTTTCGCACTCATAAGCGGAAAATAAACGCTGCTAATCTTAAAAAAAAAAAAACTAATCGAATCGATTCAAGTAATTTTGATTTTAAGAATCTTAATCAGTTGATTTTTATTTTTAAAAATTGAATAAACCGAATATTCAAGTCGGAGTTTCTGGAAAATGTACAGGGATTGAATGCTACCTGCATAGTACTTGCACCTCTTCCATTCATAAACTAATGTCAAGTTTTATCTATTTGGACAATGTGGAAGAAATAATGTTATAAGCTGAGTCAAATAATAATAATAATAATAATAAATAATAAATAAAAATATATTTTTATATTAACATTTATAATTAAATCTAAATAAACTAATTTTTATTATCCAAATAGTAGTTCATATCATACTTGCTCAAATTAAGAAAAATCAGACCTCTGCCCGAACCATGAATAGGTTTAAAACGAATCTATTAGGTGTCATTGGGATTGGGAGAAAGCTAGAAGTAAATCCATTAAACCATGGCGAGTTGAGATCAAGACTTATACAGAACTTTATTTACGAAAAAGGAACATATGATAACAAGCTCCAGGAATTATTGAGAGAAACGGCACTGGGGGCACACATTGAACTTCTTATTTCAGAACAAGAACATGATCAACCAATACATGGCACAAATAAAATAACAACAAATGATATAATAATAGCTTAAAAGTTGTTTCCAAGTTTTTGAGATAAAAAATACTGACTTTGAAGGTTTGTTGAGAGAATTATGCAAAATCAGCTTCCCATGGAAAGACCCTAGTTCCTCACAGTTGTAACATGCTTCAAAAGCATATGTACAACATCATGTGAAATCCTTGCAGCTTCATTCTTCAAGTGATTGATCTTTGCATCTGTTTCTAGTTCAAGCCGCTTCACATTTGCCCCAGAGTCTCCACTACTCTGTATGATATAATCCACAAACATGCTTTAGTTCATATTCGAATTGAGGATAATTGGATCTCGAAGTAATTCATCACCAAGAGCTCGGTTGCATGATAAAGATTTCGGATACCACAGATAAGGCAAAAGAAAACCAAGGAAACATGCAAAGCAGCAAAATAACTGAGATAATACTCGAGCACTGAAAAACGCCTCTGACTGATAAGAATCATAATTTTAATGAGCATGCATAAAATTCAAGAAGATTTACAGAAATTATAATTAATCCAGTTTTTAAATAATAACTGTGAGATATCTAAGCAACAGATCGATTTAGTAAAAGATTCAATTATTTGTAATTTTGCAATTACAAGTCTGACGGAAGCTAAAAAAGGGTTGATAGCTTATATCCAAGATTTCCAGCAAACTGCTGTCATTCAAATTTCAAACAGAACTTTTTTTTTTTTTGAATTTGCTAATTCATACCTCTGCAACCTTCTTCTGAAACTCATACTCTACTTGAGCACGATATGCAGCAATCTCTTTCTCCGCCTCTTCCTTGGCCTGTTTTAGTCTAGCCATTTTTGCTGAAAAAAAGAAAACAGAAGCGAGTCAACATCAAGACCTCCAAAGATGGAATGACTACCATATAACAGCAACCAAGAAAGTCAAATCAACTTCTCTTCAAAGTTTAGATTGCATCTTGGGATTCATGAAATGGCACTAGCAATAACCACGTAGAAAAGCATTATTATTCTGATATTTCATTACAATGAAAGATGAGTGATCTGGTGCTAAAAGACACAGAACCTAACTTACTTGGACTCGGTGTGAGTTTGGGAATGGGTATGCGTCCCACACAGGTATGTTCAATTTTTCTAAATTTTTCCATATATTTGAAGGGTCTTACGAGGGTCATATCTCCATACCCGTGTCTGAATATGCATTGGACAAGGGTACTTGAAGAAAAATGAAGAGCCGTAGCAACATAGCACAGAACAAAGGCTGTAAGTTGTGGAAAGTATTGCAAACTGATTTGATTGCAGATAAGCTTCCAAATTATGCTAACAGCCAAAAAAATAAAAATAAAAATTATCCTGTAACTTCCACGATGCTCACACGTGTGTGGTGTGTTTACGTAATTACATTGTTTAACCAAGTCTTTTTTATCAAGTGCGATCAAGTGTGCAAAATCTGTTCCATAATTCCAAATATAGCTTATAAACAGATAAAGGTAATCACCACAGAAACTGACATCTCATTATTCTTGAACTAAGATTGCATCAGTGCAGCACCATTAAGAAAAATGAATAAATTTTTACAAGCCGAGGTATGAGAAATATATAAAAAGGGACAAGTGCATACCGTTTCTTGCAGCATTGACAATGTGCTGAGCTTCTTGTTCAGCAGCTAGCAGCTGTTGAATACCGTTCTGGCCCCTGTTGGCTTCCATAATTGCTGAATTTTGTTACAGTTACTCTGAAATTAAGAAATTTTTTATGGACAAAAATAGCAATTTAATAATTTTTCAGATTGCTATGAAAACCAGCCACAGAATAAACATAAGAAAATCCATAGGAATGACAAAGAGCAACTAAAACTTCAGTTCAATAGTGATGAATTGTGGTACAATAATATCAAGTTTAGTTTGCAGCAAATTAACACACAGCATGTAATTAAGACAAACTCAAGAGCAGTATGTTTCTATGTTACTTGGACTCTGGTATAAGTGTCAGATACGCGTATGCATCCTACATGGATATGCTCATTTTTTTCTAAGTTTTATCATATATTTGGAGGACTGTTACCCCATACCCATGTCAAAATCTGAGTCTTACATGGATACTAAAAGAAAAACGAAGAGTAGGAGAAACAAGGGTATATTTATGATAAATAAGATTAACATGCATTCATTATATCAATTTTATTACATTAACATGCAAGTAAAGTTTGATAACATCAAAAAGTAGCAAAATTGAGGTTAACAGAGGTCAAGAATACAAGGATAAGAGTAGGAAGACAAATCCTCCAATATAAGAAAGACAAAGGAAGGCAATAAGTTTACATTGTGGGTAAGAATTTCATCTTGAAATACGGTTTCAATTGGCACTAAAGCATTTTGTTGCCTGCAAGAAAGCATTCCAAATAACATCTGTGTGCGTTTAGTAACTTCATAAAGCATTTCCCTGTGTACCGGTTAAATCCTTGTGGATGGAGATGGGTATGAATTTAAAACACCAGTCAACAACTCAGCACTGGTACGGGTACAGGTATGGTTATAATGTAAAGAAACAGGATCAAGGATGGCAAATGCTCTATCCGCCCCATACCCAACCGCTTGTCATCCTTAGCTCAAAAGTCATCAATTTCAATTAGCATTTATAGATCCATAGCTAAACTAAAATTCAAAAGGACTTCTAAGAATCAAAGGACCTTATTTTCATGCCTACCAATGTTTAAATTTGTATTTACGAGATCTATACAATCCATTTTCCACGCTTAAAGAGCAAACCAAGGACAAGCACTTCATCTAAGTTCAACATCTAAATCCTTTGATACATTAAACTTTTATGACTAACATTATTTGATAACCAAAACAATTTGCAATTTACAACAATGCCAACGACTAAAAGTTAACTCTTCAACTCATTATCAGCAATCTCCTTCAATGAAATCCTCAAAATCCCATTTTCTATTAGCTCATAGACAATAAATCTGAAAAGACAAGGATCATCAGAAGACATGAAACTCCAGTCTCCAAGCAAAGTAATAACTAACCCATCTAATCTAGGTCCATAAAAATGCAGAAACAAAAAGTACCCAAAAAAAAACTTTCAAATTTTAAGTGAATTCCAACTATTGATTAACTGAATAGTCAGATCAAGGTGAAAAAAGTAGATATTTTAGATTTATATAATTTTCAAAATAAATAAGGATATTATTCTTAATACAATCGAATTATTGAGTTAGAAAAAATAATGAGATGAAGCTTAGAACAATATCAAAATAATGGGAAATGAGAGAACGATTGGAAGTGCGAAGAAAATGTAAAGAAATTAGGAGATTAAGAGAAAACATACCAAAAGAAGCGGTGTTTTTTTGGTTGAGATTTAACGAGAAAATTCAAGGGTCGTTGGCTACTTGTTTAAAGGAGTAAAAATAAATAAATAAATAAATACATAAATAAATCATTGAATTTTTTAATGACTACTATGCCCTTATTTGTCTTAATAAATTACTAGATATATCCACATAATGTGAGTGAAAAAAGATATAAATATATATATATATATTTGTTGGTTAATAAAAAAAAAGAGTAATTATTTTTAAAATATCAAAATGTGATTAATGAATATCGTTTTAAAATGTAGGTTGTGAGAGTGTCAATCTTTTATCATTCATAACCATACTTTTTGAACTTGATTTTTTATTTTTTGCATATTAAAAATTATCCTTTTAATAGGATCTAAACTCATGATAAGAAATACTTTTATTTTAAAAAAAATCATTCAATGATCAAAAAATAATTGTGATACGTGTGTGTATATATATATATATATATATATATATCAATATTTTATTCTCATAATTGGTACTTTTGTTTGTTCGTTTTGCAGCTAAATTTTCAACCCAAATAGATGGTAGTACTAATTGCTTGAGAACAAATTCGAAGGGGTCCTTTTGCATGGGATACCTGCAGGAAGCTTCACACTGCTAAAAGTCTGAATGACTTTATATATATATGAAAAGGGTACATTTATATTAGTATAAAATTTTTGAATTTTATATTTTGTTCTTCTAGCTATTGATTAATATATGTTCAACGATTAATTATAAAATTAATATTTTCTACTTTTTTTCAATCGAGAGATAAATATTAATCAATGTAAATTAAAAATTTTATACTAATATAAGTAATTTCTTCTATATATATATGTTGGCATCTGTGTTTTTAATAAAAACTCGAGTACAAATAGACGGCAATAATCCCCAAGGCTAGATGGCAAATTTGTAATTTCAAAGAATATGTTACCTCCGACTCATTTCATTATAATATTAAAATAATTCAACCACATTTAAAAATTATATAAATGAATCTACCACTTATAATTATAAGCTCAAAATAATAATTTATTAAACTTTACATGATTCTTAATGCTAATTGATTAATTGTATAATTATTATAAGTGATATATCTTTGTAATTTCTTCACTGTTATGTCAAGAATTTACACTCTAGACAGAGTCAATGAATGAAGGCCACCAATGCTCAAACCTAAAACCCAATTTAAAAAAAAAAATAAAAAAAGGTCAAAATTAGTAAAATCCCCATATCACCAATTGAACCAAGCAATTTTTATTTTAAAAAATTAAATATTAAATACAATATTTAGTAAAATAAACATCAATTATATTATAAGATCTTTTAATATAAATTCAAAAGATTAAGAGTTTAAATCTCTTTACATAAAATAAATTTTCTTAAATATTAATAAAAATAAAATTAAACTTAATTTTTATCAATTTTTTATCGGTTCAACCTAGACACTTATTCCTAATTCGACCAATTGGTCCAACCCGGTATTTTCAACGGTGCCTAAAACTCTTATAGTCAAGGCAGACAACTGAACCGATTTCACCAATCTCTTGTTGGTTTTTTTTTTTTGGATATAAAATAAATTACAGTATAAAGATAAAAGAATTACAACTATTAAAATTTAAATTCATACCTACTATATACCACTTTTTAAAAAAGACTGAAGGAAAAGATGGCGTTTTAATAAGGCATAGTCTTCACAAACGTAAATGTACGTTCGAGTCCAACCCAAGAAACTGATCTGATCTTAGGGATAAGGTTATTTAGCTATTGAACCAATAAACCCTTACTTTGGATTAACTTGTTTTTAACAAGAAAACTCTGCAAGGGGTTATAGCTTCCACTAGCTTGAACTGACAAAAAATTGACAGTTTCTGAAAATATGCCATACAAAAGATCATCAAACTGAGGATCCAGCAAAATCAATCACTAATCTGAGACCGAAGATTATGATGATAATTTGATGGTAATGAATTCAATCAAATTCCCCATAAAAATCAAATAGTCCATTACATCGAGACCGGAGATGGTGATGATGAATTCAATCATATTCCAATAACAATCAAATATACTGCACCTGTTTGATAAGAGAACAATAGGGCCAAGGATTGCCACAAGACCACTGCAACTGTGAAGAATATAGTCGTCATTATTCGATTTCTACAAAATATTATTCTATTTATTCCTTGCTATGGCATCTTGCACAATTCTGTGGTCAAGGGCTGGATCCAATGCCTAAAACCAATTCCATATACCGCATCGGTTATCTTCTTAATCCACACAAGCTGAAAGGTGGTAACTCAAAATATTAGGTGATAATAACAAATTAAACAATGCAGAAGCATGCAAAGATGTATATATAAGAGAAAACATAGAAAGGCAGCTGGTATAAAGAAAGCAAGGGAAGTTGGCGTCCATCAATGTGAAACATGATTGAGTAGCAAAAACAAAAGCAATTCTAGAAACCATAAGGACCTGGAACGCTGAAAATTTGAAGAATATCGCGTATAGTAAAATAAAATCATCATTAGAAATAAAGATGCTTTGGTGGAAGCAAAACTTCACGGCATTTTTCAGGTTTCTTTTTTTTTTTTTTTTTTGGTGGCAGGTATGAACAAGTTAACAACTTTAACGTATAGAAAGAGGTCGCTTTTGCCAGTATTTTTTATTCTTGCTTAAGCTCACTAAACAAAAACATGGAGGATACAGAAGATGGAAACTTCAAAAGTTACCATTCCTCAAAGTTCAAAAAGCTTAAATTTGTCCCATATTTGCCCTTAAAAGAAGGGAATAAAGGGATTAATTGTGCACGCATATATACATCTTTGGAAGCATCTATTCAAGCAAGTAGAAGCTTGGGGGGAAAAATTGTAAGCGTTGCCAGAAATTCCCATCCTCCAAAGACTCATCAGTCAAGTCAAGTACAACAAATCCCAAGAGCAACATCGAAAGAAAACCAGCTTTGAGACACTGTTATGATAGTTGTTAAGACCATCAAAATCCAAAGTGTTATCCAAGTCTTATATATTCAAAAAAAGCTGAGAGTTACCAGATTAGGCAGTCTAACCAAATTCATACAGGACCCTCTTGAAATTTTTATTGTTAAACCACATGATAAACATCCTCAGTCAAGGTTTCGTAGATGAAATTAAGTAATTATGTGTTTTCATAAACTGAATGAGAAGAATTAGCATTAAACTGTTTTCACTTTCCCCCTAAACCTCAACTATTAGACCAGTACACGTTACAACGTTGGTGTTAAAAACGGACAACCTGGTGAGAGCTTAAAATGGTGGGTAAATGTCTGACCAATCGATTCCAGGATTTTCATCGCATCAAATCAGAAGCACAAATATGGATAAAATAAATAATTTCCACAATTTCCAAAAACCATTCTCAACTCTAAGTAGTGCTATGAGCCTATGACTACACAAATCTTCCATCTTCAAACTTCATCACCCTTTGTAACTTTATTTATCTGAATACAATGGCATTACGGCTCTAAGCCTTCTTAAAATTAATTTTATATCTCCAATTTTAGGAGCAAATTTTGGGCTCTCTTTGTTTGGTCAATTCACTCTTCTTTTATCAACAATTCAAGGCAACCACAACTCAATTTTCAACTGCTTGAAATACCAAGTTGTGTGGCAAAGTTAAGAACATACTAGCATGCTTTGACCATACAAGCCCTCTGTTGCCCTGACTCTTAATTTTTCTTAAAGTACCCCTGTTTGACACACGTGTCGGACACAAATTTGGACATAGGTATAGAGATATAACCTTCCAAAGACCCTCCAAATATGTGGAAAACTTAACAAAATTGAACATATCCGTATCAGACACACCTGTATCTGACACTAACATAGTACAAGGCTTGCACTATCATGATGCGAAATCAAACAGCCTATATCTTGTTTTAGCAGAATCCATGAAATATGAACACAGAGACTATTAACACACTCATCCAGGAATTAGGCTGAAAACATAAGATTCATCACTCTGTTTCAGTGATTGGGCAATTTATTTAAATAATATGTCAGGAAAAGGAGGTAAATTAACTTGCTGCAAGACTTTCAGTTTAGGACATAAACATAAAGAAATTTGTTAAGAATTACTTTAAGACAATTCGTAATGAATTGCTAGGTTGGAATTATTCAATGAAGAACCTCATAAAGCACAACCTAACTTTTCTAAACCAATCAATCAAAACAAAAATAAAAGCTTGATCATTCATCATATTAAAAAAAAAAAAGTAAACAACCCCCCACAAAGCCAAAGACAAACTCAATACAAAGAAAATGCTCTAAATTCAAAGAGCCCAAAAAACACTAAAATCACAAAAAATTAAAAATTCATTTAAAAAATAAAATAAAGCACATAATTCAAAATAAAATAAAATAAAAGCTTAATTTAGGGTTACCTCCACAGCAGAAGCAACAGTAACAGCAAGAAAGGACCATGAAAATCTCCCTACAGATCAGAATAAAACCAGAAAAAAATTTGGAAGACGCAGATTTCGAGTCGGCAGCTTCTTGGTCACTCCAGAGTTTTTGTTGGTTGCCTGAGGTCCTAGGGGAAGAAGAAGAGGAATATTGTTTCTCGGATTTCATTCTATGGAGGTTCCATTCTAATTTCCTTAAATAAGAGATTTTGAATGAATCTCTTAATCTAAGTGATGGCCATAGATGCATTTCTCTCTATCACTCTGCTTAGTTAGTTCTTTAGTCCTTTGATCTTTTGAATACCCGTCAACGAAACAAACAGAAGGAGAAGGAGAAAACGGTAAAAGACGAATTGACTGTAAAGGCTAAAACTAAAAAATTGGATAAAGGCTGTTCCTAAACGACGCCGTGAGCTATTTTCTTTAATTCTTATTTTTGCATTTTTCTTTTATCCATAAAATAAGAATTTTTGCATTTTTCGAAGTTCGATTTTTTTTTTCATTTTTAAATTTGGAAAAAAAATTATTTCTTAAAAAATGTAGCAACAAATTTTGAAACTTAAAGTAAGTTAATACGAAACCAAATGGATCGAAACTCGACTATTCTAAACTTGAAATAATTTAAATTTAAAGTACTTTGAAACTTAATTTTATAAGAATTTTTACTTTTAATTTTAATTAACTAATTAATTAAAAGACTAAAGGCAATACAGATTATTTATTGAAATTTATTCAAACCAAATTTATTTTCTAAAAAAAAAATTATTGAATAATTTAAAACTTTCAAGTAATATTTAAATTATAAAATAATTAAAATCTAAAGTAATTCACACTCGAAATTAATAAAAATAAAAAAAAATTAAATTTAACTGAGAATTGTAAAGCAAGAATTTCACCTCACTCTTGAATTTTTCATCAAATCTTTGATGGCCAATGACACTCCCAAATTTATTTGGCAATTAACTTTTGAAAGGAACATGATATCTTCCTAAATAAATTCCATAACTATCTCCGATAAAATAAAGGTATTCGTAAGTCGTGCCAAGTTAGATTATAGTTTAAAAGTTTTATAGATATTTTTCATGTTTGAATATGATTCAATCTCGTTCATAAGCCTGAATTACTATTAAAAATTTATTTTTTATATTAATATTAATATTTTATAATTAAATTTAAATAAAAATTATTTTTTATATGAAAAATAATTTGAACTAAATCGATCTAGCTCCGTTCAAAAAAAATAAAACCGAAGCTTAGTCCAATACGAACCCACCTCACCCTTGAGTAGTTTTTTTTTTTTTTTAAGTCATTTAGAAAACAAATTTACCTGAAAATATAGGACATTTATTTTTTTCTAGGTACACTTAAAAAGATAATTTTATATGAAACAAAAACATATTCAAACCTCATGTAATTATTTTTAAAAAGTAATACTTAACAAATTTAAAAGAAATTTGATAGATTTTTTTTTAAAAAAAAAATCTATATTTTGCAGTTATAACTTTCTATGAAGTAAAGTTGACGACTTAGTTACGAGCATAGCTACTTATGCATTACATCGCGATCGCGTACAAGAAACGGAAGCTCCCATATCAAAATCAATATATATATATATATATATATATATATATATATATATATTTACATATTCATCAGCTGATACTGGAACTTCTTGGTTTCTAAAGCCCCTGCTGTACGTATGTGGCACCACCAAGGCACCAACCTCTCCCCTGTTTAAAAAAAAAAAAAAGTGGTGAATTACTACTATGTTTTTTTTTTTTTTAACAATTCAAGATTGAATTACCTCTCATGAAACTGTATATCCAATTTGCAACAGTTGAAAGGTTGAAAAATCAGGATGCAAGAAATCGAATCCGGCAATCGTTATGGCCACCGGTGGCGAGTTCTCGAAAAAAAGGATATGAAATACAGGAGGACGGAGAATGAAAGAGAAAGCGTCAAGGAAGAAGAAGAAGATGGTAGTGATAGGTGCCATTTTTGAAAACGTTGATCTATTAAAATGGTTTAGAGAAATAATTCTCCCTATCTAAATTGTATAATATATGGCTTTTTTTTTTTTTCTTTTGGTTTTGTAGGGCCTTGGAAATTATACTTTGACTTTGCTTTTATTGTATGAAATATTGCTTTTACAAAAAGAAAATTTTATTTAATGTCATCGTTCATATCAATTTATATATTATTTATTTTAATTTATTAAAATTTATAATATTATTTATTTATTTTAATATAAATATTTATATTTTCAATTGAATTTTATTTTACAATCAGAATGCGATTCAATGACTCATCTCTTTTTCTGAGAGCATGATAGTCAGACCATTTATATATTAACTCCATTGAAAGCTTCTAGGCAAAATTATGAAAGTGATGCATGGGTTGCATAGTTACGTGGGGAAAAAAATAATATAATGTTCCCCCTTTTTTGTGGGGTCCTTGTCCAGAACTTGATGACTAAAGGACAAAGTTTTATATTAGGATAAGTTTGAAAAATTAATGTGCTGGATTGTTTCTAGCTTTTCTAGAGACACAACCAGGCTTGAGACTATCATTCCTCGATACTTGCAATGGCGAAAAAGAAATTGATTTTTTTTACATATTTGACATATTCAATAAATATAATCTAATATATTAAATATTATTCATATTTAAAAATAATTTATAATTTATTTATATTTATATAATTATTGTAAAAAATTATAAAACATGAAACATGCGAATGAATTATCATATCTATGTCAAATAGAGAATTCTTGAATAATAAAAAATTTTAGATAAAATAGAGATCAAATCCTAGGATGCTTTTTAGGAGTACTTATTAAAGTTGTTAAGAAAAAAATTTGTCTTTAAATGATGAAACATCTACAATTAAAGCAGAGAGCAATCAAGACTTCAAAATCCTTTTTTTGTAAAGATTTTATCACTCCCTAATTTAATACTATCTACAACTAAAAATTAGAAAAGATAATTCAATGAGTGTGAAAACTTTATTAATAAGATGATACGTATATTTTAAAAAAATATTTCAAAATATAAAAAATAAAATATTTATGTTATTTCGTTAATTTTATTTGTAAAATATTTACACTTTTATTGATTACTTATGAAATAATTATGCAAATTAGAATGTTTGAGGCGTAATTATGCAAATTAAAATGATTGAGGAATGGATGGGCTAAATTCTAGTGTTGGGTCTTGAAGGAAAGACTTTTGTTGAAGCCTGTTATTGTTGTTAAAGTGCATTTAGGAAAGCTAAGCCTAGTCAAGCCGTGCTAGAAAGGTCTAACTTCGCCCAAGTTAACCATCTTAATTTGTCTATCCTTCAAATTAAAAAAATGGGCTTATATTGCATAGTCTAAGCACCCCCACATAGCCTTTGATTACAGCTAACAACGAATTGGGTCCTTTCTTTTGGATACCTTTTAGATAATGTTGAAGGGAGTATGCAAAGAGTAGGGTGCTTGTCGCTGGAAATTTGACATTGAACAAAAATACATTTAATATTATAATTATTTGATACGCAATCAATGAAGCCATAAGCAAGATTAATATAATGATACATGTCTTTTAAGATATATTTTAAAAAACAAAAAAAAATAAGAAATATGTATTAATACTAACCCTCTAGCAAGGGTGTAAATTGTATCCCCCTCAACACTAACACCCTAGTAAGGGTTGTGAACTGCTTTTTGCATAAGGTTGGTACGAATTTAGAATGAGTTCTCACAAAAGATGTCATTATTGGTTAATGTGTAAACTGTGTCCCCCTTGACACTAACCTCCTAGCCAATGATTGTCAGAATAGTTTTGTCCTTTGAGAAAATATACATCAATAATGAAAAGGTAACTGTTGCTTTATAAACCACAATCCATATCCTTAATTAATCGATGTGGGATTATTATCTCTTTCAACAAGGTAAAACTTGAACCACCACATTTCTTTTTGGATATCTATTTTCATGGTAAGCCCTCAATGGATCATTAAATCTTTAGCATTTTTATAGTACGAGAATTGGTTTTGGTTAACATTTATAGTAGGAATGGGCAATTTATGATCACAATTTTAAACTATAACGTATGAGTAAATCAATTCATTTTTTTAAATCTAATGATAGGAAAGAGATTACTGATGTTGAAATTCGAATTCAAACATATTGAATGTCATTATTAAAAGTTATTATATGAATAAATTGAATTAAAACATAAGGTCAATTTATTATATTCTTTGAGCCATTTCGTATTAGTTTTTTTTTCTTTTTTATTTAAAAAATGAAATATTTGAATCTCACTTTTCAAAAAAAAAATCATATATGAATTATTAAATCATATTAAGTGCGTACTTGTATTATTAATTTCAAGCACTCATATTCCGTCTCTCTGTCTTTTTCAATAGGATTTGCCATACGGTTATAATGCCAACACCTTTTTTCATCACATCAAAATAGTTTGAAGAGCTAATTCTTTTGCATTAGCAAATTTGCCAAATCTACTTCCAATGATGATTCTCCTCCTACTTCTTGATTCCTTTTTTACCTTTTCTTTTCAAAAGAAAAAAAAAAAAACCCAATACTTTGTATCAATTTCATCTTTGGAAAGAGTAAACGTCTTCGTTGCCAGGTTAAGTTATGATTCAAAATTTTTTTAAATTATTTACTCAAGTGCAGTTCGTAAATTTGGTTTACTATTTAAAAAGTACTAATTTATTATTTTGATATAATATATATTTTTAAAATAAATTTAAATAAAAATATTTTTTATTTGATAAGTAAAAATCCAAGTTGAATAAATTATCACAAAGTTGTATATCCAAATTCATTCCAATACAAACAAAATCTATCGAAACGAACAAAACCGTTTGAACGAGTATGAATTTGACGATGAACCCTTAATCAATGAGCAATGTAAGTGCAAATTGAGACATAAGTAAACTAAGGATAACAATGTCCAATACTTCTCTTGAAGAGCTGAAGTAGGTTCTAAGCAAAGTGCTTGAAAATGACAAAAGGGATGATCAAAGTTCCCCGCACAATTCTTAAAACACTACTTTTATCTACATTTTCATGACCCTCAATACCTAAAGTTTTTTTTTTTTTTTCAACTTTCACAAAGGGAAATTGACAAAAAAAAAAGGTAGGAAGGGGGGGGGGGTTTGGGGGACAATGACCCTACACAAATCATAAAGCAATAACTTTAACTTCCCTCATTATTTCCACTTTTAAATATATATTTTTTTGGGCCGTTGAAAGAGCATCAAGGAAGCAAAATTAGACATGGGTATCACTTAAGTCAAAGATCATATATCAGACATGGGTTTGGCTCCTGAATGACCCAAGAGCCTTAGCAGCTCCTGCTCTCAAGATGAATTGGTGGTAGAAAGCTGCAATGGCTGCTCCACACAGGGGAGCTGCCCAAAAAATCCACTAGAAAAAAAAAAAGGGAATGTCGAGGGAAAATCAGAATAATGATGATTTTTTTTTATAAAAAACATCTTAAATGTATCAAATCAATGCGAGAGTACGCCTTTAATGGTGAAACTAATGTTAAAATAATTAGATTAAAAGTCAAATGAATCATACTTTTAATTTTTGGTCTGATGTGTTTAATTTATCGATTTGATCAAAATATTTTTTAAATATATATACAAATAATTTTAATATTAAGTAAATAATAAATATAGTTAACAATTACTAAAAATATGTATTTAGGTTTATATCATGCTCTTTAATTAAAATTATGAAGTTAAAATTTCAAATCTTACCATTTAGACAAAAATAAACTAAAAAATATTTACTGGTTAAGCCTTTTTTTTGTCAATTTAAAAATAATTTGATTTTGTATACAGTACCGGGCTGGATAAGCCATTAATTTTTTATTTAACCAATCAATTCGAATTTTTTTAAACACTGCTTAAACCTTGAGATATTAATGGTTGTACTAAAGAAAAAAAATAACAAAAAAAAAAAAGAAAAGATATTTGGAAATTATTTAGAATTATACTAACCTGATCATCCCAAGCGTTCTTGTTATTGTAAATAATAGCAGCTCCAAAACTCCTAGCGGGGTTGATGCCAGTGCCAGTAATTGGGATGGTAGCCAAGTGAACCATGAAAACAGCAAATCCTATTGGAAGTGGAGCCAATACCTTGTTTCAAAAAAAAAAAAACAATTTGTGAGTTCTTTTGTATTAATACATTGGTGTTTATTGTGATTTGTGACGATAAAATCTAATTCAATGTTCTTGCAAGGCTTTGCATGGGATTCTTTTTAAAACTTAAATTAATCACGTTCGGAGAGTCTTAATTCGATTGAGTCATAATATCATAAAATGAGATGATATTCAATAAATTTAAGCTTAGAACTTAAAGATGAGAAAAAATTTAAAAATTGATTCAAATCATAGTATTAAATATTTTTATTGTATTTGGTTTAGATAATAATTAAATATATTCAGTTTGATCTGATTTTCAATTTATAAGTTAAAAAACAACAATTATTCAAACCAAATTATATTTTTAAAATTTTTAATTAGTTTTAATTTTTATAATATAAAAATAAATATTTTATTTTTAAATTAATGAAAAATTTTAAAATATAATGTAAAAATATTTTTAAAAATTTTTAAAAAATCAATGAATCAAACTGATCTAAACTAATGAAATTCGGTTTGGGTTGGCTTGGTTTTATATGGTATCAATTCAGTTTTTAAATGATCGGAAACTATATATTAACTGTAATTTTTTTTTTCAAGATTAATCCCAACTAAATAGAATTGTTATCATCGATACTTGAATTCTAATATCCGCAATCACTCTTATTCTCCTTGAACTATGATGGAGGAAATGGTTAAGGTACTTACTGGTACATGGGAGTCTCTAGCGTTCCTCTTAGGATCAGTAGCAGAAAAAACAGTGTAAACCAAAACAAAGGTTCCAATAATCTCTGCACCTAAACCAGCTCCAGTGCTGTAGCCTTTTGCAAGAATGTTGGCACCGCCTCCATACTCGTCGTAGTATGATTTCTGGAGAGCCTTAGCCAGCCCAACCCCACAGATGGCTCCCAAACATTGAGCCACCATGTAAGCAATGGCTCGAACCAACGAGACCTTCCGAGCCAAGAACAGACCGAATGTCACTGCTGGGTTAATGTGACCCCCTGTTTGTTGTTGTTCATGGCCAGTAAATATTAGTAAATTAAAGCCCAGAAATCATTTTTTGTGAAGCAAAATTACTTTACAAGTTTAAATCAATGTTTAAAAAAAATCTGATCGATGCGAGCTTCAGTTATTAATTGAATTGGTTGAACAAGTCGGCTGTTTTTAAGAAAAAAGAATTTAAATTTTAAACAAGTTAAATTAATAATAAATAAATATTAATTATTTATATGACCTTTAATATAGATTCAATCGAATTAAAAGATTTTAATCTCATCACATATTAAAAAATTTATATATGACAAAATTTTTCAAAAAAGTTTAAACCCATTTCTTAAGAATTTTTCAAGGTTTTTATTGGTTTGATAAATTCTCGATTTGTTGATATGTGTTCGACATATCAAATTATTAATTTTTAATTCAACCTATTCGGTGGTCCAATTCGATTATTTAATCTTAGCTTAAATAGTAATTATAACATAATATTAAGATCATTATTTTATAATTTTAACTTTGTATGGGGTTAATATTCACTTTAATATTTGCTATTGCAATTTAAGTAATTTTTTTCAAAGCTTGTTCATAGAACTTCTATGGAAAAAAAACAGTGAAAAAGCAAACTTCTTTTTATATATAGAAAAGCAAAAAGATCAAACCCAAGGTAAAGAAACAAGAGAAATAAAAGATCAAATTACCAGAAATACCAGCAGTGCAGTAAACAAGAACGAAGATCATGCCACCAAAGGCCCAAGCGATACCAAGAACTCCAACACCAGCACAGGAATCAGAGGAGGTAGCAGCCTGCCTCTTGTACCCAATCACAGTCGAGACTGTGATATAAAGGAAGAGCAGAGTGGCGATGAACTCGGCTATCAAAGCCCTGTAAAATGACCATTTCTTAAGCTCTGCTGCATCCATCAATGGTGCTGCTGGAGGATCCACGTAGTCCTTTCCATTAAATGACCCATGATGATCACCTTCCTTTACCATGGCTAACTAGCTTCAAACAGATAATAAATTAGCTTGAAGAACAAAGAAAGAGGTACTGTTTTTTTCCTAAAGAAATAAAAAAAGAAATGATCAGAGGATTAAGAGGGTGTCGGGGGTATATATGGAGAGAGGATGGTGCTTGAAGGCCTTTGTTTCACAAATTTTAACTTCAAAGTTAGATTTAATAATAGGTGTTACTATGTTCGTATTATTTTTTTTGGTTAATTATCCATTTAGCTTTTGTATTTGAATTTAATTTTTAATTTAAATTTTAAAAAATTATTAATTTTATATTTAAATTTTTATTTTATTAAACACGTGAGCTTTTTTGACTAACTTCATTAGTTAAACGTTGACATAACAATCAATAATTAATAGAAGCTTAACATATGATAAATTGTTACATCATTAGTGTTACGGTAGTATAAAAAAACTTTCAAAATTTAATTTTTCAGATTTTTATGATAATATAATATTTTTATCATGTGTCATGTTCTTATTAACTGTTGATTACTATGTCATTATTTGACTAATAATATTAATACAAAGAATTAATATAATTGACGAAATAAAATTTTAAATACTATATTGGATAAAATTGAAGTAAAATACAAAGATCAAATAAATATTTATATAAAATAATAAATTTTTAACTTTTAGATAATTTAATTTTTTTATATTTAATTTGTAATCAAATTAACTATTAAACTTTAATTTGAATAAGCAAATAATTAAATTAATGTTTTATTTGAAAATAAAATTAATATAAATTAAAAGATAACAACTTATTTTAATGAAATACAAAAAGAAATCTCCGAGTTCTCTTGAAAAACTGGACATATTTTTTGTCTTAATATTTTGACCTTTGTTTTATTAGGAAAATCTTTCCAACTGACTTTCTTCCTACTTCAGTCTTCAATCATTGTCATACGTCACATCATACTCGTACATGAATCTCAACATATTTGATCTAAAAATTTTATTTAATCTTTGAATTTTAAAGTATAAAAATTTTTTTTTTTGGAAGATTTCAATTTCAAATTTTCATTTATAGACACAAAATAGAAGTTTGTTTGCTATTTATAAAATTCTTGTGATATTCTTCAACGCAACAATGTAAAATGAATCATAAATTAAAGATCATAATATATTTATAAAAATATTTTCACATAAAAGTAAATAAAAAAAGAGATCACATACTTTTGAATATGTTTAATCTCAGATAATATAATAAAAATATTTGAATAAAAATAAAAAATTTTTAATATATTTAAAATTCAAATTTTTAACATTTAAAATCACTTGAAAAACAAAGCTAAGACCAATTAAAATTATTCACGATTATGATTTAAATTTTTTCAAATCTCTAATCTTAACTTAATTTGTAAACTTATTTTACTATTTAAAAATATTAACTTTTATATATTTTTATAATTAAATTTAAATAAAAATTTCTTAAATAAATAATTATTTTAACAAAAATAAATGATTAAATATTATTTTTAAACTTAATACGTTAAATTAAATTTATTAAATTAGACGAGTCGTTGAATCATTAAACGGGCCTAAAGGCAGCCCAAACAACCTATGTTGGGAGTTTGAACCGTTCTTTGGGACCCACCCTAAAGGCAAGAGCCTAAGCCCAAGTCACTGTGCATACTAAAACTACATAGGACCAGACAACGAGCAGCCGTACCTATCCAGCCTTAAGGGCGTACTCGCTATCAATATATTTATATTAAGCTTATATTATTTTTTTATGATTATTATAGTTAAAATATTATTTTTTATATAAATTTTAATAAATAATTAATTTTTTTATAAATTTTAATATAACTTTAAAATTTATATACTATTTATACTTTTTTAAATATAGTATTGTATTATTAATTATATTTTAATTATTTAGAGACTCAAAGTATAATAAATGATTTAAGTGTTTGAAATTGACATTTAATAAACTAAGAGTCTGATACTTTGTCATTAAGTAATTGGCTATTTTTTATATTTGATTCGTAAATATTAAAATTTTTTGACTCAAAATATATAATATTTTCTAATATTTTAATTTTGTTATTTAATTTTTTTTTTCAAAATTTGTTATTGTATACATAAAACTTTAATCACAGTTAGAGAGATGTGCTCTTGCCTTCTTCTATAAGCTCAAAAGCTTTGTTTTATCTTTTTTTTTTAATTAATTTCCCTCTTTTTTGGATAATGATTTTTCATAATTACAAATTTATAACACATTATATTATTGCTTCATTTTTATAATATAAATTTAAGGAGTAAAAATTGAATATCTCATTCAACCTATTAGGATTATTGTTTTTTATTTTTTCAAAATCCTGTAACATTTTTTATGATATTAAATCATCGTGTAAGAGAATTATTACATAATTATAAATCGGTATGAATTAATTATTTTTTTATTAAAGTAATTAGACATGGGAGTGATGAAAGAACATTATCTAAATATATTTATATTATGTATAAAATCTTTCTCAATGACGCTAACTCAATCAAAAAAATAAAAAAATTCTAATAATAAAATATAATTAGGTTTATTTAGTTATTTCAAATTTAAAAAAAAAACTAGCTACTAAAAACTAACTATTCACATAAAAAACTAATTATCTGTTTTTTTTTTAATTTTAACCTATTTTATCTTTTAAAATATAATATATTTTTTTTAAAAATTCACTCACACATATTGGTGTAATGAATTCTAATATATATATATATATATATATATATATTTCCTTTTATCATATTTTAATTGATATGTAACCCCAAAGCTTCAAAATTGCATGATCTTTTCTTTCCACTATTACTAAGATTTGATTTATATAGTCTAATACTTATATTTCCAAACTCTTTAATATTTGCTTTTTTTTTTTTAAGTATATGTATATCTGAATTGGATTAAGGGGTATTTATTAGTATCCATTATTATTTTTTAATTTCGTCTTCCAAATTCGGTATCATTTAATACAGAGGCTTAATTAAGTAATTAAAGAGGGGCAACCCTAAAAATTGCAATGTTGTTAAATGTGATAGAGATTATAGAGTGCGGGGAAGGGGAGGACCGACCATGGAGCAAATTGGACCCCTAAAATTCAAAAGTCAGCAAAGCAAGTTAAAATGTGCCCAATATCTATACATCTATTGGAGCGAGGACACTACGCCAAACTTCGGTCATAGCTGAAGTTCTCTGCTTTTTGGTGCTGAAAGAAAAAGTCGTACATTAATCCGAACACCGCCAATCCACACAAATAGCCCAGCCGCTCTTTTCTTTCACTTGCCTTCTAAAGCCTCTTCTTCGTTCGGGGCCGTTGGTCGTAGTCTTTGACTTTTGGGAAATTCATCTCCCTCCACTCATCCACTTCTAAGTTTTTCTTCTTTTACCAAAATAATAATAATAATTCGAATTTAAATCATAAAAATATTAAATATTATTTTTTAAAAATAATTATATAAATTAATTAAATTAAATCAAGATTATTTTACTTATTTTTGCATATGTTTATATATAAGCGAAGCTAAGTTTTCAGACTAGTTATATAATTATAAATCACCATAAATAAAATTTTATAACTCTACAAATAATATTAAAAAATTGACATATATCTTTTACGGTATAATAAAAATAAATAATTAAAAATAAAGTGAACGTCTTAATTTACTTATAAAATAAAAAATTTTAATTATCAATATATCAAAGATAAATTATATATTTTTTGATATATGTTTCGAGAAAATCTTAGAGATATTCGAATTCTTCAACAGATAAAGATTTTTTTATTTGGAAATTAAGCTTTCATGGTGGTCCATATATTTCAAGCTACAATCATACTCAGACTGCATGCTTGGCTGTAATAACGGAAAAGAAAGAAAGAAAACACCGACAAAACCAGAACACAACGAAACAAATAAAACTCAGTTCATCACTTTTTTTTTTTTTTATAATTGATATGGTAATGCTGATTTAGATTTGTGAATTCATCACCTCTAACCATCCATCTCAATTTATCGTGAGAACCATACGGACCATACGAGCCTGATCTATCTTGACCATGTATTTAAAAATTTATTCGAAGAAACTCATACTCGATTTAATTATAAAAATAAATTGAAAATCAGAAAATAGAAAACTCAAATTTTGAGAAACATGATGAAATACTGCATCTTATAAAAATGGTAAAAGTTTAGTAAAAATATCTGTATTATAATGAAGAGAGCATTTTAGTACTTTTACTAATTAATTTAATATTTTAATCCTTATACATCTGAAATTACAATAAATAAGAAAAAATAGTAAACAGTGCTGAAAAAATTGTTTGAATGTTAATAAATGTTGAAGTATTATAACCCAACCCTAAACTCAAAATTTTTTTCCTTATAAAATTTAAAATTCTATATCATATTACATGTCAGCATTTTATTAGCACTTAATATATAGACTTTTAATGGATTTTTTGTTAGAAAAAACGATTTTGAGAAAGAGATTCTTAAGATGAACTTTGAGGCGTGAAAACACTTTCTTTAAGGCTTTATAATGCCTCCAGGATACAACAAAGTTCTAAACTTCTAAGCAGAATAGTGAAAATAGCAGGATAGAAATGTTCCTTTTATAGGTAATGTAAAGTTACCTTGGTAAGGACTTGTCTTTTGGACAAACTTTAGGCTAAGTGTTATGTCTTTACATAACAATTCTTTGGTGAATGAGGTGTTCTTTCAACATAACTTTTTCTGATGCAAAAAATTATTTCAGATTAACTATTATTTTATTATTCAAAAAAAATAAAAATTATATATATATATATATATAAATAAAATTGTATCACCAAATTTAAGTTCAAGTACCCCAAGTGCCCATCTTTGACATTAAATAAGTATTGGCCCACTAAGTGAGTCCTACTAGCTCACTAGGTGAGCTCGATAACAATATAGGCTAAGCTTTTATTTAATTGTCTAATTTAATAAGATTGAACAGTTATAAATTGTTCACTCTTAGTTTTTCTATTCATTGTGGGATTTTGGTTGTTCCCACTATCATTGCAAACTACCAACAATCCCTCATTAGTTTGGAATGTTGGTGATTTAATTTTGTTGCCTTTCACATAAATAAATATTATGCATACAAAATGGTATCTCTCGATTTGAATCATCAATTAGCGAATGTATCTTAGAATTTTAATAAAATTGTTGGTGTTCGCAGATTGAACCACAATTTCTTGCATTAAAATTGAAGAAACATCACACATAATATTTATTTATACTTTTGCAACAAGTTTTTACTTTTAGCAGTAAATGGCCATGTGCTTATCCTGTTCTTAATAAATATTTATAAGAAAAGTCCCTAATTTTTCTTGTTGAAGAGGCACCACTTCTTATATTTATATAGGTAGAGTTTTGTAATGTCCCCCTTGCTTTAGACATTTAAAACAATAAACAATGAACTCTATTAAGAGTGCTTAAACTCATCCTCTGTACGTAATGGTCCACACTAGTGTGAAATTTTCTTTGGAATGGGTTTCACTAGTGCATCACAAACACATATTAATAACTTGTTTTTACCCTTTGAACTTTATAATTAGAGGTTACTCATTAAAAGTTGGGTTTCCGTTATTGGTGTCTAATATTAAGGGTTTTAAACCCATTCCTTTTGTACCCTTTGAACTTTATAATTAGAGATTACTCATTAAAAATTGGGTTTCCGTTATTGGTGTCTAATATTAAGGGTTTTAAACCCATTCCTTTTGTAGTACTACTTACCAAGTCCTTTGGTAGTCCTTTAGTTAAAGGATTTCACATATGTTATGGTAATTAACCCATGAGATATTAATTCTCTAATATAATCATGTCTTATACTAATATGTATATAAAATTGTATCACCAAATTTAAGCCCAAGTGACCCAAGTGCCCAAGTGCTCATTTTTGACATTAAATAAGTGTTGGCCCATTAAGTAAATCCTATTAGCCCACTAGGTGAGTCCAATAACAATATGAGCTAAGCTTTTACTATATTATTTAATTTAATAAGATTGAACATTTATAAATTATTCACTCTTAGTTTTTCTATTCATTGTGGGATTTTGGTTGTTCCCACCATCATTACAAACTACCAACATTTTTATCCTATAAAAACAAAATCTAAAATTGATCTGAATCTGACTAACTTCAAAGCATCCAAACCTGAAAAATTCTTGAACATGAAATGACATAAACCAAAAAAATCCAAAGCCAAACCTACTCCTTCGACACCTCTACCAAAATGAACATTTCTTTTGGATAATTTGAGGGTAAGAAGGGGATATACTTGAAATCAAATCCAAGTTTCTATGCAAATTATAATACACTCTTAACCGTTAAGTCAAAAAGTTGTTACTTGTTATCCTATCAAAATGAATATTAAGAATATAAGTTTTGCAAGTCAATGACCGTTAAGCACCTGAATCAAATTGCAGACCTAATGTCAAACATGGACTCGGCATATATCTCTTTGTTCCCCCTAAAACTTCAAAGAGCTTTTATTTACCCAACAAAATGCCAGTCATTTTGCTTATTGGCAGTTCACACAGCGATAATCAACCAGTTCTATGAAATAAATACATAAAAATCTGGGATCAGTATCGAGTATCACGGACTAGAACAACAAAGAATACAACAATAGATTACAAGAGTCAACAACATGAGCAACATTTAATCATGGGGCTGTTAGCATGCAAGGGGACTGTAATATGTTTCATCGGTTTGACTAAGAGAACAATGAACAAGAACTGCATATGTTGTTGCAGGTTTCTACACAGAATTTATGTGTCAAATATGCCTGAACATCTGACACGGAATAGACAACCGGTTGGGGAAACGATGCTGTTTGGTTTAGAGGTGAAGTTCTAGCAGCCGGCAATCCCAGCCATGTGAATATAAAAGAACTTGTTCTGATTTTCAAGGCAGAGGGAAATTAAACTTAACAGTTCGATCATACTATATGACATAAAATGAAAAATAAAATAAATATATTATGAAAAATCGAATATATTAAGATCTACATAAAGCGAATTATTAGCATTCTAAAATTTTTATAAATAATACATTGAATACGAGTATGACATAAAAGTAATACGAACACAATAACTCGTGATATAAGATTAAAAGTTATTGAGTGGTATCAATAATTTTTGAATACAATGTAAAAAAAATAATTAAACTGATACAATACAAAAAAATAAACACAACATAAACAACAAACGTGATATAATTCACATAAAATAAATTATTAATATATTAAAATTTATCTAAATATATAATACTTTTCGATTATGACATAAAATAACACGAGCATAATATAAAAAAACAAAATAAAAAATACCACAAAAATATCTAAAATGAAAAAAAACTGAGTTTGCACATGTTAACTAGACCTGTCTACTGGTTAAAATATCTATCCAGCATAGTAGACTTCTTACACTCAGATCAAATCTTTAATAAATTTTTTATCAATTCGATTTAATATAAATTAATATTTAATAATTAAAAAATATAAAAATAATTAATAATATTTTATTACTTACGATCAATCGATATAGATAATATAAACGATTTAGATCAAACAAAGCTAAAATATATATATATATATATATGTATGTATATATATCCAAAATTTTTTCGATGCCTCTTAGCGTTCACCTAAGGAAGCAATCTATGGGATTCACTTTAATCAATAGTTATCGATATATGTGTTTTCTCTCAATACGGTAACGTTTAGATATTATAAAATTATACGCTTCAGTTTTGACTATTGACAAAAAGAAAAGCAAGCACCCAATCTTCATCTTCGCTTGACTTAATAATGCTTCCTCTCACACTCTGACAAGTAGACAAAGCTCTGCTACTCTGCATCAAATCTCTGCTGTAAGTCTACACTCTCTCCGTCCTTTTTCTCATCAAAATCTCCTTTTTTCTGGCATCGATTTTGTTCGTATCCCATTTCAAATTTACTTATTTTTGTAATGAAGTTTCTGCCTTTTTTTTAAGCTTTTAAATTGGCTGTAAGTTAATATAATTTCATAGTTTCATCGAATTGGGTTTGATATATATATTTAAGAATTTTAATTCAAGTTATCTTTTAATACCCATTTCTTTTATGCTGTTTCTGTTTGTTTACGGCTTTTGAATCCCATGGACTTGAATTTATGGAAACTTTCAAATTTTATTTACGATAAATAAGAATATAAATGAATATGTATATATCACCTTGGGTGATATTGGTTTTGGCATAATGTCAAGATTCCAGGCTAATTTTCATGAATCCCAGTCCCTGGAATCATTACTTGTGAATTATTTAGCAGCCTTTGGAATTTGGATGTCCCAAGTTCAGAAAAAAAAATGAAATAGATTGAAACCAATCTTTTGGTCATATTTTGAGCAGATTTATTGGTTAAAAAAATGCGAAAGCGGCCTCAAAGTTCGTCACCTGACACATCAGCTAATGAATCAAGCGATACCTCTAAAACTGATGAGGAAGCCAAATTTAATAACGATATTCAGGTAAAAAGTGCAAGGAGGTCAGGATTCGTATGGCTGACATTGTTTGCGGTGCTTGTATACTCTTCTTGGGCTGTTTATCGATACCAGTTTGAGAATTTGCCTGTGCCCCTTACTGCTGAGCAAGCAGGCAAAAGGGGTTTCTCAGAGGTGGAGGCAATGAAGCATGTCACGGCACTGACTGAATTGGGCCCACATCCTGTTGGTTCTGATGCTATTGATCTTGCTTTGCAGGTTGGGTCAATTGCCGAATTTTATTGGCTTTTCGGTTAATGATAATAGGAATGTTGTCCCGAGTCTTGATTATATTCTATTCTCTTTGCATTGTTACTGGATCCTTGGCTATGGTTATGAAACAAAGGGAAGAATCTTAATTTTGGTTTTGATTATAATATTTCATTTGTTTGAATAAGATATAGTTCAGGTCCTTTTTCTATGAATATAGTGATGTTCACCAAAACTAAACAACCGGATGACATTGTGTTGTTTTTGGTATATCATGCCTTAAAAATGTTCTTCTGTTACATTCTTAGGGGGATTAATTTGCATTTTTATGATTTGATTTATTCCTTTTTTTATGATCTAAGCTGCTAAGCTTGTTTTAGGTCTATAGTATGGTCAAGCATCTTCACTGATCTATATATTAAACTACAATGGCTGTTCTAGTGATCCATTTCTTGTAGATTTAACTTGATATGTTTTCAACAACAGTATGTTTTGGCAGCATCAGAAAAAATAAAAAAAACAGCTCACTGGGAGGTTGATGTTGAAGTGGACTTTTTCCATGCTAATTCCGGTGCAAATCGTCTGGCCAGTGGCGTGTTTGTGGGGAGAACACTTGTTTATTCCGATCTGAATCACATCATATTAAGAATCTTGCCAAAATATGTACCTGAAGCAGGAGAAAATGCTGTTTTGGTTTCTTCCCACATTGATACTGTTTTCTCAACGTATGGTTTCTTCCTTCTCTGTTAATCTACTTCATGTTTGTTCAAATAAGTTTCTTTTTGAGCAAAATGTGCAGTACTTTGTGTATGACACGTTGTAGATGTCGCTTTCATTTGAATTCAGCTAAGTCTAATGGTCTTAACTGTAATTTCTTTTGACATTCTTTATTGCGGTTTGTATGCTGCTGATGGACCGGTATATTGTTCAAGTGTTAAAATAAAATTGCAGATTGGGAGCATGGTAATATCCAGTGAATAATGTTATTTGTATTTCAAAAGAGTCAAGAAAGAGAAGGACAGCTAATCAATTAGCTTCCTGTAGGGAAAAAAATGCGAACATTTTTTAATTGGCCCAAAACAATAGTTTTGAATCTGGTTTAAAAGGTTGTAGATGGGAAAAATGAACTACAACACCTTTCAGCTTATATTTTGAGATTTCCAACTTGAAGCTGTGGTTCCAGTCTTTTTCATGTGGAAATATAATCTGTTGGAAATTTTCTTATAAATTTCAGATATTGCATAACACTGCCACATTTTGGGTGACAACAATGTCTACCTTTCAGTTTGTCTTGCTTAAAAGCTTTGGTTATTCTGATGATTTTTTCTTTGTAAAACATCTTGGTGTTGTTTCAGGGAAGGGGCTGGCGATTGCAGCTCATGTGTTTCTGTTATGTTGGAACTTGCTCGGGGGATTTCTCAGTGGGCTCATGGATTTAAGAATGCTGTGATATTTTTATTTAATATTGGAGAGGAGGAGGGTCTAAATGGTGCTCATAGCTTTATAACACAGGTTGGAAGTGTTTTCAAGGCCTTCATTTGAAACCTGAACTGTATTATCACTTATGTACGATTTTCTTTAGGATTAGCCTCTTAAACGTGCATGGCATTGTTTGGGTGGATGTAGTTGTTTATGCTTTCCTTAGTCCTTGATAATGACACCTTCATTTGTTTTCTCCTATATAATGAATGCAAGATTTACAAGAACTATAGCATGATTAAATTAAATATAGAAGAATCTTATCCGTCTTGTCTTCTGCATATAACACAGACAGTAGGCATGTGTGTACCATGTTTAATGCTTGGATTAACCTATATGAAACGTATGGTTTGGTTTCTTATTATAGTTTAATGGTAGATAATCAAATTTTCAATAGTGAAGATGGATGGTTGCACAGATTTCTAGTTTAGCAAGTAAGTGAAAGATATATATTTTCTTCATGGAGTCAAGATCTAGTAGTGCCACAGAGAAAGAATATAAGCAATTAAATTAGAAAAAGGGGTTCAGTGAGGGAGAAGATTGGTGAAGGCATACATTAGATTTGAAAATCTTAAAAAGTATTTTTAGAGGCATTCATTTAGAATGCTGCAAGTTGTGTTATTTAGGATGGTTGTATTTGCTAAAGAGTATGTCTACGGCCATAGTAGATAGAATTGTTTAGATTGTTTTAGTAGACTCTAGCATAACTCCTTGTTCTAGTTAAATATTAGTATCTATTTGTTGATTTTATAATATGTTAGATGATGAAACTTTAGTAGGCAATTGACATTGAAACATTCCATCTCATCTCATTATAGTTAAGGGAAAGGATATAAATATTAAGGGGACAAGATGAATTTGGGGATGAGGTTGAAATGTGATTGTTAAGACTGTGAGATGTTTTCATAAAGAAGGGTACCCTTTTCCGTTAATAAAAATGAAAAGTTCAAAGAAATGATACACTGAGGGTCCAGAAAAACAAGGTTAAGGAATTAAAATAATAAATTGACGATTATCTCTGCACAAATAAGCTTTTTTTTTTTTTTCCTCCTACTTAAAAGATGTTGAAGTATGTTTTCTTTTAGGTCATGTCTCTAGCAAGAGCTTGGATACTTTTTCATCTTTGTATTCTTCT
Source organism: Adansonia rubrostipa (assembly GCA_038381775.1). Lineage (NCBI taxonomy): Eukaryota > Viridiplantae > Streptophyta > Magnoliopsida > Malvales > Malvaceae > Adansonia > Adansonia rubrostipa. The sequence continues at coordinate 1,858,158 of JBBYHM010000011.1, read as the reverse complement.
AAGTTGCTGTTTTGTATGTTTCAGTTACATGAATGAGTGATTATTCTTCTGCAGTATTGCTTCTATAGTGGATGTAGGGCTACTATGCAGATCAAGCACAGAAAGCAACAAAATAAAAAGTCTTTTAAAGGACTAACATTTTAGTTTGCTATCGCAGCATCCTTGGAGTTCAACCATTCGTATGGCTATTGATTTGGAGGCCATGGGTATTGGAGGAAAGTCCAGCATTTTCCAGGTATATTTTTGAGAATAGATGTGACCCCCCCCTCCCATTTTCTTGTTGGAAGGGGTTGGTAGGAACTTTCTGAAATTCACTTAATGTGACAAGGGCAATCCTTTAAAATTTTCCATTCCCAAATTTAAGCAGATATACCCAATGGCACTTTGTTTGGGTGTATGCCTGCTTTCAGATTTACCCAATTTTCATTTGTACAGCACTCTTTCAATTGTACCATCAAAGGTTCCTGTATACTGTGTTAGCCGTTAACAGAGATAACCTGGAATTCTTGCTTTCGCACATAGACAGGCACCAACAGTGATTGTTGGACAGCTATATCACCAATGGTCTTTTTCCCCTTTTTAAAGTGGATACTTTGTATTGTTTAAAGTGCTCTTATGCCACCATTTTGACCTTGTGACATGAAGCATATGATTGAATCTACTCTCTTTATGTATGGGATGTTGTAAGATCCTTGTTTTGCATTAATTTGATTTCAGTGATGATGTTCCTTTGATTTACCATGTGAAATTTTCAGTGTACTTTCGTATATGTCCTGAACCTCAAAATAATCAAATCAAGATTGCTTGGTATTTCCTTAGCTTACAGAGTTTGCTTATATTTTACCATATTTTCTGTCAACTCGTATTCCATTCTTTACTTGATAGGCTGGTCCTAATCCATTGGCTGTTGAGACCTTCGCTTCAGTTGCGAAATACCCATCTGGTCTAGTCATAGCTCAGGTGTGTTTTTTTCTGCTTCTCCCTATGTTTGTGTGTACGCATGTATTCATATGCATGTGCATATATTTATATGCTTTTTATTTTATGCCATGATTTGGTTGTTAAATTTTGCTGAAGTTAGAGGAAGCCTTAAAATCTGAATGATATAATGCTGTAGGATCTTTTCTCTTCTGGAGTCATAAAATCTGCAACAGATTTCCAAGTGTACAAAGAGGTTGCTGGTCTTTCGGGGCTTGACTTTGCATACACAGACAATGGTGCAATATATCACACAAAGGTCTTCTTTCTGTTTCTTTGCCTCTTTCTCACCATTCACTTGGAAAGTTACACTTTTGGCATTAAATTATAGACAAATTGGAATCTTTTATTACTCTGATCAAAGGAGTGGGATTTATTAGTTATTTCTCATTTCTCTAGATAAGGCAAGCTCCTTTATTTAGATGCTATTTAAGATCCATATATATGTCTAAAATTTGATAGCCTGGCTGATATGCAAGGATAGAATACCAATTGTCTAAAACAGCGTAGACAAGTGGGAGGCTGGCAAGAGAGCTGTTTAGTGGCTGTAAACTTAGCGAGCAGGAGCTAAATTCATGTAACCACACGATGGACTGGATAATATTATCCTTTGAATCTTTTGTCTTGCGAACAATCTAAGAATTATTGGTATTGTAGTTGGATAAGGCACCTTTTAAGACGATTTTTTGCGATTTCAGGTCTACAATCAAGCTTGAAAATTGATCTAGGAAACTATGGCCTATATTAATCATATGCCTAGCTATTTGTTTTAAAAAATATTATTGGGATATTTAAAATTCAAATTATTTCACTCAACAAAATTCATAGTTTTAGTAATTTACAAAGTGTGGAAAAGCACTTTTTTTTAGGTTTAATGGTTGACATGATGCAATGTACGTAAAATTGGCTAGCTGCCCTCTAATTAGAATACCTATTAGATATTTGGTACTATAAACCGCACTTTCATTAGCAAATTTAATCAACATCCTTATATTTATCAAGAATTAAAAAGATGAAAATTAGGGAACGCCAATTCTTACCTGGTAAACAAAGGATTTTAGATATTTAAGTTATGGGCTTCTCAGAAGTATTAACTAGTTCAAATAATCGGCTGCATATTATTATTATTATTATTATTATTTCACTTTTGAAGTTCCATTGAATCTCCATATTACCTCTATGCATTCTCGGTCGTGCAAGCTATTCATAGTCTATGACACAATTAATGAGATCCTAGTATAAATAAATAAATTGATTAAAGTACAAGAGGGAAATTGAACCAGTTAATCCTTTTTCAGTGCTAATTAAGAAACAAAAAAGAAAGGGAGAAAAAATTGACAACTCTAATTTTTTTTCTAATTCCATAATAGTTAAATTTGAATATTTTCTGCAGAATGACAAATTGGAGCTATTGAAATCAGGATCTCTTCAGCATCTTGGAGAAAACATGCTTGCTTTCCTGCTTCAGATTGCATCATCCTCTCATCTTTCAAAAGGCAAAGCTAGGGATGATGATGTACAATCTAACCATGATACTGCTGTATTTTTTGATATTTTGGTACCTTCAGTATCTTTGGCACATAGTTCTTGTTTTTGAAACCCCCTTTCCCTCTTTCATTCTGTCCTTTACATTTTTATTTCCTCTTTAGCCGTGTTATAACATTTCATGGGGCTTTCTGCTACCATGAAAAATTTGCAGGATGCTATTGCTAAAACTTTGTTGATCTCAGGGGCAATATATGGTTGTATACCGACAACGTTTTGCAAACATGCTTCATAATTCAGTGATAATGCAGTCGCTTCTGATATGGACTACATCTTTGCTTATGGGAGGTTATACAGCTGTAGTTTCATTGGTCCTTTCATGTTTGAGCATTATACTCATGTGGACGCTTTCAATAAGTTTCTCTGCTCTTGTTGCATTCATTCTACCCCTGATATCTTCATCACCACTGCCATATGTTTCAACACCGTGGTTGGTTGTTGGGTTGTTTGCTGCTCCTGCTTTTCTTGGGGCTTTAACTGGTCAGCATTTGGGCTATCTCCTTTTGAGAAGATACTTATCAAATGTTTCTGCCAAGAGAAAACAGCTGTCACCTGTTATCCAGGCTGATCTGATCAAGTTAGAGACTGAAAGATGGCTCTTTAAAGCTGGTTCTCTGCAGTGGCTTGTTCTTTTGATCATAGGAACTTACTATAAAATCAGATCATCTTACGTTGCTCTTGTTTGGCTTGTTCCACCTGCATTTGCATGTAAGCTGACATTTACCAGTTTGCCTTTTGCACGAGAATAGCTCCATCACTTTCCATGACTTGGATGAATCTGAGATCTTTTGATATTAAGAAGAAAAATGTGCATTGTTCTGACTTCTGAGTTGTGCCCTGGTGGAGCATGGTTGCATGCCTCACATAATTAATGTTGATAAAACTTGAAATTACTTTTATATTTTTTTCTCTTTCCTGGACAATATTTGGAATTCCTATCTTGATGGTATTTGCATTAGACTAATTTTCATTACTATATTCCTCAGATGGCTTGTTGGAAGCAACTTTATCCCCACTTCGGTTACCCAAGCCTCTCAAACTTGCAACTCTATTGATGGGCTTGGCCATTCCGATTTTAGTTTCAGCTGGCATATTCATTAGATTCACTAGCGCAATCATTGGACTTAGTGTACGATTTGACAGGTAAAATTTTTACAATGATTCTTTGTTTGAATGTTTGCCCTTGGTTGACATACTACCCTAACCCTTTCTCATGTTATTGATTGTCAGCTTGGGTAAGTTTCTGTAGTTGATAAGAGAGTAGATATATGCCTTGTTGCTTTATCAACAAAGAATATCAAATAAATCATCTTAAACTTTGGGGTTGCTGCTAAACCTTCAGTGTTTGTATTTAGAGATTTATACTTGCTTTAGAGATTTTATAAAACCACTTCTGACCTTGCTTTATATGCTTATTTAGAAATCCAGGCGATACTCCCGAGTGGCTGGCAAGTGTGGCACTTTCCATTTTTATTGCTGTTGTTGTATGCCTAACTCTGGTGTATCTCCTTTCGTATATTCATATTTCAGGTATGCTGGTGTTTATTTATTACAACGGCTTTCTATGGTTGCCCTTGGCATTGACATTTTTGTTGGTGATGATGAGGTTCCAACGTTAGGTTTGATTGTTAAATGAGTATCGAGACATCAAATTGCTTATATATATTTGCCATTGAGGACCATCATTGCCCAAGGTCAAATTATTTGTCTTTCGCAAAGAGGGTGTAACTTTGAAGATTGAATAGATGTGAATTTGATCCATGATACGTTATTTAGAGTCTATTGTATGTGGTAGCATGAGCCAGAATTAAATACCCTTGTGCTTCTGGAACAAGCTGAACAGTTTCAATTTCAGTGACTGTTGAGTAATATAAGATGATATTATAATCGTTTGCTTAAACTACCCTTACAGCTAGATCCTTTCCTTTATAGAAGATTGCTATATAATTAAGCTTTTTCACCATCAACTAATAGCGGGATGATAATGCAAAAGAAAGAACTTATGGCTGAGCAAAATAATCTGATTATGTCACTGTTGTCTTATTATTGTTACTTTTTATTATTATAAGATTCCTAGTTCAACTGTGGGCATTATGGTAAATGCACTAGCGAGTAATGAGTTTGGCTTTCAAAATGAATGAATTTATCTAAGCGAGCTATTGATATGCCATTGACCATGTAGTGAAGATTTAAGGGCTCCTTGAGAATTATTTATTTACTTGAAAATATTTTGCGAGATTAACCATTTCTTCTGCTCCCAGAGCCGATTTCTTTCCTACATGTTTTCATATGTTATTAACCATCTCTTTGAAAATATTTTCCTATGTTGTCATTGATGTGCTCCATTATGTACAAAAAATATTATTTGAAATGCTTGTTTAATTCTCTTCTTGTTGTGTGATCGCTTTGTTAGGTGCAAAAACATCTGTTGTCCTTGCAACTTGTATTCTGCTTGTTCTGTCACTTGCTGCTGTATTTTCTGGTATAATTCCGCCATTCACTGAGGACACTGCCAGAGCTGTGAATGTAAGTTTCATAGTTTTGACTATTGCGTTCTTAGACCACTATACCAAGGTGTTACCTTTCATCATGCTTCTGACACTTGTCATCCTCGGCATTAGAACTCAAAAAACTTTGTGTTTGCGGTTCAGTATCTTGATTCTTGAATCCAAGAATTTTAATGAGTGAAATGTTTGAACTTTTTTATTTGTTCTGAAAGATTCTTGTAACTGCTTGGAGCCCCCTTTTTAACGTTTTCAGCTTAGCTTCAAAGAGCAAGAATGGGGATTTTAGTTTCTTAGAGTAGCCCCAATCCTATATGTTTAAACAAATAAGAAAGGCTTAAAAGATATAGTTTTTAATTCTAACAGCTATGGTTGTCTTTTAGGTCGTTTTCCATAAAGAAAAGGGTTAGGAATGGAACTAAACTAACAAACTTATATGAGGTTCTTTATCTTGATATTTATACTTGGGGCAATTTGTAATGGTTGATCGAAGTCGGAAATAATTTTTATCATAGTTTGAAGTAGTATCCTTGCTTTTTAATTAGGAGGAAACATGTATTAATGTATCATTTTCACATTAGCTAAGTCAGAAAAAGTTGAAGTACTTCTCTTTGTAATTTAACTTTTTCATAGTATGGTTTATCCACCAGATATTCTGATATCCATTTAAACAGCCACTAGCAGACTACTGTGCTTTCGTACTTCGTATCCTACAACTTTCATTTCTTTCTTTACTAGTAAATTTTGAGGTTACTTTTTTATTTTGAATTAGTTTAACCGATTCCTCGAGATGCTCTGAAATATGTTTTAGATTCAATTGTCTGTTATTGAAGGTATTGTTAGGATTGGTGAATAGTGTTGTATATCTTCTTGAGATATAACAAAAGTATTTTGTGGTTCTCAGGTTGTGCATGTTGTGGATACAACAGGAAGATTTGGTGAGAAGCCTAACTCATTTGTATCTCTATCTTCCATAACGCCTGGAAAGTTGGATAAGGAAATCAATCAAATTAAAGGGGGCTTTGTATGTGGCAAACATGAGGTGGTCGATTTTGTTACTTTTTCAGTCAAATATGGCTGTTTGACCTTTGATGAAACCGAAGGTGGATGGGATGAGTCCGATATTCCTGCAATAGATGTTGTTAATGATACAAATGGAGATAAGAGAATCACACAAGTGGCAATTGATACAAAGAGGTCCATACGCTGGTTTCTTGCAATCAATACCGAGGAAATAGAAGATTTCATGTTTAAAGGTATAATGAAGTTTGTTTATGCGTGTCATTCATCTTATATTTCTCATTGGTATGCCTGCATTTGTTCCTTTCTTTTTTCCTATTTAAGGGGAAAAAATCATGAAGAGAAAAAAGGCAAAATGAAAAATGAGAAGAGGGTAGAGGTGTCCATTGGTGGATCGGGTTGAGTCTAGTTGGGTCACTTTGGATGAAGTCATTTTAGGTCAAAAAAATTCAGGTTGCTTCGGGTTTGGCGCTTGGATTATTCGGGTTTGGGTCATTTTAAGTTCAATTATTGAGTTTTAATGTCAAATCAATTTGATTTCAGATCATTTCAAGCTATTCTAGCTTGGATCATTTTGGATTGAGCTTAATTTGGATTTGGATCATTTAGGATACGAGTTGGACTGGTTCAGGTTGTTTAGTTTTCTTGGTCAAATCAGGTTGGTTTGTGTTCGGATGGTTGGGTTGGTTTCAAGTTCAGGTCAGCTTTGGCAAGTCTAGAATAGGGTAATTACGGCAATTATCACACTATGAAGGGTAGAACAGATATGAAGTTACCAAATATAAAGTTCCAAAAATTCTTTATTTATGAATTGTTTGTAACTGTGTCGGTATGAGTTACACTATCTAGGATCAATGTCTCATATGGACACTTGATCCTGTAGGAAAGTAGGGAACATCCAAAACTTTGTTTGACTTGGAATCATGCTATTTGATATGCCCCAAGGTTTAGCATGTTTTGCCCTTTGGTTTTGGGTTTGGATTCTGTTACTGTGGTTTTGATTCCTATTTCACTAATTAGCTAAAACATCAATTTTCTCTTCTGATTGCCCTTGCTAATGATGGCATTGGATATAGTTTCATGCTATGTATTGTAGTCTTTGTTCAAGAATCCATTCAAATCTTTCTTAATGTTGTTGTTGCTTTATATGCGCGTGTGTGTATATATGGATTATTATCAAGTGCACTGGTGATGGAGTTTTTAACTCTATAAGCGGGGGTTAAAAAACTGCTGCTACATGTCCTTGGTGTACATTTAAAAAAAATAAAAACTAACAAATAAATAAATGGGACATGTGGCAGTTTTTTAACTTAGCTTGTGGAGTTAAAAATTCCACAGCCAGTGTACTCGATAATAATCATATATACATATATATATATATATATATATATATAATAGTGGGAGTTTGTTTCTTTGTCAGGGTTTAATCTTTAATTAACTATCTAAACAGACTTTAAAGTTCAAATGAGCACTTTGTACACGGGATAGATACTTATTTTGAGACGAAGTGCCATGTTATGCTCGATCATAATGTGGAGGCGGGGGCTTTACTTGTAAGGTCGATTCACAGGCAATATTCAATCTTTTTGAACTCAAGGCTTAGCCTAGTTTGTTCGTACAGTCACTTTTAAAGCTGACAGACATGCAACTGATTTGGAATTCGAATTCTAGCATTTGTAACCCTTTCCTATTCCCAGGTTTCGGCCTCTTTTGTACAATATTTTAAATCTTTTCTGGCATTTGGTGAAGAAGCAAATGACTGAATATAGATTGGTGTTAGTTGAGGAAAATATTTGGTCGGTGTACATGGTAAGAACTGGCTGGGATTATCCATCAATAGTAAGATTTCTTCTAGTTTTTCTTTGTGGTATCAATGTTATATCTTTCTCCCTAGACTTTTGGTGAGAGGTGAAGCGGATGTAGTGTGTTTGAGAAAAAGTATAGGGCTTTCCAGGTATAGACTATGCCTATGTTATCTAGATTCGATGGGAGTGTCAGATACAGGCCTATTCAAAACATGATTCTAAGTTTTTTTTTTTCATATATTTAGAGGATTATATCTCTGTATTCATATCCGAATATGTGTCAGACATGTTGAATGCACAGATAAGTTAAAAAAAATTGAAGACCGCAGCAATTCATCTGATATTATTGCTTGCCTGACTTCACTTGATTCTCTTGTTTGTCTTTCTGTCTGTCAATTAATCTTAGTTTGAACCTTGAATGCAGCGGATTCAGTGGAGTTAGTCCCAGCTGATGGTAAGAGCAGCGTAGATGGGTGGCATATTATTCAAGTTTCAGGTGGGAAGAATGCACCAACAATGTTCGATCTTACACTCTTCTGGCTCCAAAATTCCACACGGCAATCACACAACCACCACCACGACCAGCAGCAGCGTCCGCTCTTGAAGCTCAGAACCGATCTCGACAGAATAACACCCAAGGCTGAAACAATCCTTAAGAAGCTTCCACCATGGTGTTCTTTGTTCGGGAAGTCCACATCGCCTTACACTTTATCTTTTTTGACTAATCTTCCTATTAATTTCTAGGTAGACCCGGTAGTTTTATACACAAAAATATTTAAAATATAATATGACACAAAAAATAATTGACGAATATGCTGTGAAAATACAAACATGTCAAATTTACATTTAATAATTTATGTCATGTTTATGTTGTACATAATTGACATGAAAAAAAGACAAGACATAGCATGCCTACATGCATAGATTATCAAGTCTATGAAGATTATCAATTTTAAGAATATTTCTTAGATTTTTTTTATCTAAAAAATAATGTTTCCTTTTTATGAATCTAGAATTTAAGTTGTTTTTGTTTTTGTTTTTTTTGTTTTTTTTCAATAACCCCATTTAATTTTAATTTGGATCCAATGAAGATTGCCATTGTTGGAAATTGTCCAATTCTTTCATTCTCATTAGACGAATTTATGCCTTAAATTTTCTAAGTGACTGTCTGAAATTGGAATGTAACTGGTTGAGTTCAATCCGTTAGAAATTTGAGATTTGAAGTTCAGTTGGAGCGTATTTGAATTTCAATTTTGAAGTTCGAGCTCGATTTGAGATAAAAATTTAACTATTTAAGTTTGCTTGACTATGCTCGTTTATTTGATAAAAAATTAGTTGAAATTCATACTCAAAAGTTAGAATTGAAATTTTTCAATACTAATTAAAACCAAAAATATCTGCAAGATATTCGAGTAAATTATTAGATACTTAAATTTAATTTACTCGATAATTTGAGCACGATTCAAAAATAATTGAACTGAATTTAATTTTTTTTAATCAAATTTAAATAAGTGATGTCCGAAGGCAAAGGCATTGCAGCTTTTAATCAAATAATTGAAAAGTAAACTCAAAATTGCAGCTTATATTTCGAGCAGCATTGGGGAGAAAGTGAATCAGTGATGTCAGAAGGCAAAGGCAACGCAAAAAGTAAAAGAGTGATTAAAGTGTCCTTAATATTTGTAATAATTAAAATTTATACAAAAATATAATGACTGTGAATCCAAATTGCAACTTAGTTTTCAAGTTTTATAATTTTGACCTGATTTTATGGCAATCCTTCTTTTGATTGATTCGAAAGCATGCATACATATACAAGTTTGAAAAATCCTGCCAGTTCCTGCCATTTTTCTATTTGAATAATAATAATAATAATAATTTTCGAACGCTAGCTACAGTTAGTGATCTTCTTAACTATATTCAAATGTTCAGCCCGACAAATTCGATTATACTTATTTAAAGGTTGAGCTATCAATCATTTGAATCGAATTTTTAATGAGTTGATCCAAATTACTATTTAATAATAATAATAAATTTATCTAATTATAATAATAAATGATAAATATTAGTATAAAAATAATATTTCAATAACATTATTAACAATGAAGTGAGTCATCGGATGATCTATACCGGCCCTAGTTGAAAAGAATTCAAAAATTTATGACTGCGACTCAGCACACGTAGGTCTAGGCTCGATAGTATATTTAGTGATTCAAGCCGACTAAAACAAATCACTGTTAAAACAATGGAAAATTATATTTTTTTAAAAATTTAATTATAAAGATATATAAATATTAATATAAAACTACTTAGCAATTCAAGCTAACTAAAATGAATCACTGTTAAAATAATAAAAAATTATATATTTTTTTAAAATTTAATTATAAAGATATATAAAGATTAATATAAAATTATTTTAATATTTTTTTAAACAATAAAAGGAATGAGTTTGGATAAGAAAATTGAAGAAATTAAGCTGCGGAATACCTCATCTACATATATATATATATATATATATATGTATGTATGTATAAAGAAATTAAGTTCACCTGTTGGGGAAAATCACCATCAGGCAGCTGAGAATTTATCAGCAATTTTGCAGCTCGATGCAGAGGTGTTAGATCCCTCTCAGCCTATTCATAGGCATGTATGTATAGTGATTAAAAGAAAGGATCAAAATAGCAAGAAATTTAAGAACGTAACATGGGTGTTTTTTTTTCTAAGGGAACATAGCAAAATCTTTGTTAATTATTTTGTAAAGCATGCCCGCTTACGGATACTTAAACCCATCAAAGCCTGTGAAGTATTAACCAAGTTCGATTGATTTACTTCCACAGGTGTATATACCTTCGTCAACAAGCAAAATAAAACTAATTATAATATATATATATATATATATAATTGTGATATCAAAATGGTAATATCAAATTGTGTTTGAAATGATAAAAAATTGGCAAAGCTATGAAAAATATAATTGGGAAGTCCATCAATTCAAGAACACAACATTTATAATATGAGTAATGGACAAAGTGATAAAAAATTGAAGGGTATACTTCAAACAACTTATGTGGTTTTAGTTAACCCTTTTATGATTTAAAAATTTTTATTTTTACCTTCGTGGGTTTTTTGTTTTTTCCAAAACCGTTTACTTTTAGAATTATAATTGGGTTAATACCAAAGCTATCCTTCGTTTACAGTTGATAAGAGATGTCGTTTCTATGTATCTTTAGGTTTTGTGAGTTGTAGGATTCGATGCTTTCTTTTTCTTCTTTTGTAAATTCTCTCCCCCATAACTGGGATGGCACATGCTTTTGTGGGTGTAGATCTTCTCTTCATGTAGCATGGACGACGCCAAACCTTGGGAGAAGACTCTTCGGTAGTTTAAATTACAAGATTAGTTTCTTAAATCATGTTTTGTTATTAATTTGCATTTATTTATGCTTAAGATTGTAATTTTTTATTTGCAAACGTCGAAAAAATGCAGTTTTTTAAGTGGGTCGATCCACCAACATGCAATAATTGCGAAGAAGTGATGGCAAGAGTAGTGAAGAAAGTCCAATATCTGAATCAAGAAATTGAGAGTTTGAAAATCGATAATATTGACTTGTTTAAACTACCAGAAGAAAGTTGCAAGAATGAGAAAAGAAACTATTATGGCAACTCAGGAGATTTCAGGTGATGAAGAAGTGGGTACTTGGCATCTTTATTTTCATTTGTGAATGGGTTGTTAGGTGTAGGCAAAATGGGGTATGAAATGTCACTGATGGTTTTATATTTGTAATCTCTTTCCATGGCTTATGGCTTGTAATCAAATTGGTGTAATGCAACAATTTGAATTGCATTTTACCTTTCTTATTCTAATGTTACTCAAACTCAATTCATAAGTTCTCATATATATTCCATGAAACAGTCTTTCACAGTTTTTACTTGGCATTAGCCTACTACAAAAACTACTTTCTCTATTTGAAAAGCTACGATGAAAAGAAAAATGGCCATGCTGAGTATTACTACGGACTGTTGAACGTGGGAAAAACAAGGAAAGCCAACAAGGCCAACGGGCAGCAATAAATATGCGGAATTCCTATTATCTTTCAACAAGTTTAAAATATAGCACTGAGAACTTAAAGTTCATAATAAATTTATTCAAGGGTTAGGTTATTCATTTAAATTTGAAGATTCGTATAATATTTAAAAAGTTTGAACAAAAATATTAGACTTAAAAAGTGAATTTGAACAAAAAATTAGATTCAATTAAAAAATAAACCGGGCCTTGACTCCAACTTCCAAAACCTGAGCTCGGCCAGTTTTATTATTATGTAATATAAATTAATTTTATATTTTATATTTTATACATATGTAATTTTTATCATATAAAAAAATATACATATAATATTATAATATAAACATTAACAACTATATTAAATTATTCATATTTTTAATCTTAATAAAAAAAATATTAAATTAATAAAGATTAAATTTAAATAAAATATTTTTAAAAAATAAATTATAAAAAAATAATATAAATATACTTAAACGAGTTCAGATTATTCATTTATAATTATAAAAAAATTTAAACAAAATTAAAAATCAATATTTTGACCCCCATCCGAACCAAGCGCCTATCCCTAATATAAAATTAGTATATAACTTAAAAGTTCCATTCACGTACAAGATCAAATAAAAAGCCGAAACAAAGCAACTTTTTTTTTTCTGACACAACAATGCAACTTCTAATATCGTTAATATCGGTAATATAATATGCGTTATAACATAATGCTAGGATCAAATAAAAACACATCCCCAAAAAAATATTAAATATCCATCCTAAATACTAGGATCAAAATAGAAACACATATTTTACTTCATTCAAAATACATCCCAAAACATTTTTCTAAAAGTTTATGACATAATGTAGACAGTGGTAGGTCTATCACTTTTTAAACTACTCAAAAGATCAAAATTTTACCGGTAATTTTCTCAAAATTTTCAGTCCTATTCGACAAATTTCTGCCACTTTCTCAAAGAAAGCAAACTTTTTGGTTTGCAAAATTAAGGGCGAAACATGTCTGAAAATCCTAACAGCGCAATGTTTTTACCGGTAAGGGTAAAAAAAAAAAATATTTTATTAAATTTTTAAACGTCGTTAAATTGGTTTTGGATAGAAAAATACCATGAGAGCAGAAAATAATAATTTTTAAAGTATGAGAGAATTAATTGATTTTCGTTAAAATTATATGAGATTTTTTAAAGTTAATCCAAAATTAAATGATAAAATTTAATTAGAAAGAGAAATAACATTTTAAATTAAATCGATATTTTAAATTTGGTTTAGAAAGAAGTTGGTACGTTAAAACATTAATTTAAAGAAAAAAAGTTTACTTTCAATAAATTACCATGATTTTAAAAAAAGTTATTATAGCATTTTTAAAATTAAATAAAATCACAAAAATAATAGATATTAAAAGCTAGTGTAATTATTCTAGTCAAATCAAATTAAAGTAATTAATTGTAGCAAACTTGACAAATAGTTCACGCTATTCAAGACATTAGACTATTACAATTACCTTTGTTTCGAAGGTTTTGAGTTTGATGCATTTATATGAGAAAAATATTTGATTTAATGATTAATATAATTTTTTTTTGTTTAATAACGTACACACTTTATTTAGTAAGAAAAAAACAATGAAAGAAATATAAGAACATTTTAATTTAACGATGGGCCTTTAAGATATTACATATTATTAACTCAATCATTAAATTAATTATTATTTTTTATTTCTTGTCCTTTACTTCCTTTTATGCTTATCAAATTGCATCCTAAACTCCAACAAAAGGAAGAAAGTAGCAATGAAGAAGAACCAACCAAAATCATTATTGTTATCCATATCTTAAAAATTAAAATTAATAAGTAATATATTATCGTAGATGTTGATATTCGAATTTTAAATTTATTAAATATTATTTTTTAAACATAATAAAAAATTACTTAGGGATGCAAGACAACTTTTTTTTAAAGAACTTGAGAAAATAACCTGTAAGTTTTGAAAAAAAAAGATATTTTTCACAAAAATATCGGAATGATTAAATTCAAAAAATTATTTATTAAAAATACAAATATTCAAAAAAAATTATGAGACCATATATAAAAGATACCCTCTATTTAATTGATATCGAAAAGTCAGGAAAGTTGGTGACCTAATTAAAGATACCAGTTATATCAAATGCTGGACTGAGCAATAACTTTCCTTCATAAGAAAAAACACGTTTTTTTTCCTTTTGTTTTTTAGCTACTTTCTTTCTTTTTTTTTCTGACGAAAATCAAATGCAAATTGAAGACAACGATACGTTGAATATTACTGGCATTTGGACTAAGCTTGGTGGCAATTTTCCTTTTACAGTAATTTCCAACGTGGAAAACTTCTACCCTTCCATGTGTCGGCATCCTTATTCACATCCTACCTTTGAAAAAACTCCAAGCATTTGAGATGATTCCACGTGCAACCCAAAGATTTCAAACGTGAATAGTCTTTTCCGTCCTATTCCATGTGTCCTTATCATTGTCCTCGCATTTAATGATTTCACGTGATTGTTTAAGATAAAACCACAAATATCATTTTCAAAATTTAATGACTTAGCAACTAACTATTACGTCTGTATTATTAATTTAATTAGATAACTATTAATCAATGTTTAATGATTTTTAGTCAAAGTAATATATAAAATTGAAAGTGTAATTATTATTGGATCGTACAAATCTTTCATCCTTCACTAATTATGCGAAGAAAGATAAAAAAAAATCCTTCACTAATTATGTAATTAATGCAAAATCTGTCTTTTAGTGTTACACGTGTTTTCTTTCAATACGCTAACGTTTTAGATATTATAAAATTATTATATATACCCTCCCGCTTGGGCAAAAATGAAATGCAAAGTACCCAATCAGCATTTTCGTTTGACTTAAAGCTGCCTCTCTGTCACTCTTGCAAAAAAATCGAAGCTCTATTATTCTGCAGCAAGTCCCCTCCGTAAGTCTACACTGTTTCCTTCCTTTTTCTCACCAAAATCTCCTCTTTTTTTTTGGTTTGAGGGGGAGGCGGGGAGGGGCATCGATTTTGTTGGTAGCCGACTTCAAATTACTTATTTTTGTAATGAAGTTTCTGCCCTTTTTTTTTAGCGTTTAAATTGGCCATATATGCATGTAATTTCATAGTTTGACACACTTCGGTTGATATAATATATATATACACACACACACACTATATATATATATATATATACTTGTAAAAACTTTTAATTCAAGTTATCTCTAAATAGTAAATACTCATTTCTTTTATGCTTTGTTTCCCTTTGTTTATGGCTTTTAAAGCTGAAAGTAACAATCCCATGGACTTGAATTTATGGAAACTTTCTCTCAGGATAAATGAGAATATATATATATATATATATATATATATATATATATATGCACACGCGCGAGGAGGAAGATCTACTTGTATTAACAAAAAATTTTTTAGTATTTTTAACCATTGTTTAATATTTATCTAATCATTAATTACAGAGTCAACTAATTTTTAATTGTTTATTTATTTTTAATTGTTTATTAGGTAAATATTAATTAATGATTAGAAAACAGTATAAAATTAAAAAATGTAAGTAGATCTCTCTCTCTCTCTATATATATATATATATATATTAATGTACGCATATATCACCTTGGGTGTAATTGTTTTTGGCATAATGTCAGGATTAATTTCCGTGAACCCGAGTCCCTGCAATAATTACTTGTGAATTAGTTAGTAGCCTTCGGATGTCCCAGCTTTACAACAAGGGAAAAAAGTAGAATTTTTTTTGAAACCAATCTTTTGGTCATATTTTGAGCAGATTTATTGCTTAAAAAAATGCGAAGGCGGCCTCAAAGTTTATCACCTGAAACATCAGCTAATGAATCGAGTGATACCTCTAAAACTGATGAACAAGCCAAATTTAATGACGGTATTCAGATAAAAAGTGCAAGAAGGTCAGGATTAGTATGGCTGACATTGTTTGCGGTGACTGTATATTCTTCTTGGGCTGTTTACGACTACCAGTATGGGAATTTGCCTGTGCCCCTTACCGCTGAGCAAGCAGGCAAAAAGGGTTTCTCAGAGGAGGAGGCAATGAAGCACGCCACGGCACTGACTGAATTGGGCCCACATCCTATTCTTTCTGATGCTATTGATCTTGCCCTGCAGGTTGTGCCAATTAAATAATTTTGTCAGCTTTCCAGCTAATGATAATAGGAATGTTGTCCTGATTATTGGTTA
The DNA here is from genome assembly GCA_038381775.1 of Adansonia rubrostipa. NCBI lineage: Eukaryota > Viridiplantae > Streptophyta > Magnoliopsida > Malvales > Malvaceae > Adansonia > Adansonia rubrostipa. The sequence goes on along the minus strand of JBBYHM010000011.1, from coordinate 1,842,006 downwards.
TATTCTATTGTCCTTGCATTGTTATTTGATTCTTAGCTACGGTTACGAAATAAAGGGAAGAATCTTAATTTTGGTTTTTGATTATAATATTTCATTTATTTGAATATGATATAGCACAGATCATTTTTCTATGAATATAATATTGATGACCAAAAGTAAACAAGTGGATGACATTGTGGTGTTGTTGGTATATCATGCCTTAAAAATGTTCTTATGTTGCATTCTTAGAGGGATTAATTTTCATTTTTATGATTTGGCTTTCCTTATTTTATGATCTAAGCTTTAAAGCTTGTCTTAAGTCTGCAGTACGGTCAAGCATGTTTATAGATCTGTATATTAA